>CAJQZJ010034075.1:1973802-2046560 GCA_907164525.1 Lophiomys imhausi
CACACACACACACACACACACACACACACACACACACACACACACACCTTTCTTGTTTGGGAAATTTCACATAAAAGAGCACTTTTTTTGGCACGGCTGACCTGTAGGGATATGGAGCTAAGCTCAGTCATGAATTCACTCACTCTGATATGCACACATGATACGCAATTAAAATCTCCATTCACACCCCTGCCGGCTGTCAATCATGAGGAAAACCTTTTTGACAACGTTCAGCGAAGCGTACCATTGGACTGCTCCCCAGGAACTTAAACAGTAGCAGCTTTTCTTACTAGCAAGAACGAGTTCTGTCCTAAGAAATCACTAGGCTCTGAAGGCTAGACTCTTTCATTAAAAATGAAAATGTCAACAAGATTGCATCTGGAAAGCTATGTGCTGTCATATCTAGAAAACAGAAACTATGTTTAGAAAAATCCTGGCCTTTGCAACTGGGGGAATCTTTAAAACCCTTTTCTCCTGTTTGGAACCATGGGCAACAATCTTACAGAGCAGACTATTCTACTTCCTTATGAAGGTTTTGCAGGTTGAATTTCAAAACTTTGAAAATAATCAGCACTCTAAATCCACATAAATAGTGTGACCATCTAGTTTATCAACCAATGGGCAAGTGACCTTTTTAATCATAAGGATTAAGTAGCAAGTGAGAAACACTGTACCCCTCAAAACTCCCAATTTATGGAACTTTATAGAACATGTTATGCACATAAATTCTTTCCAGATGAACCTAAAAGGAATTCTGCTCCTAAGTTAGCTTCTGTTTAACATTGAACCCAAGACTGCACCTTTCATAACAGGACATTGATGTGCTTTAAAGCCCTATACCCATTAAAGCAGTACAGAGAAATTGAATGCAGGATGCTTGGAAGTCTGCTGCAGTGTCTGTTTTGAGCAACTAACCTTGGATTACAAATTTGAAACAAGGTAATACCATCAGGCATTGAAATATCTGTCTTCTTATTTATTAGGCTATGTAAGAGATAGAGTGCCTGAATCCTTACAATTAACAGTCATGACAAATTGCCTTGCTAATGAACGTTACACACTGAAAGTGCCATAACTGTTTAAAGTACAATTTCCCACTACTAGAGATAGACAGAGAATTGGGGACTCCAGCAGTGGGTAACTCTGATACTCGGCCTCTGGGGCTCAGTGAGATGTTTGGAAAAACACTCTCTATTCCATACGATCTTATTCTGAAAGCCTATGTGTATACAACAGGTTTTTAAACAGCTTAGGCTCGAGCGGATGAGCCATGAAAAACAGATGTGCCTTAGCTATCTGGCCTCCTTGCAAATAAATATATGTTAAAAAATATTTTTAGTGTGGGTTTTCTTTTCTCTTGCTTTCCTTTCTTTTTCCCCACCCCCAAACATTGCATGTGCTTTGCATTTCACATAAAATCTTTCTTTTGTCAGTTCCTTTGTTGGTGCAAAATTGGCAGCAGTTCAAATTCAAAGTACTCCTATTCATTTACTGACCAATGTCATTGTAGTTCACATCAGCCAGAGAAGTAAGCTCTAAAAACATAAAAGACTCGCTCTGCCACTGACGAATAATGTGTACATTTTTTACAGAGCTTAAACCTTAATGCTTTCCCTGAAACTAACAATACAGTGTATCTTATCATTCCCTTTTCACAAGCAGGCAGCTGCTGAAACGCTTGCCACTTCAAAATATCAATTGCTTGCCAGGGTTGTCCTCAGCACACCCTGTCAAACTCATGTGTGCTGTGCAAAGAAAATGGTGCAGGGCTGAAAGCTAGAAGTTGTGTCAAATTCTGCTGTAAGGGTATGATGTGGAGAGAACAATGTATGACAACCGTAGAGACTACAAACAATGGCATAGAGCCAGGGACTTCATAGATCACAACTGTGCCTGTAAATATTTGATTGTAGGCGTTCTATATTTAAAGCATGACAAATGCACTATTGTACACTAGGTTCCCCCATGGAAGCTCCTCCCACTGCAGTCTTGATGATGGGAACACAGTTTTGTGTTTTGTCCTCTGAAAATATTTGAGATCTCTCTCTCTTTCTCATACATATACTCATTCGCACTCAAGGTTATCAAAATAAATAACAAAAGCCAGAAAACAATAATACAATATGAGAAAATGAGTTATTATTCGTTTAACATTTTGTCTTCTCTCAAAGGACACAAAAACAAGGATTAAGTTGCATGAACAGTCACAGGGGGCAGGGAGACAAGTTGGTTATCACTATGCCTATGAATTGTTGTCTGCCTAATTTTAATGCAGATAAATGCTGGCTTCCTGATTGCCACAATTTTCCAACAAAATGAAAATCCCATGTGAATATAAACTTTCCATGCATAAAATATGACTTAGGAAGTTTTTTACTAGTATTGTTTTCCTATGCAAAAGAACAAGTAAGAAAACAATATTTCAGTACTGCCTCAGGTCTATAGACTAATACTAATTTATTTCTCTTTATATTATAAATATCTCTTTCCCCTTACCTGATTTGCTCTGAGCATGTGAAATAATTCTAGTTACATAAAAGTTGTGTTACTCTTGAATGTTTCCTTAAATGACAAGTAAAGTCTGGCTCTTGTCACTTTGGTATACATCCTCTTGATTACAAAGGGGCACATGGCTGTTTCAATTGGACACTAATTCAGTCAATGACTGTGGGAATGGAAACAAGTTTATGGGAGAAGATTAGTATGAATATATATTAATCTCTTTACGAATTAGCTTAGGTTACAAAACCTTTATTGCACAAGTAGCTTGGAGTGGAATTAACTGACTGGAGGCTAAGGAAAATGAGCAGATATACTGTGAAGGTCTTAGTAAATATTTTGGAAAGAGGTTAGGTATTTTAGGTGCTTAGGGGTGATGACCTTTGCTGTGTTGATTAGCGGGACAATGATGCATTATTAACACGCAACAGCTGTACCTGAACTGCTACCACGAATATAATAGCCTTTTATAGCCATCAGGGGAGTGAGTAGGAGGCCTTTATTAACCACCAGACATGATTAGCACATTATGTAAACTTTAACAGGCAAATTATCTCTTATTGAAATATAATGTTGGTTATAACTAATTGTAAACATGATTTTCAAAACATCTTAGTGAAATATTCCAAAGTCTTAGTACAATTTGCCTCATTACTGGCTAGTAATGGACGAGAAAACATGCTCTATTGTGGTATTAGATGCACTCCCCAAAAGGCAGAGTTTGCTGCACAAGTCTGACTTTAAAATTCTCTAGTATTACAGGGTCAGTGATATTAGCATGCATGAAAACTTTCTTTTCTCCAATTAAGGAAGACTGTTCACAAACTGGAAAAGCTACTCTGGGATTTCCAACCTCCCCCTTTCTTTTTATTACTTTAAGCAGTTCTTAAAAGATTAGTTTTGCAGTAAATTTTTTAGAGTTACCTTGAAAAATAACAGCATAATTTATTTCAAAAGCTTAATTTTGGGAGAGGAAAGATTATCCCATTAGCCTTAGTAACTGAACATAGCTCTGAGAGTCCATTATGAGCAGTCTTTTATCCCAAGAAGAAAGTCATTAACATAAAATAAATCATTAGCTTTGATATTAAGCTTCTACTATCTGCAGGTTTCTATGATTAATGTTCATGACTGCATCTGCCAAATGATAAAATATACTTTTGTTGAAAGGTTATCTTGCCTCTTTATTATTAGCATTTCTCTTTATATGACTGTTACTGGCATTTTAAGCTAAGGAGTACTGGCTTTAAAAAGAACTGGTATTTACTATGTTGGAAAGATACCAATACATGAAAAACTTTACCCATTATTCTTTAAATTAACCATTTCACAGAGTTAAAGATTTAAGAAAATCAGGTAGTACACAGATATTCTTCTAATGAAGCTATAGAGCATTGATCCATTTAGTAATTTATTATTCATATAATAATGTAGATGTCTGACTCATATATCAAAGGAAAGGGTAGAGAGGTAAAATCAGGAACTGAAGTCAGAAGTCAGGAACTTTTCTCTTGGGTTGTTCTACACTTCTTTCCTATATCCTGATGATGGAGATCAGGCAACTGTTCCCATTTATAGCATCTTTCTCATTAGGTACAAGGCCTCTGATGAAGGTGGAGGAGGAGGAGGGGGAGGAGGAGGAGGGGGAGGAGGAGGAGGAGGAGGAGGAGGAGGAGGAGGAGAAGAAGAAGAAGAAGAAGAAGAAGAAGAAGAAGGAGAAGAAGGAGAAGAAGAAGGAGAAGAAGAAGAGAAGAGGAAGAAGAAGAACCACCACCACTCCACCACCACCACCACCAGAGAGGCTTACCAATATTTGAGGAACGGGATCACAAACTGTACCCATTCTGATCCCTTCTCTCTTGTTTTCTCTTTCACCCTCCAAAAATTTTATCTCTTTCACTAACATCCAAAAGATTCACTGGTTTCAAACTTTTGAGAACACTTCCATCAGTGTAGGAGAAACAGAAATGTGATGAACATGGTGTTTTGCTACAGCCTACCATTCTTTAAACCACTGAATTTCTTTTACCAAAGGATCATGAAACAACCTATTTCTACTGGCTTCTTAATTCTCACGAGGCTCAGTGCATAACATTGTTAAGTTCTTTTCTATCTTGGATATGTAGAGGATTAGGACACAGAGTTTTAGTATCAGAACTTTTAACCAGCCTCAGAACAAAGTCAGGCTTCTTTAGACAGTAAGAAGTAGAGCAGGAGGGAATCACACCCTGTTGTGGTTGGGTTTATCACCAGGGATTCCTGGTAGCTGTGATGATTTCCTTAATTGCTGTTCTTGTATACATTGATTGATGGAGTCTACCAGTGAGGTTAAAGTCTCATGTGCATTTTTGGCCTGAAATAGATGGAGGACCGTGAGAAGCACAGAAACACACCCTCAAACACACATATTACACAGATACTGTGCAATCACAAATTCTCTGGAGAGGAGAACATTTGACAGTCACATTCATGACCTTAGAGGAAGGGAATTTGATACAGAAGCTTATTTCATCACCAGTGTGGATCAGACACTTGTAAATCCACGTGGTTTCTCAAAACATATGATGTTTTCCTAGTCACTGCCAAAGGTTCTTATCAGCCAATCATGCCTTCATTCCATAGCAATCCTTTCAATATAGGTTATATTGTATATTGAAATATTGTGTATTACAACAATAAGTTGTAAAAGGCCACAATTTTAGGATGTAAAGCAATAGACACTTGGCTAAAGCAGAATCACTTAAAACTTTTAAGTTAAAAAAAAATGGGCAAGAGAAAACAATCCATAGTGTCACAACTGTAGATACACACTGGTGACGATTTTCCCTGAGTGAGTTGGAAACTGAAGACAGGTCTCAAAAATTATCTTCAAACTTTTTTATCGAGCGAGGCAAACTTTTCAGAGAGCCCGCTGAAGAGGGCTGTTCTTTCATCATGAAAGAACAGAAACTTCTTCTCAGAAGGACCTTGCTCCTGCCTACTCTGCTAGCATAATTGTCCAAACATACAGTAGAATAATGTCCCATTCCCTACAGAAAGGTGCTAGGGAAACACACTACAACCAAGAAAACTTCTTTGAGGTTAATGCTGACTGCACATTGCCACATGTAATGGAAGAACTGCTGTCATTAACAGTCTGCTGGCACTTCTCTTATAAGCCACATTTCGAAGCAGTCTATAACTCAACTGTTTTTAATGGGAAAATGCTCTTCAGAATGAAACTTGGCAGAGGGGGATTAAAACACAAGTTCCCAAATTCATTAGAGCAAATGAAAGCTGCATCATTTTGGCATAGCGGGTTCCATGAAAGTGAATCACTACCAACCAAAGCAAACTGTGGACTACTGATTCTGAAAAAGCACACATTCAAAGAAGGCACACTGGAAAGATGTCAACAACTCAAAGAAAGGTAAATGCAAGGAAAAGCATGGTATCTTTAAAATCGGTAATTAAACATTCGATTAAATAAATAAATAAAATACACACTTCAAAGGAAAGCTTCTTGCAGCCAAGAAGAATAGTTGAGGGCATTGGAGTCTTCTACATGTATGGACTCTAGAATTTAGTTGCATGAGTTTGTTCTAAGCTATACTTCTCTCATATGATGTTTTGAAAGGTACAATCATTAAAAATGTTTAACCAATTCATGATGATGGTAGTTCATATTTATTGAGACATGAAACACAATTCCTACTTATGACCTCCTGGAAAGACTCAAGAATCGCATTCGGATAGTTACAATTCAGGGTGATCACAAGACTTAAACGTGAAGTGGTTAGTTCAATAACCTCTGCAGGGCTAACTCTTCCCATTTTAGCTTTTCATGGGTGTTCTTACAGGAACATATGTGAATGATAAGTATTTTCTCTCTGGAAGTGTAACATGTCTAACCTACTGTTCTGGAATCCAAAGGAAGCTTTCTTGTTTAGGATGAGCTTCATGGAGTGTATCTCTATGCTCTAAGTTCATTACATAGTAGGAAGGAAGACAATGGTCTAGAAAAAGCAGCCACAATTACTTTTTCTCTATAGCACCATATATGCATTTCTCAGCCTACAGTGTTGGCATGGATGGGGGTTCCAGGGAGGGCATTGGGATTTTAAAAAGTAAATGAGGGATAGTTCTAGGCAACCATAAACTACAACCAGGGTTTTTCAGGAAGAATGGATAGGTTAACATGACTTCCGTGGTGGTAATGATGACCTTAACAGGAAGGGAAACAGGTAACCTAAAATATGAAATCAAAGGCCTGCAAAGGAGGGCTGAGAGTAGAGAACACAGCTCTCATGGGCTCATATGGAGAAATGGATAAGACAGTATCCAGGTCAGGGTTGTTCAAGGACTGAAGGCAGGGGAGAGGGGTTGTGGGGCAGGATATGAAAAGCCAAGGCACTCAAACAGATATCCCTTGCCTCCAGCATCCTATGTTAATCCTTCCTGAACTGAGCCCACCACATGTAAAAGATAGTGTGAAAAGACCACTACAAACAGTCCATACAGCAAACCAGCATGAATTTCGCTACTTCTTCGGGTTTCATATTTATTTGTACTGCTGTCTTGCTCTTAATCTCTTTGTAAGCACACCAAGAGAATGATTTCAACCCTACACTACATACTCAAGTAGATATTAAATGTTACTTCAGACTTTACACCTAAGAAAACTATCAGGTCTCCTTACTATTATCATCCAATAACTTTAAAAATATACAATAAAATTTCAGAATACTAAGCCACATATGCTATGTTAAATATAACATAAGATCTCTGCAGACCTCATAACTATAATTTTTGGCACATTTAAAAACTGGGATTGGTGACACTGAAATATCTCACAATGTCAAGATAGCTACATTTGAAGGTTTTGTGTGCTGTAAGATTTAGTATCCCAAACAACATGATTTCTTGGTTTATGGTCTTTGTTGTCTATAAATTCATAGAAGGTTCTAGCCCATATAACTCCAGAAAAGCTTTAATTATACAAATAGCGCACAGAGTATCAATATAAAACATATCAATAGAAGTTCTAGTAGTTATGGACAAGACTTATCAATTATGGTGCCCTAAACTGCCTACAACACTTCCCTTCTTCCTCTTCCATCTTCTTTCTTCCTGTTCTCCTCTTTCTATCCTCTTCTTTCTTTTTACATTTATTCATCAAAGTAGAAATAATGGCTCCAATCTCAGTGTGCTTGCAAGTCCTGCATTTTAGGCAAGATGTGTCTTGCCACATTACAGTACAATCCATAATACAATATAAGAAGAAAAATAAATCCAAACATGATTAGCAATGTCTTACTCAAAAGTTACTGCAGGTTTGACATCTGTCCACAAATGGCCCTTTCTCTTGCATAGAAATACTACTGTACTCTACTAGAGTAGTTACTTTCCATTTTCATTGCAATACAAAAGCACAGATTTCCAAATGATCATCATTCTTTACTTCATATGTAACTAATATTAAGCCTGGGTTTGTGTGTAGGGTTCCCAGTTTTTAAATCCACCAATGGAAGACTGAGCCCATAAAAGCAGTTCCTGTGAATAGTAAACCTATGATTCCCCTCCCACTGCTGGACGATGTCAGTACTGTGTCCTTAGCCTAGCTATAGCCTAGTTCTATTAGTACTCCTTATGTGGGCAGATACTGAGCAATAATTGAACACATCACATCATTGCAAAAATGAAAAAAGTGCCATGCCTTTGTCCCATTTTAGCATAAAATCCGTGAAAACAATCTTTAGGAGTGACACTGCACTAAAACTGAAAGCTGTCATTACTCCTGTTGTTGTATGTTCAAACTGATGATTCGAAGTCTCCAACTAGAACAACAACAACAAAAAAATAAGACTATATTTTGCCACTGAACTCCAATTGGGAGCTCTTTAATCTAATTTCTTTTGGTAACATTCAGTTCAATTAAGAGATGCACTGTTACTTAAAATAGTCTAATTGGATGAAACTCAACTCTGGTACCATCTTTCAATGTCTACAATAGAACTATGCTTTCAGTTGTAAGAACTGGAGGTTGTTTCCTCCAGCCTACATGCTTCTGGCCAGTCTCTGAGCTGCACTACTCTTTCAAAGGCTGACCTACATAGAGCACACACCATGCCAGCAGTTCTGGCAGTTTATATAAGGGAAGGGATGCCTCACACACTTGCCATAGCCGGCATCATTTGCCTTGTTCCCCCAATGGGCTAAGTGAAAGTGAAGGCCAGTTTGCACTGTGATATGTTCAACATGTACCGTGTGCTCTTACAAAAGAACACTGGGATAAACTGCTTCCAAATGTGCCTCCTGCAGAGTTTATTAACTGAAAAATCTAAATAGTGTTTTGGCAATATACAGAGCAGTGGGGCTGGAAAGTGTCAGCCAAGTAAAACAACCACATTTCAATCCAGAAAAGCTCAGAAAGAGGATATTCATTTTCTCAATTAGGGTCTCTTCTGACATTGAAAAAAAATGCCACTGGAAAACTATATTTACAAGTTGTAAGACACCAAAGCACAGAAAGTTAGGGTTCCACTGGGACTCAGCACACCAACGTTAAACAGCACAGTGTTGACAATTTTAAAATAAAGATAGTTAGTAATTTCTGATCTTATCAACATGCTAAAAACAAATAGCCCAACAAAGTGACTGTTGTTTCCAATAAGCTGCATATTCACTGCATCTCTGAAGGAGGACGGGTTTACTTTGCAATCTGTCCCTATGGGGAAGTCTGATCCAACTTGGATTTTGCTAAATACGGATACAGATTTCCTTTTTCACCTTTCCAAACTTCTTTCATATCTCCACACATCATTACAAAAGGAGGACTAATTGACTCAACCCTGAGCAATTCAGAGAGTGGATCCAGGCAGGAATTTTATACCAATGTAAATCAGATGGAGTAGGGAACAAGTGCCTGGGCTTTGTGGGACCTTGAAACCTTCTCAGTATGTTCAATGCAGTCAAGGATCAGTGACAAATACATTTCATAGACTGTGATACAGAGATGGGCGGGGGGGCATCCCTGGAGAAACCGTTCCATGAGGTCTTTTTCTACTAGAAGAAACAAGTTCTATGACTTTGCATTTTTAAAAATCCATTATTCCCTGTGTAAGATAAATAGAAGACTTGCAACTACTCTATAGAAAGGATGGTTAATTTGCATTTAAAAAGAACAGTTTGCTTCTTACACACAGGATGACTTAAAAGGAACTTCAATGAGCTGGTAAAGAAATGGTGAAGACGTTCAAAATTAATTTATTCAATTCACAGCACAACCCTCTAAAATTATTTAAGGCACTTAATTGGAAAATGATTTAATATATTGAAGTAATTCCTGGTTTTCCAAAGCATTTAACTTTTAAATTAAATCTGACCCTACTATCACAAGAATGACGAGTGAAATGTGTATTCAAGTCATTACCTTCTTTTTTGGAGCCTAAATTCACTGACAAATGTAATAAGACTTGTATAGTTTTATTGCCAAAAAGGGGGCTCATCTTTTGATTCTGGTAACAACTACAGAACAGGCCTTTAATCTCCAAGACAGACCTGCTACTTTAAAGAAGAAAAGTAATAGTATTCTTGTTATATATATAAATAAAGGTAGCAAGTACAAAACCCTGGGTTTTAAAGTCAGAACAGATTTTTAGGTGGCAAAAATGGTGTTTTCAGCGAAGGGGTAAAACTTCACGTCACCAACTCCTGTGCTTGTTCGAGTCCCCAGTATCTTTCAACTTGCCCCTGACTTAAGAGGTCCCTACGTGTCTGAGTCTTTCTATTTTACCCTCTTGCCTAACTCCTAACCTCTTTTGCACACAACTCTTTTGCTGCGTATTACAGTGGACATGACACCCAGTTGCTTCTCCACGGGGTGATGTCTGCAGCTCTTGTAACTCACAGCTGTGTGTGTGTGTGTGTGTGTGTGTCTGTGTGTATCTAATGGCCAAGATTGAGAACTGAGAGTTACCAGCCTGTCGCGTGGTAGGGAGCCCAGGGGCCAGGGGTGCAGCCTGCTAAACACCTCTATATCACATTTAAAAGTGATGACTCCTCCGGAGACAAATATTGGGAGTCCCAAGGACTTTCCCTTGGAATTCACCCACAGGTCAATGAGTAGTGCCTGAAGGGACTGGGAGAATCTGGAGGATTTATCATCAAGATGGGGTTCCAAAAGGCCCTCCATGCATTTCAGAGAACTCTCCCCCACCAACCAACATCAACCAGGACAGCTTAGACACGTCCAACAAGCCCCAGGCGAGGAGAGATGTGGCTTGTGGCTGCTCTTGGGCGCCTATCCCTCCGTGTCCCACTTGGGTTTTGTTGTGCATGAAGCCAGGAGAGTAATGACTTCCCTAGAAACCCCTGATTGTCTTATCCTTGGGCCAAGCCAAGCTGTGGGTCACCAGCATGAAATGCCTTCCTCCTGTCCCGGGTGGCCAGTGGCCTTGGCACTGGTGGTCAGCCAACTACGCTGTAGCCCCGCCAGGAACCCTGTTTCAGCATGGGGATCAGCTTCGGAGCTCAACACTTGAACGCGAAACGCTAGCTTGGCTTCCAGTAAACTTGCTATTTCCGCGCACCTCAAACGAGATCTGTTCCCCAAAATCATAATCTGACTAGCCTACTGCGCTCTGGACCACAGGGGCCAGTCTCGGAACTCCGGCTCTGCTGTCGGAACAGAAAACAAAAGAGTTATAGAGTAATTTTCACACTGCGGGAACGCCGGAGCCTCCGGGGTCCCTAGTACCCCGACTCCTGGCTGCTCCTCTGGCAAGTGATCCGGGTCAAGGAAGCGATGCTACGAGCCCCCGCTGTCCAAGAATGGAAGAAGGAACTAGAAAATAAAGTGAATTCTGCTACTCTGCCTCAGTTCCCAGACCCCAGACACACCCCCAAAGTATTCCGTGGATTTTCTCTCTCGATCGCTCGCTTTTTTTTTTAAATGTCTCCCGGCAAACCTGAGCAGGGATCTTTAGTGGCGAACAGCAGGAAGGAAAGAATCCGAGCAAATCGTGTCACTTTCCGCACAATCGCGTTGTTTGGCAAACCCCCTGAGCTGTTC
This sequence comes from Lophiomys imhausi, assembly GCA_907164525.1. Classification (NCBI taxonomy): domain Eukaryota; kingdom Metazoa; phylum Chordata; class Mammalia; order Rodentia; family Muridae; genus Lophiomys; species Lophiomys imhausi. Next base: position 1,985,354 of record CAJQZJ010034075.1, read on the forward strand.
CACAATATTTACTACCCAAGCGCACGCAGCACCGCCGCGGGCTGCCACCGAGCGCGCCGGGGACGGGCCTCTGCGAGCCGGCCCAGTCCGCCCAGCGGGCCCCATCCCGATCCGGCCACCGCCGCCCCCCTCCCGGGATCGAGCAACCAGAATCGGTGCAGACAAAAGCAGAGTGTTCACCTTGTTGCAATAGTAGGGGTCCAGGCAGGGAGAAGGTCCCAGACAGGGAGCGGCGGGCGCAGCAGCGGGCTGGGCTGGAGGTGGATAAAATCTTACGTCCATTTCACTCTCACATCAAGCAACTCCTTTTCTTTTCCTTTTTGAAAAAAAAAAAAAAGTGCTCAGCGAAAAAAAAAAAAAAAAAAAAAGCTTAGACGGAACAGAGAGAGGCGTCTGGGCTCAGGAGTACAAGAAACACCTTCTTTCCCTCACATCCGTTTGTGGTTTGTTTAAGAAGAGGAGAAAAAAAAGAGAGACAGAGAAAAGAAAAAAAAAAAAAGAGGGTGGAAAAGCGCTCAAGTCTCTCCCCCGAAGCCGCGGCGCGCACCCGTCCACGCCGAGCGCGCAGCCTGCCTGGTCCGCTCGGCCCCGGCGCTCTCGGGCCCGCCGCCGCCGGCCAGGTAACTTCACGCGCTCATTGTCCCCCCCGCCCGCCGCCCCATCCCCGCCTCCCGCGCCCCTCGCCGCCCGGCACTTGCACTCGGGCTCGAGGTACTGGGCGTCTTATTGGAGACTCTGCCTGGCTTTGCTTTTAGTTTTTCTCCACGTTAGAGGCCTGGGATGGAGGGGAGTGGGATGAAGTCGGGGTCGGGGGATCCAGGAGAGAAGATCGGGACCCGGAGGAGACTAACGCCCCGGGACGGGCGAGGTGCCCACAGCGGCGGGACGCGGCCCAGGGGCTACTGTTGGGGACCGGGGACCAAGCGAGGGAGGAGCGCAGGGGGCGGAGGAGTGGAGCGCGGCCCGAGTAGTAGCGGCGGGACCCAGGGCAGCGTTCCTCCGCGCCCCAGTCAGCACCTCCGGGTGGGTGCCGGGAAGGTGGATACAATCACACAAAGGGGCTGGAGAGTCGGAGCGAGGGCTGACTGGGGCACCGCGGGGATCGCACTGCAAGGGGGCGCTGTGGCGCACCCTGTCCGGCACCCCGCAGCCCCGCCCCCGGCCACACCCCTTTCTCCGAGCCGCCCCTACCACCACCAACACTGAGTCCCGCTCGGAGTTGCTTCACCATCAATCTCTGCTCTCCGCGGGAGGTAGAGGGGAGTGTGCCTTGCGGTGCTGCTCCGGAGCCTGCCTGGAGCGCGACCTCTGCGCGATGCTCGTGGACAGCTGTCCAAGGGACCCCAGTTGATCTCAGGGCGAGGAGCGGTGCTCCTGGGGTTGGTGCTCAGAGGGCCTCCGCTTCCTGCTTTGGTACTCTGCAGGGAGGGCTGCACTGCTGAGCCTGCCCTTGGGGACTCATGAAAAAGACCCTGGGGGTGCTTGGAAAGCTAAAAAGGAAACTGTTATTAGCACAACATGAGCTACAGGGAACACGGTTCGGGTTTGTTAGTTGCCTCTTGGAATTACTCTTTCACTGCTGGGCTCCCAGTAGTACTCTTGGAGCATCCCCACCTGACCCTCCATATCCTTCAGTCTGCTTCCCAGTTCTTTCTTGGTCAGTGGGATAAGGACATCATCAATATTTTGCTTTACTTCATCAACCCCAAAACTCGCAATATCATGTCCCCTGAGACCTGGGAGAGTTTGGGGGCCCTTGGTCACTGTCTAGCGGACACCTTCCACTTCCTCAGAGGGAAGTCTGGTAGTGGGCAGGGTTTACCTTCCAAGAGTAAGTTCCTCACTGCCACACTTCTTAGGTGCCTATGACCCTACAAAGAAACCAAAAGTTCATTTCCACAAGTTTCGGGTATCAAAGAATATATGGAAACTGTCTTGTTACCCCCATACATAGTGGGTGGTAGCCAGCTACTCTCCACTTCTTTGCAGCTTTCTCCAGATCTCTCTTCCCCTATTGCACTAGTCAAATGCAAAGATGGAGGAAACTACAGATGCCCTGTGAGAATGACAAATTAGTATCCTTGGGCCTCTCCTCTAAGCAAAGGCCTTTGAGAACCCGTAGACATGGCTCTCTACCCCTTGTAGCTTAAGCCTTTGCCCTCCAGTCTTCCTTTTAGGAGCTGTAGTAAGAACACTGCTTCTTACACCAAGACTAATATAGATGTTGGGGTAAGAAAAGTCAGAGAGAAATTTCACTCTACATTTGAAGCCTTTGAGTCACAAAATAAGTGAAAGTGTGATCTTTCTTCTCTAATAAAAGTCTTTATGATAACATTTACATGAAGTTTTGTGGTTCATAGCATTGTTTTTAAAATTCACTTGTAGATGTTAGAATGTGTATATGTTTATGTATCCTCCCAGGATAATAAAAGTTTTTAGCTTTAAAGGAAACATATTTAAGCTTAAGTTTCTGTTGCCAACAGGTATTTATTATCAACAAATCATGTCATATAAAGTTTGAGCTTTATAAACTTTCTTAGGATTCATAATCAACTTCTGTTTTTCCCTGTGAACACCAGAAAAATGGACTGGCTTACAGCAGGAACGACGTTACTGTCAGTGTCTTGATACATTAGACATATATGTGGCATTCCCCTTCTTTCCACTTCCATTATGAAAAGCCCAAATGCTAGGGACCCACATGTGTCTCACCAATACCAGGCAACAGCCTGATTTCTTTGACAGGAAGTGTGTGGAGTCAATCTGGGATGCTTGAGTTTTCAATGGTAAAGAATTTGAGCTATTGGGAAGAAAGTACGTAAATCACTAGAGATTTTAACAGTAGAGCATGCTCATCTCAATATAACAATTAAAAATACCCACAACTGCCTAACATCCTATCCAAAGTCTACAATTCCATTCCACTGTAGGGAAATTTAAATAGCTACACCTTGGAGTAAATATTATTTAAAAATGAAATAGTTGTCTTCACTGTGTGTTGTTTCTTATTTATTTCTCCAGCCATTTATTTGTACAGTACTAAGCAAAAACAAAAAGACACACAAAGCTGTATATGGCTTGAAAAACAAAAGAAAACAAACAAACAAAAAAAACAATCCCTCTCCAAAAAAAATATTTAAAACTAGACTTAGCAAGGAAATGGAGACTTACATAGGCATCCATCAGGAGGTGAATATGGTCCTTATACACACTGTAATTCTATGCAGCTATAAAGGAAAAAATGAATCAAGACATTTTCAGGAAAGTGGATAGAACTAGAAAGTACTATAGTGAGTTAACTCAAAAAGACAAAAAAAACACACTTTCTGTCATATGTAGATCCTAGCTTACAGTAGTCATATATATGTATGGACTCTAGATTGAGCATGTACACAGGCTATGTTAGAAAAGCAACCATGAGGTGGCCCTAGGAGGTGCTGAGGAAACTGGGAGGGCAGTAGATCACAGGAGACAAGAAAATGGAAAATAGAGTAGGTGGGTACAGTGGGAGGAACAAGGAGGAAGGGTTAGAGAGATGGGAAGAATCAAGAAAAATAAATGTTGCTTGAAAATGCCATAAGAAAGAGTTCAAAGCTAGCCTGGTCTACAGAATGAGTCCGGCACAGCCAGGGGATACTCAGAGAAACCCTGTCTCAAAAAAACAAAACAAAAAAAAACAAACAAAAAAACAAAAAAAAAGGAAAGAAAGAAAAAAAGAAAGAAAAGTAAAGTTAATACTGTATATATGCTAGTTAAAAATAAGTTTTTAAAAATAGAGGTGGGGACAGAGGCATCAAAGGTTCAAGGTCATTTTCAGCTACACCAAAAATTGGAGGCTTCCCTGAGATACAAGAGTCCCTGTCAAATAAAAATAAGTAAACAAGTAAATAAATAAAATTATAATAAAAAAAGCACATTGCTGAACATGGTTCCTGCTTTAGTCTCTGGAATCATATCGTCTTTTCCAATCTTGTTGGGTCAGTGAAGTCATCTTCACAGCTTTCAAAAGTGCTCTTACCTGGCCACCAGTCCCCAAGCATTCTGGGTCCATTCATTTAGGGATGGACCTGACCTAAGGAATGGTGAAAAGTTCTTACCCGGAACTAGAATCTTCAGGAAAGATGGAAAGCTCCTGATCTGTAGCTAAAATGAACACATAAAAATGGTAAGAGCAAGAACTATTAGTAGATTATGTAAGGCTGTCTTTTGTGTTGGTCCTCACAAAATACCATTGAGAACTGCCACTTCATCTGCCCACTTAGGGATGGAGCCTCACCTGTTTACTTAGGCTCTCTAAGTAAACACTCCTGAACTACACTGCATATTTCTAGGTTACAGTTCATCCACTGGGATTAGAAACTTCACATACTCTAAGAGAAAATCTGTGTCCATGAACAAGCTTCTCCTTGCTGATTTAATGGCATAAGGCTAATACTTTGACTTGTAAGATATCTACTGTCTTAGACCTACCTGATCTGCATATTTTTACATTGGGTTTCACAGTCTCATTTAATTTTATCATTTTATAAATTACATTGAAAAGTCAAACCAAAGCATAGTCAGCATTTGGTTTTGCTGTCTCAATGTCACCTATGTTAATTTTAATTATAGTTTCATAAGTTGTTGTGTCTTCAAATTTGCAGATGTTTCTGCCAGCCACATTTTGCATTTACTGATCCTTTCTACTATGTATGAAAACTCCAGATCTTGTAGGAATATCTCCAAATCACATACAAAGAAGGTACAATTTTGGGGGAGATATCTTTTAGACAGCAAATCCTATCTGTGAATTATGGAAGCTTTATAAAAATCATTCAATAGAAAATGGTACTTTCTGTTCAGCATTTCTTGTTAGTTTCTCTCCAAGGGTAGACACCCTCTGTAGATAAATTTTCAGAATAAGCCATAGTATAGAGGGACTGGCTGTGTAAAGCTAGGCTTTAATCCCCAACTTCCACTGAGCTGGATGGCATAACTAAATTAGGACTCAGTCCTTTGCTGGCTTCTTCTTGTCTACAGGGATGGAGACTCATAGCTAGGTGGCTCAGCATCTTTTCAGTAGAAGACATCCCCCTGTACTTTAAAAGCCTCTATCTGGTCCCTGGTATAGCTCCTTGTATTGTAAAGAATGTTGTTCATGCAGGTGTGCTCACATTTGCCTTCCCAAAGGCATTCTGGGAGAAGTTCTGTGTTTGCTTCATTAGAATCTTGATCACCACTCAGTTTTTCTCATTTGAAAGATTTCGAAAACGTCATTAATGGTTCTGATGGGAACCTTTACATTTTCTCAATTTACTGGTTAGAACTCACTGCTGTCCAGGGTTATTTAACATTTTTTTTCCTAAAGTAATTTAAATGTAAACTAGAATGAGGTGCCATAAGTAATATCTTACAGTGGAGGAACAGAAAGCACTGAAGTTTATTTCCTGGGGTGACGAGTGAGAAATGACTAGATTGTAAGTCTTTCAACTAGAAAATAAAGGATTTCAGAATGATGAGGAAAGTTTGGAGGGAATGCTACTGGGTGCACAGATACCTCACATAGCACTAAATGACTCATAAAATGCAGTATTTCTTACATAATATGGGAAGTGTGCCATGCATGTACATCTCACCATTGAGTGTGGCACAGCACTTTGATCTTCAACAATATACAACATTTGAGGCATAATAACAGTAATAGGACTATTCAGCTCTTTTACACAGCGATGATCCAGTTCTCTCTCATCAGGATAAACCATGAGGACAAATCCTTTCAAAATCAGAATTAGTTCCTTGTAGAAGAGTGAGACGACAATTACCCTTTAAATAGGAGCAGCTGCAGCATAGTATGGGCCCAGAGTGTGGCAGTGAAGTGTTTTCCCAATGCAATTAAATAGATTTTTTTTAAATGCAAACTAATATTCTGTTAAAAGTCATTTGAAAGGTGGGTAGGTGTGGAACTGCTGAGAGGAAATCTAGAGTCATTTTGCTTATCTGAGTTAATATTCCTGCCTGAGTAAATGTTATTTTGGTGAAAATGGATAATCAAGACTCATTTTTTCTCATGAAGTGGGGTCCCAGGTGGAACCAGGTGAATACAAAAGAAATATAATTTTGGTTTATCTGTATCATATTTTGAAATGTTTTCATAGCTATGTTTTGTTATTGGTGGTTTTCAGAAAGGTATGTGTCAACTTCAGTACTCCAATTTAAAGAGGGAAGGCAATACCTGGCTAGAAACAAAGAAACCACAAAATGTGAGGAGGCCAGTGCCCACATCCAGAAGGAGATAAAGAAGGGTGGGACTTGTTTTCTTCCACCAATATGATTGAAGGATTGGAAAATAAGGCCTTCAAGAAAGATTAAAGGGGTTACCTAGAGAAGTCAATGCAGAGACAATGTAATGGACTAAACTCCTGATTATCAAGGGTTTCATCAGCAACAATAGAGAATAACACCTCCAAGAACGTGCTGTGTGATATTGTCTCGAATATTGCATTAAATACAGTTTATCTAATATACCATATAACCTATCAAAATGATCTTTAAGACATATTTGCTGAACAAGATATTAGCTAATGGATTATAAGATCCACATTTGAGTCCTGTTTCTCTGACAGACATTTGTTGTAGAGCAGGGATTATGAAGGACTTACCTACCCTGTCTTGGCAGAGTTAGGCTGTCGACTTCCCTGCTACCAAGTTTTGTCCTTTTTGGACAGCAGTCTGTCTGCAGTTGGTGCAAGGGGTTTTTTCATGCCAAGAGATAGGCTTGCCACTAATTCAACCATCTTACAGTGGAGGTTCTTCGCTGAAGACTGATGCAGGAATGTATGGAGAGAAAATGGGAACTGTCCAGGCAGTCATTGGTATGTCCTTTCTTAGTTTTGGAAGCTGCAGGCCCTGCACTTCTTATATAAGCAGATATATTTATCCCTCTCAGGTCTCTGAGGTGGTTGAAGAATAGACAGCTAGAGTCTCATAGTTAAATTTTGAGTTGTTTAGGAATCAAGAGGGTGTTATAGATCTAAGAAGATACTCTTAAAAGTGTGTTGCAAGTTAATATGAATGTTGAGTCAGATATAGACCTTTAAACTCATGGAGATGGTTAGATAGTAGAATGTTAAAGTCAGGGGCCAAATATGTATAAACTGGACATTGGGAAGGTATACTGGGCCATTTAACTCTCATAAATGTGGCATATTTATATCTGTTGTTTTGTATAATACTTACTGTTATAAGAGAAGGAACCATCTGTTGGACTGAAAGGGGAAACTTCTGGGGGGAAGAGGGTGGAAGGGCGGGATAGGAAGGGGGAATAGGGAGGGGTTTGTGACTGAGATGTAACTTGAAGAAAAAAAATAAAGTATTTATAAAAAAAAAATCCACATTTGAAGTAAACTCAACATGAGTTTGAAAGAAGATCCATTGAAATTAATTTACCTATGATTAAATGTATAAGTTTGTGATGTTTTGATAAATGTGTGCATTCAGGAAGCATTGCCATAATCAGAACCCAGACTCCCATCAGTTCAAGTTCCCTAAATCCACTTGCTTACAATCCTTTCTCCCAGCCCTCAGTCCTGAGAAACTATTCACCTTTTTTTTTTTTGTTAATCTACTTTTCTTTATCCCCCAAAGTATTCTACAAATCTACCATTCAGTATGGAATCTCTAGTCTATTTTCATAATGCGTTGACATTTAGATAAGTCGTTATGTAAATCAGTAATTTTCTTCCTTTCTATAATAGAATAATATTCTATTGTGAATATAAGTCAAGATTGTTTTTTCTATCCACTAGTTGATAGCTATTTGGATTATTTGTTTTTTAACTATTATGAATAAAGATGCTATGAATTCAAGTACAAAAGATTACAATAATATATGTTTTCATTTGTTTTGAGTAAATATCTAAGAATGACTTTAGAGTTTATAGTTCATACATTTTTAAAATTTCAAGGAAACTCTACACTGATTCAGAATTGGACATACCATATTTCACCCTCATGAGCAAAAGGAAAAGTATTGGCTCAGGACCCCCAAGACCATGTTCTCAGACCAAGTTCTCAGCATAGAGATTTATTTTCCCCAGAAGAATAGAGAACAGGGATAAGGGACAAAGACAGTAAATAGAGGAAGAAGGAGAAAGGGAAGGGAACAAAGGAGAGGGGAGAAAAGGGGAAAAGAAAGGGGTAAGGAATATTTGTCCCAGAGTGGGACAAAGGACTCCCTCCAGATAGAGGGGAGACAGAAATGACACTTAGGAAAATACCAGTTTATAAAGGTACAGAGGAAAACCACATGTTAGGATGAGATGTTTAATTTTAATTGGGCATGTGAATTAGGTGAGCCAAAGAGGGCTTTTTATTGCTAGAGTTAAATACTTTGATAGCCAGACCTTGGTAGTCAATCTCAGGGGGAAGAACTGGACAAATAAGGGATGGCTTTAGGAATGTGATTTATTTTTAGCAAGGCAGAGGGAAATGCAGAGAAGGGCAAAGCCTACCATAGCCAAGCTTGCCACACATGAGCTGGCCAGAGACAATTCAATGAGTAACATATGAGAAATTCTTGCCAAAACTTGGCATTATGAGACCATTTAAGATAGCTGCGCTAACTCAAGATGACTCTGAGATTCAATCTCACACCTGTCAGAATGGCTAAGATCAAAAGCTCAAATGAGAGCACATGCTGGCCAGGTTGTGGGGAAAGGGGAACACTCCTCCATTGCTGGTGGGAGAGCAAGCTTGTACAACCACTATGGAAATCAGTCTGGTGATATCTTAGAAAACTTGGAATAGGTCTACCTCAAGACCCAGCCATACCACTTCTGGGTATACATCCAAATGATTCCTCACCAAATCATAAAGAAGTTTCCTCATCTATGTTCATAGCAATCTTATTTGTAATAGCTAGAAACTGGAAACAACCCAGATATCCCCCAACCAAGGAATGGATTAAAAAACTGTGGTACATCTACACAATGGACTACATCTCAGCCATCAGAAACAATGAAATCATTCAATTTGCAGTCAAATGGATGGAACTAGAGAAGCTCATCCTGAGTGAACTAACCCAGACTCAGAAAGATGCACATAGCATCTATTCACTTAAAATCGGATTTTAGCCATATAGTACATGATAACTATACTATAATCAATGCACCAAAAGGAACAGGAAAATAGACTTTGTTACCTGCTAATGAGACACTTTGCCCTAGTGGTGCTGCCTTGTAGGCCCCCAGTACATGAGGAAGCACTTAGCCCTCATATGACTGCTGAACTGGGGCAGGGAACTGATATGTAGGGACACTCCACTCGAAGGGATAGAGGGTAGAGGGTAGGAGGGAGGGACTGGGAGGGGTGGAAAGAGGGCACTGTGATGGAGATGTAACTTGAATTAATAAATAAGCATTAAAAAAAAAGATAGCCATGCTAGCTAATGTGTCTGTAGTGATGACTCATTTACATCTCAACATCCCTGTGGATGTCTTCATATTTGTTGCATTTCCCTAACAACTAAGATATAGTAGGTCATTTCATAGTTTGTAGTTAATATGGGTTTTGGTCAAGATTCTGTTAAAAATTTTCCTTTTATAAATTTCCCATTTATTCTGTTGAATGGTGGCTTTTAAAAAGGGTTCACTTCTAATAATATGATTACTTTAAAATTTTTTTCTCCTCTATATTATATCCCACTTTCAGTTTCCCCTCCCTCCATTCCTCCCAGTTTCTCCCCAACACTTCCCCTTTACCCCAGATCCACTCCTCCTCCATTTCCCTTCAAGAAAAAGATCAGGCCTCCCAGGGATATCAACCAAACACGGCTTAATAAGTTGCAACAAGAGTAGGAACTAACCCTCATATCAAGGCTGGATGAGGCAACTTGTTAGGAGGTCATGGTGGTTGGAATAGAAAATGGACCCTGGAGGCTCATAGAGAGTGGCACTATTAGGAGGTATGACTTTGTTGGAGTAGATGTGAAAGAAATGTGTCTCACTCTTCCCTCCCGCTGCCTGCCCAACTAGATGTAGCACTCTCAGGTCCTTCTTGCACCATATCCAGCATCATGTTTCCTGTCATGACAATAATGGACTAACCCTCTGAATCTGTAAGCCAGTCCCAATTAAATGTTTTCCTTTATAAGAGTTGCCACGGTCATGGTGTCTATTACCAACAATAGAAACCATAACTAGGAGAAAAAGGGTCCCAAGCAAAGGCAAAAGAGTCAGAGACATCCCCACTCTTACTGTTTGCAGTCCCACAAGAACAACAAGCTATACAACCATAGCATATATGCAGGGGATCACCTCAGCCCTATATAAGGTCTGTTTGTCACTTCACTCTGTGAGCTCCCATGAACCCTGCCTAGTTGCTTTTGTGTGCCATGTTCTCATGGTGTCCTCAACCCCTCTGGATCCTAGAATCCTTCTTCTTCTGTTGCTGTGGGGTTCCTCTGGCTCTGCCTAGTGCTTGTCTGTGTGTCTCTACATCTTTTCCCATCAGTTTCAGGATGATGTCTCTCTGATGACAGTTAGGCTAGGCACCAATATCTCAGTATAAGAGAATTTTTTTAGTTTTCTTTTCTTTGACTTTTTTGGGGTGGGGGGGGGGGGTCAGTAAATTTGGTTCTATCCTAGGTCTCTGGGTTATCCACCCTCTAGTTCCTGGACATCCAGGCAATGCCAGGTATGGGCTTCCTCTCAATTGTGGGCCTCAAGTTGGATCAGTCATTGGTTGGGCACTCCCATAAATTCTATGCCACCATTGCCCCAGCACATCTTGCAGGCAGGATAGATTGTAGGTCAAAGGTTTTATAGCTGGGTTGATGTTTCGGTCTCACTGCTTGAGGATTTTGCTTGGTTATAGAAGACCAGTTTGGGTTTCATATTCCCCATTAGTAGGAGACTTTAGTAGGTGCACTCTTGTAGATTCCGGGGAGTGTTTTTTTTTTTTGTTTTTTGTTTTTTTTTTTTTGCTGTACTAGGTTTCTACCTCAAACCCTCAAATGTCCCGATTTCAGTATTCCCTCCCAGTACTTTCTTCCTCCATCACTTGTCCCCGTGACTGATCCCTCCTGTTCCCATCCCCTCCTGTCCCTAGTCTACCTGCAAAATCAGTTCTATTTCCCCATCCTAGGAAGATCCATGTCCCTCCACATGCCCAGAGACCATATGGTTACTTTGCTTCTCTGAGTCTGTGGATTATAGCATGATTATGCTTTATTTTATAGCTAATATCCTCTTATAAGTGAATATATACTATGCTTGTTTTTCTAGGTCTGAGTTACTTCACTCAGGATTTTTTTTTTTTGTTCTAGTTCCATACATTTTCCTGCAAATTTTATGATGTCATTGTTTTTTTTAACAGCCGAGTTATACTACATTATGTAAATGTACCACCATTTCTTTAACCATTTTTCTATTGAGGGACATGTAGGTTGTTTCCAGTTTTAGACTATTATGAATACAGTTGCTATGAATATAGTCAAAAAAGTGTCCTTGTAGTAGGATGGAGTGTCCTTTGAATATATGCCCAAGAGAAGTATAGCTGGGTATTGAGGTAGACCAATTCTCAACATTCTGAGAAACTGCCATATTGATTCCCAGAATGGCTGTACAAGTTTACACTCCTACCAGCAAATGGATGAATGTTTCCCTTGTTCCATTCCTCACCAGCATGAACTGTCACTTGAGTTTTTCATCTTTTCCATTCTGATAGGTATAAGATGGACTGCCAAAGTAGTTTTGATTTGAATTTCCATGATGACCAAGGATGTTTATGGTGGAGGTTTGGATTCTTTGGGAGCACAGTTGTGTTAAATTAATGTGTAAGGGTTGTGCGAGTGCTTGATCTACTGCTGAAAAACAGACTCATAAAAAGGACATACAAATCAGCGTAATGTCTGACACCTGTGGGGAATACCTGGGAGTACTTGTGGTCCTGGTCAACAGGAAGTACCTCCTGAGGAGGGCATAGAGTTGGGCAATGAGAAAAATCCTGATGCATAATTAAAGAGAGTATAAAAAGGAAGACTCTGAAACTGGAGGGTTTTATTTTTTTTGCTTGGCATTGCTTCACATCACTCCAAGCATAAGGCAGCACATGGCCAGAGAAGGGTCAACAAACTCAAGTGGATGGAAAAGACCATGGTCCCAGGTAAATGTATGGCCATAGCCAGCTCCTAGGTCATGCAGGGCAGCACCTGACCCAAGGAGATTCGACAAGCCAAAACCGGCAGAAAAGCCCACTGTGCAGGTCCTGTCCAGAGGAGGTTCAGAAAAAAACAGACAGTCTGAAGGGACCTTGACACTAAGGGGGTCTCATGGCAGCTAGCATGGACCATTGGCAAAGTGTGGCACCTGCCCCATATAGGTTTAACAGTCTTGGATGGATGGAGGACATGGAGGAGGCCTTCCCCTAAGTGGGGATGAGGTGGCAGTCATTGACATGTCAGAGTCCACTGACCACAGCAGCTGCTGGTGATTGCTGTGTTCCTTGTGTGTGCTGATTTGGATGGACTATTGGAATGTTTCCCCAAAGACTTGTGTCTAAGAAGTATCCTTCTAATATGCCTCAGGTTGGGGTGTTGGAAGGTGTTTAGAATTATTATTAAATAGTTATAAGGTATGCCTACAAATGTTGAATGTTTCTTTTAGTGTTTTTCAGTCATTTGAGTTTCCTCTGTTGAGAATTCTCTATTTAGATCTGTAACCATATTTTAATTGGATTGTTTGGTTTTTTTAATGTCTAGTTTCTTAAGTTCTTTAAATATTTTGAATATTAGCCCTCTGTCAGATATGGAGTTGGTGAAAATATTTTCCCATTCTGTAGGGTGGCATTTTGTCCTATTGATGGCATAATTTGTCTTATAGAATCTTTTCAGTTTCATGAGGTCTCATTTATTGACTTGTTCTTAGTGCCTGTGCTATCAGTGTTCTGTTCAGAAAGTTATCTCCTGTGCAAATGTGTCCAAGGCTATTTCCCACTTTTTCTTCTTTTAGGTTCACTTTTATGTTGAGGTCTTTTATCCACTCGGACTTGAGTTGAGTTCAGGGTGATAGATATAGATCTAATTGCATTCTTCTACATGTTGGCATCCAGTTAGACTAGCATCACTTGTGGAAGATGTTGTCTTATTTCCAGTGTGTATTTCTGACTTCTTTGTATAAAAAAAAATCAGGTGCCCATAGATGGGTTTATGTCTGGGTCTTCAATTAGAGTTCATTGATCAACATTTCTGCTTTCATGCCAGTACTATGTGGTTTTTATTACTCTGTAGTACAACTTGAAATTGGGAATGATTATACCTCCAGAAATTCTTCTATTGTTTAGGATTGGATTTGATGGTTTTGTTTTGTTTTCATATAAAGTTGAAAATTATCCTTTCAAAGTCTGTGAAAAAGAGTGCTGGAATTTTATGCTCTTGAATCTGTAGATTGCTTTTGTTAAGATGGTCATTTTTACTATGTTAGTTCTATCAATCCATGAGCATGAGAAATCTTTTCATCTTCTTTCCCTCAGTCACATGAGGGCTAAGAGCTTCCTCTTGCACTGGGGGTTGATATAACAGCCCAGCTAGGGTAAGGTATTCCACTAACAAGCAACACGGTCCATGACTTGCTGCCTGGTGGAGTTTTTCATAGGAAAGTTATGCTAGGTTTCTGCCTGTTTGAATCTGTGGGTTGTAGGATGATTGTCCTGTACTATATGGTTAACATACACTTATAAGAGAATACATGCCATGTGTATCTTACTGGATCCCAGTTAGCTAACTTAGGATGAGCTTTTCTAGATCCATCCATTTGGTTGTAAATTGCATGATTTCCTTGTTTCTGATAGCTGAGTAGTATTCCATTGTGTAAAAGTACCAGAGGCTCTTTTTTCCCCCATTTTTTGGTTGGAGGACATCTGGGTTGTTTTCAGTTTCTGGCTATTACAAATAAAGCTGCTATGAACATTTTTGAGGAGGGTTACTGATTTCTTTGTTACTGATTTCTTGTATCTAAGTGGTCCACTGTCAGAGTTCCCTGGTAGAATTTTTGGGGTCACTAATGTGTAGTAGCATATCATCTGCAAATATCAACACATTGATGTTTTCCTTTCTAATTTATATTGTCTTGATCTCCTTTAGTTGTCTTATTGCTCCAGATGGAACTTCAATTTGTATATTGAATAAATATGAAGAGAATAGACAGCCTCGTCTTGTTCTTGGTTTTATTGGAATTGCTTTGAGTTTCTCTCCATTTAATTTTGTGTTGCCTATAGGCTTGCTGTAAATTGCCTTTATTTTTTTTAGGTATGTTCCTTGTATCCCTGATCTCTTCAAGACTTTTATCATGAAGTATTGTCCAATTTCATCAAAGGCTTTTGCAGCATCTAATGAGATGATCATGTGGTAATTTTTCCTTTCCGTTTGTTTATATGGTGGATTAATTACATTGGCTGATTTTTGTTTGTTGAATCATCCCTGAATTTCTGAGATGAAGCCTATTTGATTTTGGTGCATGATTTTTTTATTTATTCTTGGATTCTGTTTGTGAATATTTTTTTAGTATTTTTGGATTACTCTTCATGAAGGAAATTGGTCTGTAATTCTCTTTCTTTGTTGAGTCTTTGTGTTGTTTACCTATCAAGATGATTTGGTTTCACAAAATGAATTTGGCAATGTTCCTTCTGTTCCTATTTTGTGGAAGAGTTTGAGAAGTATTGGTATTAATTCTTCTGTAAAATTCTAGAAGAATTCCACACTAAAACTAACTGACCCTGGGCTTTTTTTTTTTTTTTTTGTTAAGAGATTTTAATAACTGTTTCTATTTCCTTAGGAGTTATAGGACTTGTTTACCTGGTCTTGATTAATTGTTTACCTGGTCTTGATTTAACTTTAGCAAGGGAAATCTATGAAGAAAATTGTCCATTTCATTTAGATTTTCCATTTTGTGGAATACAGGCTTTTGAAGTAAGACCTACTGATTATTTGGATCTCTTCAGTGTCTTTTGCTATGTTCTGATTTTTGTTTCTGATTTTGTTAATTTGGATATTCTCTCTCTGCCTTTTAGTTTGTTTGAATAAGGGTTTGGCTATCTTATAGAATTTACCAAAGATCCAAATTTTTGTTTCATTGTTTCATTTCATTTTTTGTATTGTTTTCTTCATTTACATTTTATTGATTTCAGACCTGATTTTGATTATTTCCTGTCATCTACTCCTCTTGAGTGAATTTATTTTGTTTTGTTTCATATTTGTTTTGTTCTAGAGCTTTCAGGTGTGCTGTTAACTTGATAGTATGAGGTCTCTCAAATTTCTTTATGAAGACACTTATTGCTATGAACTTTCCTGTTAGCACAGCTTTCATGGTGTCCCATAAGTTTCCGTATGTTGTGCATTAATTTTCATTGAATTCTAGCAAGTTTTTCACTTACTTTTTTATACCTTTCTTGACCCTGTAGTCATTCAATATAAATTGTTCAGTTTCTGTGAGTTTGTAAGCTTTCTGTTGTTTCTGTTGCTGTTGAAATCCAGCTTTAATCCACGGTGATCTGACAGGATGCAAGTGGTTATTTCCAAATTTCCTTGCATCTTTTGAGACTTGTTTTGTGACCAAGTATGTGGCCAATTTTCAAGAATATTCCATGTGGTGCTGAGAAGAAAGTATATTCTTTTGGGTTTGGGTGAATTGTTCTGAGATCAAATTAGGTCCATTTGATCAATGATGCCTATTACTTCCATTATATATATATATATATATATATATATATATATATATATATATATATATTGTCTAGTTTATGTCTAAGTCACCTGTCCAGTGGTGAGAGTAGGATATTAAATCTCTCACCATCAATATGTGAGGGTCTTTGTGTGATTTAAACTTTAGTAGTGGGTCTTTTACAAACATTCATGCCCTTCTTTGTGCTTGGAGCATAGTTATTAAGAGCTGAAAGCTTACCTTGATGGATTTTTCTTGTGATGAATATGAAGTGTCCTTCTCCATCTCTTTTGATGAATTTTGGTTGGAAGTTCATTTTGTTAGATATTGGGCTAGCTATACCAGTTTGTTTCATAGGTCCATTTGCTTGGAAAACTTTTTTTCCAATCCTTTACTCTGAGGTAATATCCATCTTTGATGTTGATGTGTATTTATTGGATTCAGTAGAAGGATGGATTTGTTTTCATATCCATTCTGTTAGTCTTTGTACTTTTGTTGGGGAATTGAGTCCATTGATATTGAGAGATATTAATGACCAATGATTATTAATTTATTAATTTCTGTTATGTTGCTGTTGTTGTTGTTTGTGTGTGTGTTTCCTTTCTTTTGGTTTTGTTGCTGTGAGATTATTTATTTCCTGTGTTTTCAGTGATGTAGTTAACTTCCTTAGTGTTTTCCTTCTAGTACCTTCTGTTGGGTTCAATTTGTGGATAAATACTGTTTAAATTTCACTTTATCATGGATATCTTGTTTCTCCATTTATGGTGATTTAATATTTTGCTGGGTATAGTAGTCTTGGTTGGCATCTGTAGTCTCATAGAGTCTTCAGGACATCTGTTCCGGCCCTTCTGACTTTTAGACTGTCCATTGAGAAGTTGGGTGCAATTCTAATAAGTCTGCCTTTGTATGTTACTTGACATTTTTCCAACTGCAGATTTTAATATTCTTTCTTTGTTCTGTATGTCTAGTGTTGTGATTATAATGTGGTGAGGGGACTTTCTTTTGGGGTCCAATCTGTTTTGTATTCTGTAAGTAAGCTTCTTGTACCTTTTTAGGAGTGTCCTTCTTTAGGTTAGGAAAATTTTCATTTATGATCTTGTTAAAAATATTTTCTGGTGCTTTGAGCTGAGAGCCTTCTCCTTCTATTCCTATTAATTTTAGGTTTGGTCTTTTCATAGTTTCCCAGATTTCCTGAAAGTTTTTTTGTAGGATTTTTTTTTTAGGCAACATTTTCTTTGACAGATGTATCAGTTTCTTTTATTGTGTCTTCTATGCCTGAGATTCTTTCTGCCATCTCTTACTCATATTGGTGAAGCTTGGCTCTGTAGTTGCTGTTTGAATTCCTAAAATTTTGTTTCCAGAATTCTCTCAGTCTGTGGTTTCTCTATTTCTGGTATTTCCATTTTCAGGTTTTGAACAAATTTATTTGTTTTCTTCAACTGCTTGTTCTTTTATTGGCTTTCTTCACTTTCTTTAAGGGAATTATTAATTTCCTTCAATTTTTGTCTTTTCCTCAATTTCTTTAAGGGATTTGTATATTTCATTTTTTAAGGACTTCTATCATTTTCATAAAGTTGGTTTTGAGATCCTTTTCTTGTGCTCCACCTGGGTTGCAATATTCAGGCTTATTGTACTAGGATAAGCATGCTCTGGTGCTAACATATTGCCTTTGCTGTTGTTGATTGTATTCTTACTTTGGCTGTTATAATTATAGGTCTGGGTGACAATTTCTGAAATTATCTTTTTTGAGTGATTTTTTTCCCTTGGTTTCTGTTTCTTCTCTGGACTTCTGACCAAAATGCCCTGTGATTGAGTAGGGTGTCTCCATGTGAGTTGGGGGCTGGACTTCCAATGGCCACGGTAGCCTTTGTTCCAGCAAGTGCAAGGAGTTTCAGCCTGATTTGGGGGTTGGAGTTTTGATGGACAGCTTGTCTTCTGGTCTAGCAGGGTGCCTCTGCTGGAGTTGGCCACCAGGATGGTGACAAATAGGGGAGGGCTTGTTGGGGTGGGCTGGGCAGGCACTGAAAAAGTGGGAGTTGTCTATGGGAAAGCAAACTACCTGGAGTTCTGGTGATAAGCATGGCCTCTGATGGGGAAGAAGTTTTCCACTGGGGTTGTGGGCTGGAATTAGTGACAAGTGGAGGAAGGGCAGTTGTGGCTGGGCTGGGCATGGATTGAGAGAATGTTGCTGTTCTGCAGGGATGGAAGGCTTATCTGGGGCTCTGTTTGCCAGGGTTGCCTCTGGTGGAGAATGGGGATTCTGTCATAGTTGTGGACCAGAATATGGTAAGGAGGGCAGGGGAGTGTTGTTGGGTGTATGTCTGGTGGTCAGGCACTGAGGGAGTATTGGCAGTCTGTAGTGTTGGAGGGTGAGTTTACCTGTGGTTCTTGTTGCAAACTTGGCCTCTTGTGGGCCAGGGTTTGGTCAATAATCAGATTTTTAAGTGAGAACACTAGTGATTCTGTACTTGTATTTGTTTCAAAAATGTCATTCAAAAATTCAGACACTTATAACTTACCAGGAAAAGAATAGCTTCAGAAACCACATTATTCTTTAATTGTAGTGAAATGAACACACTATATAATATATAGGACCAGTTTTTAAAGATGAAGCTTGGATTTAACAGATGGGACTATTTAGTATCTTTATTTCATCTTGATAAAAATAGGAGAACTTTCCCCCTCTGACCTTATCTTTTTGAGGAAAAAAGAAAGGTCAGGCATTTGCATTGTTGGATTTGAGATTCCCAGCAGATGCCATTTAAAATTTTCAATAGTCCTTGATTGACAGTAAGAGTTATTTTAAAAGACTAAACATAAATTAGTCTATTTGTTACTGAGTTATGAGAGAAATTTATGTATTTTGGATAGAAGACTGTTATCAAAATCTACAAAGAAATAAACCACTAGAACTAATAAAGTAGTTAGAAAAGCTATAGGATCCAAGGAGTTTGGAAAAGTAATACATTTGTATAATGACACATAAGGGCATCTCAAAAATGCCTATAATATTAAAAAATACTTCGGCATCAGTACCACAAAGTATTTAAGATACTTACACTATGCAAAATGAAAGGAGAGAAAGAAAAATGGAAAAAATTTTTCTGTAGTTTGCGGACATCATATAATTAAAATGGAATTTTGTCCTATATAGAATATATGAAACCAATATAGTTAATGAATTTTCAAACAAAATTCTAGATATTTTGTTGTAAATAAGTGGAGTAGCTTATTTCCATTATTTAAAATGGGAATAGTATTGCTTTATGCAGGTAGGGGTCTTAGATGCTAAATGTTTGCTGAAAGCATTGCTTGGAGAGGAGTGTGTGTATAGTCCAAGCCAAGTGGAATCTCAGGTTCTAAGCAGTGCCCTATGCCCTCACTTCAGCTATCCTAAGAAGAGCTAACTTCTCTTGTGCACTCAGTCTTGGCATCATTTTCTTCAGTAGGCTTTACTGACTCTCCCAACTCTCAGATATGGGTGGCTTATAGCATCAGAACACGGTAGCTTCTGGGTCAATGTGCATGTCTATTTTCTATGACATGTTTTCTATAGCAAACAGCACACTGGGGGGGAAGGATAAAGCTCTCTGCTATAATATATGAGAGAATTAAAAAAAAAGATGCAGAGGCTGGGATAAAACTGAATATAATGAAATGTTTAGGATATATTTCCAGTGTGGGAGCTCTATAGTAAGTGTATTTTTCATTATTTATTTGAAGATAAATAAATGTATAAACTGTAAACAAACAAACAAACAAACTCTATGCTAAACTGAACTCTTGACCTGGAGAACACTCACCTTTCCAAGTAACCCCAACCTCTGTTTGCTCAACAAGGGCTTTTGATATTGCTTCCCCTCCAATGTCACTCTATGCCTTTCCACCACATTGCTATTAAATCTCTTGAAATATGGCATATTTCTTCTTTACCTCACACAATTATTCTCCAACATTTAGCAATCTGATATCCTGCTCCTGAATTATTTCTTCCTAGAAGCCAGTCTAGTAAATTTATGACTGTTCATTTCAGACATTCTCGATTTTCCCTTCTTCACTCCATTACCTGACTTTCTTGGAGCTCTAGAAGTAGTTTCTGCATGAAACCATGAAGCCTACTAACCAAGGGACACAGATTTACTTCTCTTGGTAAATAGACAGTGGGGAACATCCAGGAGAAAACAACCAGGAGATGGGGAAGCCATTTGTCCAATAAGACACAGAGAATTTCAAGAGAAATGACAGGACATGGAACTCAACAGCCTAAGTGAGAATTTTGCAAGAGAGCATAGTAGGCCTTTATATGTTCTCTTACACAAATGATTATCCATTTAACAACCCTGTCTCTGGTGTTCATTCTACACCAGATACAGTGCTAGGCTCGAAGTTCACAAAAGTTCTTCTACACAATTTCTTTGTGATCATCTTTTCCCAAAGTTCCAAGCACCATTCATTTTAGGACTCTTCTCAAACCCATAGCCCTTTTCTATGTTCTGGGTCCCAGCAACTACCTACAGCTATATCTAGTTGTATTTCTGCTGTTCCTAAACTCAGAATGCATTTATGCACACATAATTTGATAGATTGAATGGTTATGTGAACTTTTTGTAAAAAAATTAATTAAATTATTTTGGGTGCCATTTGTAGAAATAATCAATTAAATTGTTCACCAGTATTTATATTATATTTAATTGGTTTGGCCTAGCTATTAATCTTTAAGTAGCCATTATAAATGAGCACATAGAGACACAGGATTTTAACAAGACTTGGCCTGAATTGAGCAATCTCGGCCCACCTAAACTAGCTCTTAATTCTATTACACAAATATGACCCCATATATACATACGTCCCCTTGGACTGCCATTCTCCACAATATGCCGATGTTCCTGGCCATGTGGAATGAGGTTCTTTTTTCTAACCCATGGCAAGTGTCCTCCTTCTTCCTTCTCCTGGCTGGAATGCATTAATCCTCTTTCTAAATCACAGGCTTCCTGTTCTAATCTCAGGAAGTCCCATCTTTCTCTGTATTTGCCCAGTCTCAGGCCTGAGTATTTTATTTAATCAATCAGAGTCAATATAAGTAACAGACAGCAAACAGTACCAATTAACAATTAGAATGCTTAACACTACCCCATCATTTTACTCCTTTTGTCTAACAAAAAAGCTAAATTTTTTAACTCATATAGTGAAAACAATAAGAACAAATATGAAAAAATCAAGAAAACCATATATAAAAGTTACACACATAATATTTGGCCTATTTGTATCAGGCAATCTTGAAGAAGAAAAAAAATTATCTATCTATCTTGGTGTGTCTAAAGTTCTGAACCTAAATAATTTCTTTCATATCCTGTATTTATAAACCTAGATTTTATTTAGACTTGAAAATATCCTTTTAAATCCTAAATAACTCAAGTTCAATTGAAATTTTATAACTATTATGCCTTCAGCCCCATCAAAGACATAAGAAGGGATAAAGTTATTATTTGTGTGAGTAGGAAGCATAGGAGAGCAGCTTCCAAAAATAAATATGACAGTTTGCTGCCTAGACAGTCCCAAATATCTCTTGATATCATTGGAGCATCATCCTAAGCCTTCTGGCCAAGCATTTTTCATAGACTAAATTGTGCAGCAGGAAATAAGAAGGATTGTCCCATTCTGTCTCTGCACAATTAGGACATTGACTTACCTGCATTTAAGCTCTGGTCCATCTTTGGAATGTATAGAGTCTGTTGAGAGAGCAGGGGCACTTTTGCCCAGTAGGAATTATCACCTGATGGGAGATTTCTTTTTGAGGAATTATCTCCTGATGGGAGATTTCTTTTTGATGCTCATTGTCTTCTTCCAAGTCAAATGGGAGCTGTCAGGAGCTGACTGTTTTAAGTCAAACAATTCTTAAAATAATAAAAACATTTTTAAATGTCATTTTCTGTATGCCCCTGAAGGTTTTGAAGACATCTACTATTTTATATATAAATCTATCTATCAATCATCTATCTTCTATCTATGAACAAACAAACTGTATATTTTTAACCATTTATTATCTGTTTAACCTATTAAGTCTATCTTGTGATAAATTAAGACTAGTATTTGACATGACCAGAAGATCAACTGGCCAGTCAACTTGTATGACCCAGCCTCCTAAATAGATTGCATTAGCAACCCATAAAAGGATTGGAAGTAAACCTGTACTTTTAAATGATTTGTATAGGCACAATACCTTATATAAGAGTTGAGATATACATATTATGTGTCAAAATATAAAATTCTATACCAATTAATCAAATTTTAACCTTATTTTTATATCAATATACAAAATTCTATACCAATGTATCAAAAGATAACCTTATTTTAAGAATAACAACAGTTTTAAGTTTCAGAGCAGATTCAATAATCTATCCTTATATCTTATCATTTCTATATTATATACATATATTCCCCTTCTTTTTCTTTTCAAGTCTTTTCCCCCTATGTAAGAAAGAAGGATAGAGAAAAGAAAAAGAGATCTTCAAGTCTAACTTTCTATACCTTGCTTAACAAGACCATATGACAATTTGTAACCATTACCCCTAAACAACATTTATAGCACATCAAATGACCAAAGAATCATCTACCCCACTTTTTTGGGAATGGGACATTGCTCTCTTAAAACTATTTCCTATTGAATTGGGGCACAGAAAACCTGTTCAAAGCTTTATTGAAGTCCTGTCTGGAACAATCTTTGAGGCTGGGCCATCTCTGTAAGCTATTTGAAGTTGTTCTGGATGCAGATTTTTGAGGAAACAGCTATTGAGGCAGTGTATGAGGCTAAATCATTTGGGTTACTTGTCTTGCCTTCTTTAGACTCAGGTCCTGTTGTTCTGAAAATATATAATTTCTCACAAGTAACATATAGTTCTAAAATTACCAAAATGCCCTGCACTATATATAAAATCTATGTGAATTGAAAATACAGCATACAACTGTATGGAGTTTAGGTGTTCTCCTCTACAGTTGACATAAATTTATTAATTGATTAAAACAGGTTTATTCTGTGTTGTTCTGGCTTTTTGTAGATTAGGTTGGCCTCAAACTCAAAAGGAACCAATCTGTCTCTGTCTTTGTCTCCCAAGTTTTTGGATCAAAGTTAGGCATTTATATATTTTTTCTTTCCTTTTCTCCTTTCTTTGGAGATTTAATTTTTATGTGGATATATCTATCCTTATTGAGACAGGGTTTCCCTTTGTAGCTTGGGCTGTCTTGATTTCCTCTATAGAGCTCTGTAGGTTAGATTGGCCTCAAACACACAAGGAACCTGTTTTTTCCTTGTCTCCCAAGTTTTGAGATCAAGGTATGAACTTAAATAATTGAATTACCCTTATTAAAAAACAACATTAATTAAACCATTTTATATTAGTTTGTGTTCCAGTTCTCCCATAGAAACCCCATTCTTAAGGAGATTGGTGTAGAATAGCATGATATGCTATTTTATGTTAGCTTTTCTTAACTGTTGACTGTGTGAGTCATGCAGTTTGCATGTTCTTCCCAAGCCTAACTCTGGGTCCTTTCATTGATTAATAGAATATATCTCTTTCTCTCTCCTTTTTTTTTTTTTTTTTTTTCCCTGAGGCAGGATTTCTCTGTGTATCGTTGTCCTGGAATCACTTTGTACACCAGGCTAGCCTTGAACTCATAGAGATTAGCCTGCCTCTGCCTCCCAAGTGCTGGGTTTAAAGGCATGCACCAAACACACCCAGTGATTAACATTTGTCTTTTAGGGGGGAAATGCCCCTTGAAACTATTTTTCCAGTGGGAGCCCCACACCTGAGACTGGTTTTCTTTTTATGTAAATTTAAGATTATGTGTATTAATCCATTAGATCAGTAACATTATTAAACTTAACATCAAGGAAAAATGTGTCTGTTTTGAATTCTTTAGTAAGCAGCCTTGTCTTTTCAGCAGGGTTCCCCCTGCCTTCATTGTCTAAACCAGGCTGGTCTGGAATTCAGAGATATTCCTGTTTCTTCCTCTAGTATAATGGGATTAAGGGATTAAGGGTGTGTTCCAGTACCACCCTGCTCAAATATTTCACTTAAATCCCATATATTAGTAACTCTGTCACCCAGATAGCAACTTTGAATTATAGTGACAATTTGAAATCTGCCCAAAATCTTCAAAAATCTTATGTTTTAGCAATAGCAAACCAGAAGAATATCTTTTCTACCTTCCGATATTGGAAAATCAAAGACATCTAAACAAAAGTCAAGCAAAGAAACAACAATCCAAAGCCTTGGCATGTCTAACCATGCCATCCTGTGCTGCAATTAAAGTTTTGTTCATTATTACTTGGAATCTAGTTTTGGCTGCATTTCACTGGTGGACCCTTCCCAGAAACTCCTGACAAGCACCTCTTAGCCAGGTAGGTCTTAGCTCCAGCTGCCATCAATTTTGTATTATCTATCGGGTAGGGCCTCCCCCCCTTCCTCAATTATCATTGTTGGCAATTTAGCGTTCCATTTGTAAATTCTTTCCTTTAAGACTATACTAGTCTGAACTTTCTCAAAAAAGATACACAGAATGACAATTGTCAGGGTAAAAGTCATTTGCATTTGCATGCTAAGAGGAACAAACTCAGTTGGAATCCAAAAGTATTGAAACATTAACTATTCCTCCATTTTTAATCTAGGCAGTTAATTCTACTCTCAAACTCTGTTAGAAGGCTGCTAGTTTTTTAGTACGTAAGGAGAGCTAAGCCTTACTTAGCTCTCCGCCTTTGCTGCAAGGCAACAGCTTTTGTTAAGGTAGCCTCACCTTTGAAGCATTTGAGTTCAGTTCCCTGCTCTTTGGCTGGGAAACTGGATTTCACTTGGGCCTTCTCACACTGTAAGCATGGATTCTAATTGCCGTATTTGGGCACCATATATAGAAAAAAATTAATTAATTAAATTATTTTGGGTACCATTTGTACAAAAAATAGCTCTAAATTATTTACCAGTATTTATATTATCATTAATTGGTTCGGCAACCATTATAAATGAATACACACAGACACCACATGCATCTTAACAAGCCTAGGCCTGGGTTGTGCAATCCTAGCCCATCTAAACTAGCTCATAATTCTATTACCCAAATATAACCCCATATATACATACGTCCCTTTGGACTATTATTCTCCACACTAAACCAATGTTCCAGGCCACGTGGAAGAATCTTCTTTAATCTACCCCATGACATGTCTTCCTTGTTTTCTTCTGGCTTCTTCTCCGGCCTTCCTCTTCCTGCTGCTGACTGGAATGAATTAATCCTCTGTCTAAAGCACAGGCTTCCTGTTCTAATCTCAGGAAGTCACGCCTTTCTCTGTCTTTACCCAATCTCAGGCCTGAGCATTTTATTTAACCAATCAGAGTCAATATAAGTAACAGACAGCAAACAGGACCAATTAACATTTAGAATGCTTAACACTACCCCATCAATTTTTTTTCTTCTAGATTGTACGTCACATTCAACAGTAAGTGCTTGGCATCCAGCTGTGAAAATTATTACAGCCCTCATAATTTATCAACTTTTATCTGAACTATTGGTATGGTTCCACATTCATTGGAGCTCCTTCCCTGCATTAAGATCTATTTCCTCATTAGTCTAAACTAAACAGACTTTCTAAAAGACAGTTGGAGCATAGATTGCCTTGGTTAAGCAGCCTACTGTCACCTCCCCCACCACATACACATACGATTTATTGCCCTGCAAATGCTTGGATGATGAAAAGACTTTGCAGCTATTGCTCTGTCTAGGAATTTCCTCATTACTGTATTTGCATGACTACTCCAAGCTCAAATGTTCAAGCTCAAATCAGGCAGAATTCAGTAAGCCCTGACAACCACCTCCCTGTACTTTCATTGAGATTTTCTGATAGTGTTGTGATGATTTGTTTATAAACTCTTCTTGATTCAAGATTATACCTCTATTGTCTTTGTCCTACTCAACATCTGAAATAAAAAAATAAACACAAAAAACTAGTCCTGAAAAGGCAGTGCCAGGTGTTGACCTGTCCAGCTTTTTGATAGTGTCATTTGAGGACACTGAATTTTATGGTGAATACAGTGTTCTGAAACGTCTCAGCCACTTTGTTCACTGTGGTTTGTCCTTTCCTCAGAGAAAGCAGAATGAGCTTTTCTTTCTTTTTTAATAAAATGATTGAAAAAGTACACCGACTCTCCAATTTAATTATTTTGATTCCTGCACAAAGGTCTCTCACAGAGGCTGCTGCTTGGTAAATGTGATAAAAGTTCAAATGCATTCTTAAAAACTGCCAATTAATTTATAAATTTCCATTCAATGTTTGAGCTTGCTATTTTCAAGTAGGAAAACTCATAAAGTTACTTCCTATTGATTTAGTTTCTCTACATCTAGAGTTTTAAGTTAATATTTAATCACTTTCGGGAAGTTTCCAGAGGTACTTGATACATACCAGAGGGATGGAATGCTGTCCGTGTTTGGAGTTCAGCTGAAGTTTCTTCCCTTGGGACTCAGATTCTGATTTGCATTTCCCAGCTTATTGCTCTTAATTTATGAGTTTTCACAAAGCTAGTCACTTTCCATCTCCTTGCATGCTCTGAGTTTTGTTTTGTTTTTTGTTTGTTTTTTTTGTTTTGTTTTATTTTGTTTTCTGGATTCCATTTGCCTTTGTCTGTGGTGTTCTGCCTGTTTTCCCTTCCACATCCCATTACTGGCCTCTCGCCTCTGCAGTCATCACAAGTAGTACTGTCTCCTGGAAATCTCCTCTGGGTTGTCCAAGCCAACTGGAAGTGTTTCTCCTCTCATTTCATGGCATACTTGGGGACTCTTCAATGGAATACTTTTTATGTGTTCTATCCTATCACTTGTTCAGCTAGATAAAAAGGCTCAGAGTAAGTATCTTGGTGTCCAGCCCATCTCTGAGGCTCTTGTAATGTCTGGCGCAGTTTCTTCAGTATAGAAAGTCTTTAATAATTATTTGTTTAACTAAACTAAATGAATGTCAAACCACTTTCTTTTTGCTGTGTATTGACAAAATAATTACAACAAGTTCAACACAATGGTAAGCGGTAGAGACAGGATTTGAATACAGGCATAGAGAGTTCACTACATTTTGAACCTCTGCACTTTGTTGCCTTGGCAACAGACAAGATATATTGCAAAGTTGTTAGTACAGTCATATAAATTGGCTATAGTTTCAAAAATACAAAAATTGCCCTAACAAAGCTTAACCCTGATTATGTTGAAAAGAAGTGAAGAAGTGTTTGTGTGTGTGTGTGTGTGTGTGTGTGTGTGTGTGTGTGTGTGTGAGTGTGTGCACGTGCGTTTACTGAGGAGATGGCTCTGGCTCAGAGTTAAAGAGCACTTGCAAAGGTCTTCTGTTTAGTTCCTAGCCAGATGATAACTCACAACAGTTTGAAACTTCAGTTCCAGGGGACCTGATGCCTGTGTTGTTCTCTGCAGGTTCCTGTACACATGTGGCAAATATATACACTCAAACACATACACACAAGTATGTGTGTATATGTATGTATGTATGTATGTATTTGTATATGCATGTATGGATGTATGTTTTCATTGTATAGTGCCACATATCAAACCTAGGACCTAGTAGTAAAGCACTTTATTACTGAACTATGGATCCAATCGTTTGTCAAATGGTTTCATTTTGTGACATAAATTTATTAAGACTCTATGATCTCTTATCTACTTTAATTCTTTTTAAAATAAAGTTTATTATTAAAACTCATAAATAAAACATATTACACACTACAATTAAACAGACCCAAAGTCCCTACATCTCAATGAACTGTAGTTTGAATAGTCATTCTAAGGCTGTGGAGTTCACTTTGGATTTTATACTTTCACTATTGAATATACTTTTATGTACTCACCCACCCCAAAATAGAAAAACCTCCAATACAGAGTTATAACTTGGAAAACAATTAACTTTGTGTCTTCTTTCACAACTGGTGTCCATTACATGGGTTCCTTCCCCATCCTTTAATATTTACCTACTTTTGCTCTCTTTTCTACATATTATTCTGAATGTACATTTGTTACATATACACATATGTTATTGATTAAGGTCTGCATATAGGGGAGAACATGCAGGATTTTTTTTTCTTTCTGAAATTGTTTGGATTCACTTGATGTTATACATTTTAAGTCTTTCCATTTTTGCTGAAAATTTTGTGATTACATTTTTCTCTAGAGTTGAATAATATTCATAGATAATTTTTATTTTCAAGTCTTCTGTTGATGGACAAAAAGAATGATTCCAAATCTTTGCTGTAGTGAATAAGGCACAACAAACATAGGATTCAAAGTGCTATGGTAGGAATAGGATTCTCTGCATTTGTGCACAGGAGTGAAATAGCTGTGTCAGATGGTAGTTCCATTTTTTTATTTTTTGAGAAATTTGCAAACTGATTTCCACAATGACTGTATTAATTTACGACCTTTACCAACAGTGAATAGGGGTTCCTGTCTAGCCATATAATTTACAACATTTGTTGTCAGATCTCTTGATGATAGCCATTCTGACCATGGTCAGGTGCTCTCTCACAGTAGCTTTCATCTGCATTTCCCTGATGGCTAAGGATTGGCCATTTGTGGCTTTTTTTTTTTAAATCTGTCTGTTCAATTTATTTGCTCACTTGTTGACTAGCAGTTTTATTTCCTTGGTATTTAATTTCTTCAATTCTTTGTAACTTCTGGTATTAGTTCATTCTCTGAAGTGTGGTTGGTCAAGATTTCTCTCATTCTCTGTGCTGTCTGTGTGCTCTGCTGATTCTTTCCTTTGCCATACAGGAAAAAACAAAACAAATTAAGAAAGAAACAAAACAACAATAACAAAAAAAAACCAATGCTAGACAATAAAAGAACTGCTAGAGGTATCATCATTCCCAATTTCAAATTGTACTGCAGAGCAAGAGTAATAAAAACCACTTAGTATTGTCATAAAAACAGACATGGTGATCAATGGATTCTAACTGAAGACCCAAACATAGACCCACACACCTATAGACACCTGATTTTGGCAAAGAAGCCAGAAGTACACACTGAAAAAAATTTAAAAAGCATCTTCAAAAACTAATTCTGGTCAAAGTGGATGTATTGATACATATTTATTCCTCTGCACAAAATCTAAGTACTAGTGGATAAAAGACCTCAACATATACATAAAACCAGATACACTGAATCTTTAAGAGTTCCTCAGTTATTTGAATTTACTCTAATGAGAGTTCTCTCTTAAGTCTGTACACCGTATTTTTTTCATTTCTTCAAGTTACATCTCAATCACAATCTCCTCCCTACTCCCTGCTCCAGTCCCACTCTCCCACCTACTTCCCCCTCAATCCCCCACCCTCTTTCCTTTTTTTTAAGTTTAAAGTATATCTTTTTCCTCCCAACAGCTCCCCCTTTCAGTTCAACAAATGGTTCTTTCTCTTATAACAATAAATACAATACAAAACAACAGAAATAAATAGGCCACAATTATGAGAGTTATATGACTTAGCATACATTCCCAATGTCCAGTCCATATGTATTTGGCACCTGACTTTAACATTCTACTATCTAACCATCTCCATGAGTTTAAAGTTCTATATCTAACTCAGCTTTCATACTAACTTGCATCACAATTTTAAAAACATCTTCTTAGATCCAGAACACCCTCTTGATTCCTAAACAACTCAAAATTTAACTATGATACTCTATCTATTCTTCAACCACCTCAGAGACCCTGAGAGAGATAAATATATCTGATTATATAGGAAGTGCAGGACCCTACTGCGCTAAGCTTCCAAAACTAAGAAATGACATACCATGTACACCATACTTTAATTAGATTATTTGGATTTTTTTTGATATTTGGTTTCTTAAGTTCTTTACAAATTTTGGATATTAGTGTGCTAATGGTGGGTGGGGAGTGGATAGGAGGGAGGGGAGTGATAAGGTTGAGGGAGGGAATGTAGGAGAGACAACTGGAATTGAGAGGCATTTGAGAGATGATATAAAAACCTACCCAGATGTCCCTCATCCTCATCCGAGGAATAGATAAAAAACAAAACAAACAAAAAAACTGTGGTATAGCTACACAATGGAATATGACTCAGCTGTCAGAAAAAACGAAATCATGCAATTTGCAGCCAAATGGATGGAACTAGAGAAGATCATACTAAGTGAGCTAACCCAGACTCAGAAGGATGCACATGGCATCTATTCATTTGAATCAGATTTTAGCCATATAGTATAGGATTACTATGTTACAACCAATGTACCAAAGGGAACAGGAACATAGACTTTGTTACCTGTTAATGAGACACTTTGCCCTAGTTGTGCTGCCTTTTAGGCCCCCAGTGTATGAGGAGGCTCTTGGTCCTCATATGACTGCTAAACTGGGGTGTGGGACTGATATGTAGGGACACTCCACTCCGGAGGAGTGGGATGGAAGGGATAGAGGGTAGAGGGTGGGAGGGAGGGACTGGGAGGGGTGGAAAGAGGGAACTGTGATGGAGATGTAACCTGAAGTAATAAATAAATTAAAAAAAAAAGACCTAGTGTATTGGACACTACTAAAATATATGAAGGCATTCTTAATGAGTCCTCAATGAGGGATAAGAAGTCCCAACTGCCCATCTCTCATCACCAACTAAGGCTTCCAGTACTAGGACTAGTTTGCACTCAATTGAGTTGTTGGCCCAGGAGTTCCTGTGGAAATTCCCAAACAACTCAGGCTGTTGCTAAGACAATGGATTGCTCTCTGCAAACTGATAGGGGGGGGGGGGGGGGGTGGGCATTGTGGAGGACAACAGCTACATAACATTGTAGATGGAAAAGTAAAAATGGTGCCTACATGGAGCCTTCCCCACTATGTTCTAGTATCTTTGGTGTGGGAAGGTACTCTGCAGGATACCAAGAGAGAATAATCACCAATCCAGCCACAAAAATTTTGACTTATAATCTGTCCTGCCTGAAAGATATCCCAGGGAAATAGTGGACATAGTTAACATGCAGAAAACACAATCATCAGAAGCAGAAACTGACCATATGTTCCTCTCCTTGAACACACAAAGAAACTCCATTTTCTAGCTTGTCTTACAGTTAGATGGGGCTGCTTGAATTTGGGCTGAAGGGACAGGGTGGAGGAAAACAAGCCACTTCAAAGTTCGGCCATAAAATGATTTCCATTGTATTTCTAATTCCACATCTCTTTCTTTTCTTGGCAGTTTATCAAATGCAGAGGATATAGGGAAGAGAACCTGAGGTCACTCCCCAAATGATGGAAAGATATATTGTCAGAAGTTGCCTTTGTAGAGTCACTAAGTGGAGCAGAGCTAGCCACAGTTAGCTAGCCTGGATCTGACATCCTTTGCACAAAGCCACTG
Organism: Lophiomys imhausi; assembly: GCA_907164525.1. NCBI lineage: Eukaryota > Metazoa > Chordata > Mammalia > Rodentia > Muridae > Lophiomys > Lophiomys imhausi. The sequence goes on from CAJQZJ010034075.1 coordinate 2,016,432, forward strand.
GGCTCTAGGATTTATTGTTCCACCAATTAGAATTAGTTTTTATGACAAATATATCACTACAATTAGCTCAGATCTAGAAATTAAATTATGTTCCCATCAAAATGAAAATTGTGTGCAGCCTTTGCAATAGATGCTATTCTTCTAGAAGACAAACCTAACAACTGATTATGAGTATACAAGATGAGCTCATAAGCAGACAATTGCAGTAGGAAGAAAAGTCAAGTGTATTCTCATCCATAAGAAAAAATTTAAATAAATTATGGCACATTGGTTTAGTAAGCCTACGGAGCTATAAAAAGCACGAAAAGCTCTGTGTTGACCTGGAAGGATGCTAGTTACATACAGTAATTTGTTCAGGAAACCTGTAGGCAGGCAAACATTTATAGCACAATTAATATTTTCTATTAAGGCCACATGCACAAATGTTAATGAATTTAATACAAAATTAAGAAGAAAAAACATACATCTTTGTTCAAAATAACTACATGAAACAAGTAGATTTTAGAAGTAGCCCAAATAGTACTTCACTTTCTTACACAAATCCCTTGCAACATGACATTTGTTGTTTTTAAAAATTTTTTATTTTGTTTTGTTTGTATGCTTTTTGTTTTTTGCCTCAGGAACTAGAATTCATTTCTTTTATATCTGAATTAGAACAGGAATTCAAAGAACATCAGAAAAATGGCAGGAAACATGATGCATGAATTCTAAGCCCAAAGACAACAGCCTCCTTTCTTTCTGAGCTATGCCACTTGCAGTGGGGGCAAGTTTAGCATGGCATGGTGGTGAGACCCGTCAAGGTCAGAAAGTTGACAAGGTACAAAAGCCACTAAGGCAACCCTACCTTAAACCAGAGAGGCTGCCAGCCACCTGTAGAACTCTTTCCTTCTCCTACCTCTACCCTCCCCTCCCTTTCCCTCCTTTCTCTTCTTCTCCCCTCCCCTTTACTCCCTTCTCTTCCCCTCCCCTCCCCTCTCTTCCCCTCCTCTCCCCTCTCTTCCCCTCCCCTTCCTTTCTCTTCCCCTCACCTCCCTTCTCTTCCCCTCCCTTCCCCCTTCTTCTCTCCCCCATTCCTTCCTCTTCTCTCTTCATTCTTCTCCCACTCTGCCATCCTCCTCCCTTAAGTATTTCTTCAAGCATTGATCAAGAGATCTTTTTCCTTGTCTTCCTCCTTCTCCTTCTCATACTCTTTACAGCAGTGCGACCATAACTTCATTTGCATGGAGCAACCCTCTCCCAGGGCTTCAGTGCATGAGGCCACCTCTCTCCCACTGAGCTCATGCTCAGTCCTTCTCTCCCTCTTCCAGTAAATACAAGATTTTTCTTGAAAGTCTTCATAAATGACATCATTAAAAACAGGCCCATCATATTGCCTTGTAGTTGTTAAGATTAGGAACGATATTTCTTATCTACTATGAGTTAAGAGGATGAATGATCCATCCCTTCATCAAGCCAGTGTACTGGCAAAAGTAATGTAAAAATTACCATGACAAGAGAAAAAAAAGATTCTGTAGATAAAAATTTTCAGTAGTTTACTTTTCCTCCTGCCATAATTTTTTCACAGTTTTATGCTTCAAGTTCAAGGGTACATATGTATATGAATGTAATTTTGAAATAGAAGCATATGTATATGTGTAGTGCATATTAAGTGTGCTATTAATATATGCTATGTAAAATATATGCTCATGCATTCTGCATTATAATTTATACATGTATGTATTTTCTTTTGTCCTTTGGTGCTACTCTCTCAGACAAATGAGTTATATACATGTGTTTTTATTCTTGCCTGAAGCATGTGTGCTCAACTGACCCTGGGTACAAAGAAAGGTATGTATGGAAAGACATACAACTATTTGGAGTAGTGGATAATTTCATTGGGATAGCCACATTTCCAATTGGGAGGCTCTCACACAAGGAGAAATATTATGAAGAGTTATGACAATGATGGAAAGACAAATGAATGGCTGTCCCATAGGTGCAGCTCATGGAAAGATGTTTTCTAGAAGGAAAAGGCTGAATTCACATGACAGCAGTGAATGCTCCTATAGGAAGCTGGTACGCCCACTGGCTGTAATAAATTGAGGTCAGTCATCACAGTTGCTCAACATTTCTTCAAATGATTATCAGATCCTTTTCCAAAGACAATGGAAATATGTAATGTGTAGAGCACTGTCTTGGTACAGAAAATAAGAGCTGAATGGCTTCAAAACAGCCCTGAAGTGGAAGAACAATATTAACAACAATAAAATAAAGCTGAATTAAAAATCATTTAAAGGAGGGAACCAAGATAGCGGCAGATGGCAAGGACACATTGTCAGAGCAGGGAATACTGAAAAGATATAAGCATGCTGAGCAACAATCTGAGAGGCGTGATCCCACTGAGGCTCACTCAGGGACAAATAAAAGTCCCTAGGTGACACTCTCAGACATTCAGAAAAAGAGACTGGCCTGCAGAATCAGGAGAGCTTCATAACAAGAGGAGCCTATGGGTCTGAGCCACTCAGGTCCCCAGCTAGCAGCTCCAAACCCCAAACAAGGGTCTTCACCAGCTTCCTGAGCCCCCAGCTTCCATGAAGGCATTCCAGCACTGAAGAGAGGACCAGTGGAGCAACAGTAACGGGTATATTCTGACCGAACCATATGGTAGCAACCCACAGCACATTCTGAGCTATGGGAGAACTGCGGGACCACCTCAGTGTATCTCTAGCAGAGCGGTGGTCTGGGGGGCGCAAGCATATCTGGACTCACCCAGAAAGGCTTTGGATAATACAGGTCCTTCTACTGGATATATGAATACTTGGAAGAACAACATAATGAAAATGACCATCCTACGAAAAGCAATATACAGAATCAATGCAATTCCTATCAAAAAATACCAACACAATTCTTTACAGACCTTGAAAGAACAATTCTCAACTTCATATGGAATAACAAAAAACCCTGAGTAGCTAAATCAATCCTGTATAATAATAAAAAAAAAATCTGTAGATATCACCATCCTGGATTTCAAGCTATACTACAGAGTGATAAAACAGCATGGTACGGGTATAGAAACAGATCAGTTGATCAATGGAATCGAATTGAAGACCCAGAAATAAACCCACACATCTTTGGTCACTTAATTTTTGACAAAGAAGTCAAAACTGTAGAATGGAAAAAGGACAGCATCTTCAACAAGTAGTGTTTGTCTAACTGGATGTCAATATATAAAAGAGTGCAAATAGACCCATATTTATCATGCTGCACAAAACTTAAGTCCAAAAATCAAAGACCTTAACATAAAGTCCAACACACTAAATCTAATAGAAGAGAAAGTGGGGAAAATCCTCAAACTCATTGGCACAGGTGACAACTTACTGAACAGAATACCAATAGCTCAGGCTCTAAGACCAGCAATCAATTATGGAACCTCATGAAACTGAAAAGCTTCTGTAAGGCTAAGGACACTGTCATTAGAACTAAATGGCAACCTACAGATTGGGAAAAGATCTTTAACAAGCCCACATCCAGCAGAGGACTAATATCCAAAATTTATAAAGAACTCAAGAAATTAAACACCAAGAAACCAAATAATCCAATCAAAAAAAAAAAATGGGAACAGAGCTAAACTGGGAGTTCACAAAGGAAGAATCTGTAATGGCTGAGAGACACTTGAAGAAATGCTCAGCATCCTTAATCTCAGAGAAATGCAACTCAGGATGACTCTGAGATTCCACCTCATACCTGTCAGAATGGCTAAGATCAAAAACTCAAATGACAACACATGCTGGGAAGGTTGTGACACTCCTCCATTGCTGAGAGTGCAAACTTGTACAACCCCTATGGAAATCAGTTTGGTGATATCTTAGAAAACTTGGAATAGCTCTACGTCAAGACCTAGCCATACTACCCCTAGGTATACAACCAAATGATTCCTCATCAAGCCACAAGGACATCTCCTCAACTATGTTCATAGCAGCTTAATTTGTAATAACTAGAAAATGGAAACCACCCAGATGTCCCTCAACAAGAAAAAGATTAAAAAAAAAAAAACTGTCGTACACTTACATAGTGGAATAATATTCAACCATCAGAAAGAAGGAAATCATGCAACTTGCAGCCAAATAGATGGAACTAGAAAAGCTCACCCTGAGTGAGCTAACCCAGACCCAGAAAAATGCACATGGCATCTATTCACTTATAACTGAATTTTAGGAATATAATACAGGATAACTATCCTACAACCAACAGACTGAAGGGAACAGGAACATAGACTTTGTTATCTGTTAGTGGGACATGTTGCCCTAGTGGAGCTGCCAAGTAGGCCCCCAGAGGATGAGGAAACTCTTAGCCCTCATATGACTGCTGAACTGAAGGGGCTGATATGTAGGGGCAATCCACACCAGAGGAGTAGGATAGGTGGGAGAAAGGGGAGAGGGTGGGAGGGTGGAACCAGGAGGGGTGGAGGGAGAGGATTGTGATAGAGATGTAATGTGAAGTAATAAATAAACATAAAAAATAATTTCAAATCAGACTTCAATATGGTGTTTTTCTTTTTGATAGAAAATATGGAATTACATTGAGGCTCATTGTGATTCTCTAGAATAGTAAGATGGGTGTTTTATTTGGTATAGTGTTGTGTTTGTTGAGCAGAAGCCTTCATTAGCCGCTATATTTCCTAGCATCATTATATAATGATCCCATTTTATGCCAGTTAGTCCACAGGTATTGAATTATGCTGTGCTCATGCATTAACCCTTCTCTTTAACACAGTGCTACACATAGATAAAGATTCACAAATATCATGAATGAAGAGGTGAACACAGCCCAAATCTGAATTATTAAAGCCACTCAGTACTCTTACATGGTAATGGGTCAAGTATTACATACTGCATTCATGTTCATCCTCCTGAGTAAGCAGGAGCTGTAGTCAAATCCCAGATAGTACATCACTTTTTACCTACTACAGGCTGCAGTGGATTCTAACCTGCTACTACCTACCAGAAAGCAATTTGGCAATATGATTGGAGAGCTCAAAAGAGTTTATATCTATTGTTAGGATAATATGGCATCCAAAACAGCATGTGAAAAAGTAATCAGAGGTATATATAAAGATTTTGTATACTTTTATAGTGAAAGATATTTTATATAGAAAGGTTTTTGTACAGTTTTATAGTGAAATTTATTAGTGAAAATACTAATATTTTTTAACTAGTTTGACAATAGGATTGTTAGCTAAATTGTGCATCATTTCTATGGTTAAATGCTGATAAGGCAATAATGACCACATAGTTGAAGAACACTTAATGATATAAATATTCAAGTTATGTTTTGTATCCAACATATGCATGGTGCATATGTGCATAGCACATATGTGTGAACAAAGAAAAGAGAGACAGAGGCATACAGGGAGACACATTAAGACATATTCAGAGAGGAAGAGACAGAAGAAGAGAACACAATTTTAGTTTTTTTTTTTTTTTAAGATTTTTTTCTGATTTTTTTTAAGACAGGGTTTTTCTGTGTAACAGTCCTGATTGTTCTGGAACCCAATTTGTAGACTAGGCTGGCCTTGAACTCAGAGATTCCCCTGGCTGAGTTCCTCTTGAGTGCTGGGATTAATGGAGTATTCTGCCACTGCACCTGGGGCAGAAACACAAACTTTTTGAAAAAAAATTTCCTTAAATATATAAACAAAAGTGTTGTAATGAATGATGAATTTTTTGACAATGAAAACTAATTTTCTGGTGGCTAGAGAGGGAAAGACGAGAGAAAGTCATGGGGTAATTGCTGAAGTGAGTCTCTCACTTGGGGAAGTGTCTCAGCTGAGTCCTGTGTGCTGAGGGTAGGAAACACTTGAGGCTGTGCAGTGGTAAAGTGTCCCTTATCAGGAGGTCAACAGCTGGTGGGCATCCTGCAATCCCAGTGAGATATGGACGATACATGCCTGTCCCAGTTTGGGACAAATATAAAATACAGAAATAAAAGTATTCTATTTTCTTGAAAGAAAATGTCAACTTGGGTAACCTGACCTGAGTTTGAGGCCTGAATTTACATTATCTGTAAATGAGCCTCCATTTTTGGAGTGCGTGTGTGTGTGTGTGCGTTTGTGAGTGAGTGTGTGCGTGCATGCGTGCGTGTGTGTGTGTGTGTGTGTGTGTGTGTGTGTGTGTGTGTGTTGCTAATGCAGTAGTGCACACATGCAGAAGCCTGACAAAGATATTATATTTCCTGCTCTTTCATACTCTACCATGTTTTAAATTTAAATATATTTTGAACATATTCTTTTCCTCCCCCAATTCCCTCCAGATCCTCTTTCCCTCCTCACCCATCTATCTTTAAGTTCTCAAGAAGCAAAAATCATTTTAACAACAAAATTCCCTAAAACCAAGAAAACAGAATAAAATACCACCCCCAAAACAAAACAAACAAAACTTCCCACCAAACTGTAACCAAATAAAAACATACAAAGCATTGAGGAGTCCATTAGATGTTCGTCAACTAGTCCTGAATATGAGGCGTGTCCTGGAGTGGTTGATACACCCAGTGTCACTCTATTGGAAAAAACTGAATTTCCCTCTCCCAGCAGGTATAAATATGGCAATTCAGTCATTAAGCTTTACCCTAGTGGCTTGGTTTTCCTTCATTCACTTGTTTTAAGAAATATAACAAAATAAAATATAATGAGATAAAACAAATACTATCACATCAAAGCTGGGCAAGGCAAACCAACATAAAGAACAAAACAGTCAGGGACCCACACCTTTGCACAACCAATAATTCCATAAAAACAACTGGAGACCATAATATGTATGTAAAGTACTTGATGGTGACTAGTGCAGGGTCTGTGCATACTGTGTCAGTCTCTGTGAGTTCATGTGAGCTTTGACCACGTTGTTTTAGAGGCCCTTGTTTTCCAGGTGTCCTCCATCCCATCTGGCTCTTTGCGCCTCCTCTTAGGAGGGGTTCCAGAGCTCTGAAGTGTTCACACGTTGGGAGAGGGGGAAATTTGATGGAGACATCCCATTTAGGGCTCAGTGTTCCAACTCTCACTCTCTGCATAATCTGCATAGTATGCCTGTGTGTGTGTGTGTGTGTGTGTGTGTGTGTGTGTGTGTGTAGGTTTCCTATCTGGTGCAGGAGGGAGAGATGATTGAGTTATTCTCTCGTTATATACCCTCATATTACTTCCTCCTCAAAGTGACCCTGCTCACCAGCTTTGTAATTTGCCAGTACTGCTGACACTCAGACACTAGGTCATTCGTATTGCTCTCCACCTCAGTGAACTCCACCTTGTCCATGGCCTTGGCCTTGCCCTGAACCATGACAGTGAATTGTTTTGAGTTGTGCTTGAACAGCTCCTGGATCATTGGCAACAAGTGCTGTTGTCAGTGGAGGTGGGCTTGTGGAGGGATGTCACGCAAGGCTCTTTGTACTCATGTTGTTGGGGATCCACTCTATGACGTAGCTACTGTTCTTGTTCTGCACATTGACCATCTGTTCATCCACCTCCTTCATGGTCCTGGGGTACAGAAAGTGGCAGCCATGGCCAGGTGATAGCCATGGTGTTTGGAGTCCAACATTGGCTGGGTGAGCTCAGGCACAGTCAGGACTTGGTACTGCTGTCTGCTGGTGAGCTAAGGAAGCTTAAGCAAGTGACGACTCTGTGTGTGATGGATTCGGCTGTGACGATAAGATTTCTCATCTGTTTTGTCTCTTCTTACATTTCTTCCTCCCTTACTATTTCCTTTCCTTCCTTTTTTTCTCTCTACTTTCTGTATTTCTGATAAGGTTTCATGAGGTAGTTCCAATTGGGTTTGAACTTGCAATCTTCTGGCCTCATCCTCCTAGGAGGATTTACAAAACACCACCAGGTCTGACTTAAGGTTTTCAGGCCTGATGTAGTTAATTAAGGTCAAATATAAAAATTAATAGAAAAAATTTTAAAATCCACAAGTCATCGTTTTAGTTGTTCATAATTCTCTACAGCAGAAAGAGATTTTATGTTGAGCCATTCTATTCTGTCTGGAACAATTGTGAATCTTCCCACTTAATAGTGTATCTACTCTTCTATTGCTACCTACTTTATGGAATTGAAGCAGAGATCATATACATGTAACTTTTAATGTAGCACATTGTTATAATATTTCCTTTACATTTTCTCTATCTAATTTTTAGTATACTTAATTCACAAGTAAATTTTGTCTTATCCAAGTTTGATTACAATGAAACAACCCAGCAACAATTTCAGTCATTTCCTGGAGTGGATCTCATGAGGAGGGAAAAAAGTGGTAAGAGAAAGAATATGGGAAGGGACAGGTAAAACTAAGGATTTGAGGGCTCATATGGAAACCTACTATAGTAGAAGTTTCTTAAAATATATGTGTATATTTAAGAAATCTAAATGGAATCACCACACATTGGAGGAGACAAAGCCCCAACTCAATATCTCTTGCCATCAAATGAAATCCCCAATGCCAGGAATAGCTTGCATCTAATTGAGCTGTTGCCCAAAGGTACCATGTGGAAATCCCCAAAGAACCCAAGGTATTTCGAAGGCTATTAGTTGCTCTTCAAAAACTGATGGCAAGGCCTTATTGCTAACTACAATAACTCATTAAACAAGGAGCAACTAGGCTGGTGCTTTACCAAAGAACCTTCATTTCTACTGACTACAGTTAATGGTACTGAAAGGTACTCTGTTCACTGCCAGAGGAAAATGGTACACACCAACCTAGCTATACAAATCCTTTGGTCTGCAATGGTAGCTGGCTTGCAAGATATTCTAGTGCAATGGTGGCACAAAAGTTGTAGAATAAACAACCATTATCTGCTTAGATGTAAAGTCCACTCCATGATATGAAACTTATCCCTGACATTTCTCACAGGGCCAAGAACCTGAGACTAGATAGGCCATGGACCTAGAAGAAAACCAGATACTATTGTTCTGCTAAAGGAACATAGCAATAAAATGACTCCTGAAGACGTTCTGCCACATTCTTTGATCAGTGTCTTGCTCAGCCATCATCAAAAGACACTTTTTTGTACAAAAGAGGGGAAGAAATATGGAGACCCATAACTGGGCAATATACAGAAAGTGAGAGACCTTAAAAGACACAGTGTTAAACAGGATGTTTCCACTCATCAAATACTTCCTCTCAGGCCTCAAGGAATGCCGTGGAAGAGAAGGCAAAAAGACTATAAAATCCAGAAGGGATAGAGGCCACCAAGGAAACAAGGTCTTTCAGATGCAACAGAATTGACACACACATTAACTCGTAAAGACTGTGCCACATGGTACAGGGCCTACACAGGTCCAAGCCAGATGGAGTACCAGCTCTGAGAGGGTAAGTAGATACAGGTCCTCATCACACAACTCAGAAGCTACCTCCAAATTTGGCAGCCGCTCAGAAATAAAAAATACATTTTCTGCAATTGAGTTTGCCAGGTGTACAAACCACATTTAGGGGTATACCCACGTGCAGCAGTTGACAGCCAATTCAAAATGAACTCAATGGTATTTTTGGAGATTTATTTTTTTGGTCTGGGCTATTTTTTTAAAACTTTGTGGGAGGTCTTTTGCTTATATATTTTGGCTTATGATTTCTGTATTTTTATGGGATTTCTTTGTGTATGAGTGTTTGTCTCTCTGTCACATACTACTGTAATACGTGATGACACATGCATATGTGTTTCTGGCCTACTGTAAATATGTGATAGGCTCAGACTATAAATCCTAAGATGCCAATGGATATTATAGTTCATACTATTCCTATACAACTGAATGGTTCTTTTTTTTCCTGAATAGTAGGTAACTACATGGGAGATAATTCAAAATTCTGGGAGAATAAGAATATATACTTCTGGGTGTCTGAAAAATCAGAATAGATGTTGATGGAGAATAGGATCCCCTCCTCCATCAGAATCAAAGAAGGTTGTGTTTAATTTCTGTTGGTTAAGAGTATGGTAATCCCTACAGCTAAGACTGGAAGGGAAAGAAGAAGGTGAAAGGCTGGGTTGAGTTTTTTGTAGGATAGTTATGCTAGGTTCCTGTCTCTTTGGGTCTGTGGATTTTAGGATGTTTGTCCTGTACTATATGGCTAATACCTGCTTATAAGTGAGCACATGCCATGTGTATCTTTCTGGGTCTGGGTTAGCTCACTGAGGATGAACTTTTCTAGTTCCATTCATTTGGTTGCAAATTGCATGATTTCCTTCATTCTGATAGCTAAGTAGTATTTCATTGTGTAAATGTACCACAGTTTCCTGAGCAGAACACCAATAGCCCAGGTTCTAAGACCAACAATAAATAAATGGGACATGCTACCTGACATTTAAGCAAACTATCAAAGACATGATGGAGAAAACTCTGGAAGAAAGCAAAGTCAGTCTAGCAACCATGGGCTCAGCTCATTGCTTCTTCCTGCTACTTCGATTCCTTTTACTGTTTCCTGTAGCCATGTCAAAAGTCTATAGTTGTCCATAGCAGGGAGAACAGTGACAGACTACTCAATGCCATCTGTTTTCAGACTGGAAACCCACCCTAGGAAGGATTTCAGCTGCATCAGTATCAGTGCGTCTCTTATAATTTTGGTTGTGAGCCTAGCCTTTAACGGCTGAGCCAGCCCCAGTGTGTCTCTATGCTTCCTAGGTGTCACCCACTGGGACTCATCTTAATTCATTTACCTTCTGTTCAAGGGACTTTATCTCAGGTCCTGAAGGGAGCTATGAGCTGCTGTCACAGGGCTGCTCATCTCTTACTTCGGTTCCAGCTAACTTTCTTTTATGAAGAGATGTGTAATCAATCATTGCTTTGTTGGGACAGAGGGAAGGAAAAGAGTGATGGGTGCTTTAGAGTGAGGGTTACAGTGTGCCAACTGTTGTGGCTCTTCTAAAGTAGCCTTGCTACAGTTGCCGGGATCTCCACCTCCCCCAGTCAGTCTATTGATTCCAAGAAAGGAGGCCAGGCACAGAATTCATTAGCTGAAATTCTGCCAGGCCCTGGTTTCTTTATTTGCAATGCTGAATCTTATAATGCTGCTGATTATTCTTTGTGTGAGAAGGAAGAGATGAGACATTCTGCATATAAAGACATGGTCTTTGTTTGTGTTATCTGCAGATTAGCACTGCTTCAAAGTAGACCCTCTGTACTACATTGGTCTGCTCCTTTGTTTGGAAATGATGTTCCAATGCAGGATAAGACATTTAGTGCGTGGATCATGTACAAAGCCTTTTGTGATATAGCTCAAGCCTGTGTCTCAGATCATTTCCACTCCATCATACCTACTTTCACTCTTAATTGGCAAAAGTTTTCTTACATCCTATTTCTCATATCTAATGATCCATCCCCACACATTTATTCAGTCATTAAAAGAACATCTCAACATTTCTGTCTGTTATGTTTAATTTTCCCAATAACCTGTATGTAACATTCTGGAGTAGATTTGTTGAAGCTTTTCTCCCATCCCAGAAAATTAGACGTTTAGAATCTGAATCACTAATTTTACTAACATCAGGGTTTTCATAATAGGCTGTGGAGTGGCTACAGAAGACTATTAAATATGGGAATAATAGTCAATATTGATGAGTTCTGTGTATTCTAGTATATGAACCAAGTGAGAAATTTAGGTCTAATAATTCACATGGAGGCATGAAATTATGTTTTGCTGGAAATGACAGGCACTCACTATATCTATTTTTCCAAACATATAATTAAACTATTTAATTTAATATTTCTTAGCACCCTAGCATTCAGGCGGACCATGTGAATAGCTTTAGCCAATGGAGTTTGAGCGTAACCATAAGTGTCACGCCTAGACCGAGGCAGGGAAAACAGTTGTGTCATCTCCTCAGCCCACCTGCTCTCCCTCCCTGTGCTCACCAGCAATCTTACAGTTGCCTGTGACCTTTTGGCTCTGTGGTAAAGATGCTGGAGGAGTGGATGACACAAATGACCAGATATTACACCACCTGTCTTCTGGTCTTCGTGGAACCATATTGAAAAGTACTATTTTTATGAGCCTTTAAGCAACTGTGACCAACACATGTTTTATTACTTATCTGAATAATCTCATAGGCATCATTATTCTGTACATATCATATATGATTTTAAAACGTGTTCGATGCTTCTGTCCTCTCATATTTTTGTAAAGTCTACATACAATAAACTCATAAATATTTATTTATTTTTAATGCCATGGAGAATTAATGCCCCAAATCCAGGAAAAGGGAATGTTGCCAGTATTCTTGCCATCTAAAATAACTCAAAAATTGTTATTGATATCTATTTGTACACATTAATTTTATCTTGACTTCTATGTAAATGCCAAAAATGCTTAGAAACCAATATTCACATGGAATCTCATGTGGGCATGTCTATGGGGAAATTTTGTTGATTATTAATTAATACAGAAGGGCCCATTGTTGTGGCACCATCTTTAAGCATTTGATCCCGGGCTGTATAAGATAGCTGTCTAAGCAGGAGCCTGCCACCTAGCCACCAAGCAGAGCTCATTCGTGGTTTCTGATGCACTTCTTGACTGAATGAGTTATTTGGTCTGAGGCACAGCTTCATGGAGTAGCATGAACACCATTTTCCAAAGAGATCATAACATTTTGCCTATCAGCAAGGGTAAGAATTACTTCTTTCCACATCCTTACCAGCACATTGTATATCTGGGCCATTCTAATAGGTGTGTGGTAAAATCTCATTTCTATGACAGGATACAAGGAACATGTTGTTATGCTAATTAGCCCACTTCATATCTTCTCTACTGAGTTTTCATCAAGTCTGCTCAGTTGCTAGCACAGGTTTTTGCTTCCTTTTTTACTGAGCTTCTCTTGGTTGGTAGTTTTGCACCGTATATTCTGAAGGGGAAAATCTTTTCTCAAAACTCCTTCACAAACATATCATCTGATTTTGTAGTTTGTGTGGTTTTGTTGTTCTAATTCTCTTTTGAAATGTCATTAGTGGAGCTGAAAACTTTCATTTTACTGGCACGGCACACATCAATTCATTCTTTCATGGACCACACCTATGCTGTCAGCATCGATTCATGGTTTTTCTTCTGTTACTCTCTAGGGTCTTCATGGCTTTTATCTTACATCTAGATTTGTGATCCAGCTTGAATTGTTTTTGTAGTGTTTCAAATTTTCCCGCTGTGTCACCTATCCGTATCTTTTCACTCATTCTGGTTTCTCTGTAGTCTATGCTTCTCACTAGCTATGATATAATCATAATAGTCTTCTAAAAATCCTTTAAGTTCATGCCTATTGTATTAAAGTTGAGACCAAATCCTTTCACTGAATGACCAATGGTCATTTCAGATTCCTATTACAAATATGGCTTTGTTTCCTGCTTCCTCTGTTCCAGCCATTTCTTCTTTGCTTCTCCTGTGGCATGGCAGGTTTGCTCCTACCTAAACACTCCTTTGTGAAAGCATCTCTCATTTTCTCAAGTTCTAAATCAAATATCAGCTTGCCAAGAGACCTGTGTTAGGTTACCCCACTTAACACTGCAGTAGAAAATTCTCAGCTAAGATTTCTGTCTAGTCCTTTATGTAACTCCCTACATGTGCCTCTGTTTGTCTTGTACTTGTCCTTTGTACATTTCATAACCAACCTATGTAGTATGTTTGTTATTAACTGACACCTACCACTTCTCTTCCTGCTAGAAGTCCCACTGTGGAGGGAATCTTGATCTTTTTGTTCATTGATGTATTAATGACATTCAAGGGAAATATCCACATATCACACATACTAAACATATATTTGTTAAATTAATGAGTAGACAAATAAGAAAGTCAAACAAAGGTATCAGAAAGCCTAATTTTTTCTTTTAAAATTACTGATTTAGTCTTTAATCAGCACACAAAGTATTATGTTTTATTAGGGCATCTGAAAAGTGACAGAGAGAAAGAGAGAGAGAGAGAGAGACAGAGAGAGAGAGAGAGAGACAGAGACACAGAGAGAGAGAGAATGAGTGATTTCAGGAGCCCAAGGAGGACAAAGCACCCAAACACTAGAGCTAGAGTTACAGGATATTGTGATTTGCATATCTTACACTGTGAAATGAACTTGGATCCTCTTGTAAGAACAGAATGTGCTCTTAACTGCTGAGCTATCTCTTCAGCCCCTCATTAAAATATTTTCAAACATATTTTATTTTTGTTGATTTTGCTTCCTTAATTCTTCTCTTGTATCCTCTGGCCCTCCTTCTGTCTTTCCTCCACTACTTACATCTTCTCTCAACACCAAGAATCATTTCTAATTGTTAGAAATCAGAATTTTTTTATTTGTTTTTTGTTTTTAGTTTGAAAAGAAATAATTCAACAGATGATAGGCAGATTCATAAAAACATGTAAATATGTACCTCAACAATAAACATGTAAATAGCCAGCATTAATTTTCCAGTCAGTTTGGAGGGACTTTCCCAACAGCAGAAGGCCCTTAGCGCTGAGACATAAACAGAAGCCAGAACTGCAGTCTAATTAGATTCAACAATGCAGAATATGAACAAATCAAGTTCTTAAGACTGTTTTCAACATTCATTAAAATACACCATTCATATTAATATCATAAATCATACTTGGAATTTGTTTTTGATTTGTTTTATTAACCCCATGGTTTCATTAATATGGCTATTGATAGCTTTTAAGTTATTATCTAAAAATTGCATATCCTTGTAGCTTCTTAGCTAATATTTCTTCAGATTTATGTAAAGAAATGTTAACAAACATTTCATAAGAAGTGGGCTCCAGGCTCAAGAATGTTAAGGAAACACACTGAACAATATTCCTTACTAAGCAATTACATATGGGTTTGAATTTATCATAAATGGTATTTGGTAAACAGCATTCCCCACCTGAATTTGATCCTTGATGTAAAAATAATTAATTAAATTATTTGCGATATTTAGATTATGGTTAACTGGTCGGCAGTGTTAATTTTTTTATATATATATAAGTACTTTATTTTTTTTCTTCAACTTACATCTCAGTCACAAACCCTTCCCTATTCCCCCTTCCTGTCCCACCCTTCCACCCTCATCCCCCACAACAGCTTCCCTTTTCAATCCAACAAATGGTTCTTTCTCTTATAACAGTAAATTCTACACAAAACAGCAGAATTAAATATGCCACATTTATGAGAGTTAAATGGCCCAGTATACCTTCCCAATGTCCAGTTCATAGATATTTGGCCCCTGACTTTAACCTTCTACCTTCTAACCATCTCCATGAGTTTAAAGTTCTATAACTAACTTAGCTTTCATACTAACTTGCATCACTATTATAACCATCTTCTTAGATCTAGAATGCCCTGTTGATTCCTAAACAACTCAAAATTTAGCTATGAGACTCAAGCTGTCTATTCTTCAACCACCTCAGAGAGCTGAGAAGGATAAATATATCTGATTATATAGGAAGTGCAGGGCCTGCAGCTTGCAATACTAAGAAATGACAAACCAGTGACTACCTGGACAGTTCCCATTTTCTCTCCATACATTCCAGCATCAGTCTTCAGCCTTTTGGTCCTGTTTCTCTGACAAACATTTATTTTAGAGCAGGGATTATGAAGGACTAACCTACCCTGTCTTGGCAGAGCTAGGCTGTCGACTTCCCTGCTACCAAGTTTTGTTCTTTTTGGACAGCAGTCTGTCTGCAGTTGAAGCAAGGAGTTTTTACATGCCAAGAGATAGGCTTGCCACTAATTCAACCATCTCACACTGGAGATTCTTCGATGCTTATCTTCTACTTGGAGTAGAATAGGGGGTGCTGTCAGGAGCTGATATGTCACGATATAAAAAAAAAATCTTAATTTAAGACCACATCTTTGAATGCCATATTCTGCAGATCTCTTGGGGTTTTTGAAGATGCCCTATCTATCTCTTGTATTTAGATAAGCAAATGTTGCTTGTCTCTTAACAACTTGATTACTGAGTAGCTTAGAGAATATCTGTGATAGACTGTCATAGTAGCTAACAAGGTGACATGCATGCATGACTAGGAGTTTGTTTTTCTTAACTATCCTAAACAGTTTAAGATGGTTGGTATCAAGAGGCCAGAGCTTCACATTTCATTTTTAAGTATCTCTAGGTACGATAGGAAGCGTTACCTTTAATTTTGTATCAATATACAAAGAACTATTCAAATGTGGCTAAATACACTCTTAATTTTGTATCAATATACAAAGATGAATGCCTATGTGGCCCAATACAATCTTAATATTGCGTCCATATACAAGGGTCAGTACCATTGTGGCCAACTATATTCTTAATTTTGTATCAATATACAAATATCAATACTGACGTAGTCCAATACAATCTTATTTTTGCACAATAAACAATGGTCAATACCACTTTAGCCAAATATACTACTAATTTTGTACCAATATACAAAGGTATAAGGGCATATTCAATAATCTGACCCTTCTTCTTGGTCCTTCCTGTGCTATGTCTATGTCTCAATTTTTCTCACGTCCGTGCATTCCTACATAGGAGATAAAGAAGGATACAGAAAAGGGAAAGAAGGAATACCCTGGGTCTAACCTCCAAAACCCATTAAACAGGACCATTTAACAACTTGTAATCTCTTCCCCTAAATAACAGAGTTTTCAGTTGTCCTTCAAATAACCAAAAGGGGGGGGGGCGGAGAAACACCCTCCCCACCCTCTGGGTATGGGACGTCGCTCTCTTAAAATGACTTCCTGCTGATTTGGGTCATAGTAAACCTGTTTGGGGCCCGAACCAAAATGGAAAAATGGTTAAAAATGTTAGTACAATCCTTTTATGTTCAGTCCTTCTGTTCTCAGCTGTTTAGATGTCCTAAGGAGTTCGTAGGCAGAAGCTGAACTTCCAGGCTTTACCGAGGTTCTGGCTGGGGCATTGTGTAGAGCTGAACGGTCTTAGCGATATTGAGTTGTTGTGGTTGTAGGCTTTTGATGGAGACAGCTATTGAGGGAGTCTGTCAGGCTGAATCATCTGGGTCACTCGTCTTCTTTTGGTGTCTGATTCTGTTTTCTGCTGAGGTTTCCATTGTCCAGTTGTCCCTGGGTTCCTTGAATGGATGCTTTGATTCTCCTGGAAAGATAAGAACAGAGCCCTGCCCTAATCCTCACTCAGGGACAATCACCCTCTTTTTTTGGGGGGGGGTAGGTAATATTTCTCCTGAAGCAAATTTGGTTTTTTGACAATATATAAAGTGTTATCTTTCAATCTGGTTTAAAGAAGAAATTATTTTGTTATTTTGGAGCTAAACCAGCTTTAGTGTATATATTTTGAGATCTCGAAGGACAATTTGTTTGTATTGAGTGGGCCTTTTGTAAGTAGCTTTTAAACTTAGGTCCTTCCAAATCCGATGTGTGTGTCTCTGCATTCTAATTATTGGGATCAGAGACCTGTGGTTCCCATCTGAAGGGATTAAAGATGTGTTCCACCACTCCTGGATCGAAGTTTTTCTCTATTTAGAGTTTGTTTTGTATCAGGCTGACCTTGAGCTCTGAGATCTGCCTGTTTCTGTCTCTAGTGTGTTGGGGTTAAGGGTGTACTCTTCTTGAATTATGGGATAAAGGGTGTGTACCATCACCACCCTGTTTCGTGTAACTCTAGAATTTATAAGTCCACTAACTCTATGATGCTCCTCCCGCCTCTGCTGAAGTTAAAGGCATGGGTTAACACCACATTTCTCCTGTATTTTACCTTAGCACTACATTTTTTCGACACTTGGAGGTTTATAAAACCAGGTTGAATGGCTGTATCCTTTATTTTATTTACAGTGTTTTAACACTGTTACCTGTTTTTTTTAATTAATAAATTTATTTGTTTGTTGCTACAGGTTACATCCTTAACATATTGTTCTCTTTTCCTGCTTCCCAACCCCACCCTCCCATGCTCTACCCCCTGACCCTTCTGTCTTGATCCTCTGGGGTGGTGTGTCCCTGCATAACAGTCTCTCACCAAAGATCAGGAGTCATATGAGGGCCAAGAGCCTCTTCATACACCGGGGGTCTAAGAGGCAGTACTGCCAGTGAAAGGTGTCTCCTTGCTACGGGGGGGAAAACTAAAAAAAAAAAAAAAAAGACCAACAGACACACAAACCCACAAAAACAAAGAACAACAAAAAAAAAAGAGAGGAAAAAGATAAAGAAAAAAAAAAGGAAAAGGAAAAAGAAAAAGAAGTGAAAAAAAAGTTTATGTCCATGTTCCTTTTGGTGTGTTGGCTGTAGTACAGATATCCTGTACGATATAGCTAAAATCCTATGAGTGAATAGATGCCATGTGCATCTTCTGAGACTGGGTTAGCTCACTCAGGATGAGCTTCTTTAGATCCATCCATTTGGTTGCAAATTGCATGATTTCATTGTTTCTTATACCTGAGTAATATTCCATTGTATAGATGTACCACAGTTTTTTAATCCATTCTTCAGATGAGGGACATCTGGGTTGTTTCCAGTTTCTAGCTATTACAAATAAGGCTGCTATGAACATAGATGAGGAGACTTCCCTATGTCTCCGTGAGGTGTCCTTGGGTGTATACCCAGAAGTGGTATGGCTGGGTCCTGAGGCAAAGTTATTCCAAGGTTTCTAAGATATCTCCAGACAGACCTCCATAGTGGATGCACAAGCCTGCACTCCCACCAGCAATGGAGTAGGGTTCCCCTTTCTCCACACCCTCACCAGGATGTGCTGTCATTTGAGTTCTTTATCATAGCCATTCTGACAGGTGTGAGATGGAATCTCAGGGTCTTCTTGAGTTGCATTTCTTCAGGTGTTTCTCAGCCCTTAGGGATTCCTCCTTTGTGAATTAAATCTCTATTTAGCTCCATCTCACATTTTTTGATTGGATTATTTGGTTTCTTGGCATTTAGTTTCTTGAGTTCTTTGTAGATTTTAGATAATAGCCCTCTATCAGATGTGGGGTTGGTGAAGATTTTCTTCCAGTCTGTTGGTTCTTTGTAGATTTTAGATAATAGCCCTCTATCAGATGTGGGGTTGGTGAAGATTTTCTTCCAGTCTGTTGGTTGCCGTTTTGTTCGAATGATAGTGTCCTTTGCCTTACAGAAGCTTTTCAGTTTCATGCGGTCCCATTTATTGATTGTTGATCTCAGGTCCTGAGCTGTTGGTGTTCTGTTCAGGAAGTTGTCACCTGTGCCAATGAGTTCGAGGGTTTCTCCCACTTTTTATTCTAGTAGATTTAGTGTGACTGGCCTTATGTTAAGGTCTTTGATCCACTTGGAATTAAGTTTTGTACAAGGTGATAGGTATGGGTCTAATTTCATTCTTTTGCAAGTCGACATCCAGTTGGACCAGCACCATTTGTTGAAGATGCTGTCCTTCTTCCATTGTGCGTTTTTGGCTTCTTTGTCAAAGATTAGTTGGCCATAGGTGTGTGGGTCCATGTTTGGGTCTTCAATTCGATTCCATTGATCCACTGGTCTGTTTCTATACCAGTACCATGCTGTTTTTATTATTATTGCTCTGTAGTACAGCTTGAAATCTGGGATGGTGATACCTCCAGATGCTTTTTTATTGTACAGGATTAATTTAGCTATTCTGGGCTTTTTGTTGTTCCATATGAAGTGTAGTATTGCTTTTTCCAGATCTATAAAGAATTGTGTTGGTATTTTGATAGGAATTGCATTGAATCTATATATTGCTTTTGGTAGAATAGCCATTTTTATTATGTTGATCCTACCTATCCATTAGCATGGGAGATCTTTCCATCATCTAAATGTCTCTTCCATTTCTTTCTTCAGGGGCTTGAAGTTCTTGTTGTATAGGTCCTTTACTTGCTTGGTTAGAGTTACCCCCAGGTATTTTATATTGTTTGTGGCTATTGTGAAGGGGGCTGTTTCCCTTATTTCTTTCTCGGTATGCTTGTTTGTTGTATAAAGAAGGGCTTCTGATTTTTTTGAGTTAATTTTGTATCCAGCCACCTTGCTGAAGTTGTTTGTGAGCTTTAAGAGTTCTTTGGTGGAGTTTTTGGGGTCGCTTATGTATACTAACATATCATCTGCGAATAGGGATAATTTGACTTCTTCATTTCCAATGTTTATCCCTTTGATTTCCTTTAGTTGTCTTATTGCTCTAGCAAGAACTTCAAGTATTATGTTGAAGAGATATGGTGAAAGTGCACATCCTTGTCTTGTCCCTGAGTTTAGAGGAAATGCTTCAAGCTTCTCTCCATTTAATTTGATGTTGGCTACTGGCTTGCTGTATATTGCCTTTATTATTTCTAGGTATGGTCCTTGTATGCCTGTTCTCTCCAGAACTTTTAGCATGAAGGGGTGTTGGATTTTGTCAAATGCTTTTTCTGCATCTAGCGAGATTATCATGTGTTTTTTTTCTTTCAGCTTGTTTATGTGGTGAATTACATTGATAGACTTTCGTATATTGAACCATCCCTGCATTCCTGGGATGAAGCCTACTTGATCATGATGTATGATATTTTTGATGTGTTCTTGAATTCCGTTTGCTAGTATTTTATTAAGTATCTTTGCATCTATGTTCATGAGGGAGATTGGTCTGAAGTTCTCTTTCTTTGTTGGGTCTTTGTGTGGTTTAGGAATCAGAATGACAGTGGCCTCATAGAATGAGTTTGGCAGTGTTCTTTCTGTTTCTACTTGGTGGAAGAGTTTGAAGAGTAATGGTGTTAGCTCCTCTTTGAAAGTCTGGTAGAATTCTGTGCTAAAGCCATCTGGCCCTGGGCTTTTTTTGGTTGGGAGATTATTAATGACTGTTTCTATTTCCTTAGGGGTTATTGGGCTGTTTATGCTGTTAATCTGATTTTGATTTAGTTTTGGTAGGTGGAATTTATCGAGGAAATTGTCCATTTCGCTTAGGTTTTCAAATTTGGTGGAGTATAGATTTTTAAAGTAGGACCCGAATATTTTCTGGATCTCCTCAATGTCTGTTGTTATTTCTCCCTTTTCATTTCTGATTTTGTTGTTTTGGGTTCTTTCTCTTTGCCTTTTAGTTAATTTGGCTAGGGGTCTGTCTATTTTGTTGATTTTCTCGAAGAACCAACTCTTGGTTTCATTGATTCTTTGTATAGTTCTTTTTGATTCTAAGTTGTTGATTTCAGCCCTAAGTTTGATGATTTCCTGCCTTCTGCTCCTCTTGGGCGTGTTTGCTTCTTTTTTTTTCCAATTCACCCAGCTTAACTGTTAATTCACTAATATGAGCTGTCACAATTTTCTTTTTGAATGCACTTAGTGCTATGAACTTTCCTCGTAGCACAGCTTTCATTGTATCCCATAGGTTTGGGTATGTTGTGTCTTCATTGTCGTTGGATTTTAAGAAGTCTTTGATTTCCTTCTTTATTTCTTCCCTGACCCAGTGGTCATCCAGTAAGGAGCTGTTCAATTTCCATGTGTGTGTAGGCTTTCTGTTGATTCTTTTGCTGTTGAAGACCAGCTTTATTCCGTGGTGGTCTGATAAGATACAAGGTGTTATTTCAATTTTCTTGTATTTTTTGAGACTATCTTTGTATCCAACTATGTGGTCGATTTTGGAGAAGGTTCCATGGGGTGCTGAGAAAAAGGTGTATTCCTTTGTGTTTGGGTGAAACGTTCTGTAGATATCTGTTAGGTCCATTTGTTTCATGATCTCTGTTAGACTCAATATTTCTCTGTTTGGCCTCAGTCTTGATGGTCTGTCCACTGTTGTGAGTGGGGTGTTGAAGTCTCCCACTACTAATGTGTTGTGATCGACGTGCGATTTAAGATTTAAAAGTGTTTCTTTTACAAAAGTAGGTGCCTTTGTATTTGGGGCATAGATGTTCAGTATTGAGATTTCCTCTTGATGAATATTCCCTTTAATGAGTATATAATGCCCTTCTTTGTCTTTTTTTCATAACTTCAGTTGGAAGTCTGTTTTGTTTGATATTAGGATGGCTACTCCAGCTTGCTTCCTGGGTCCATTTGCTTGGAAAACCTTTTCCCAGCCCTTTACTCTGAGGTAGTGTCTATCTTTGGTAGTGAGATGTGTTTCTTGTATGCTGCAAAAGGACGGATCTTGCTTGTGGATCCACTCTGTTAACCTGTGTCTTTTTATTGGGGAGTTGAGTCCATTGATGTTGATGGATATTAGTGACCTGGGGTTATTGTTTCCCATTAGTTTGGTATAGGTGATGGTCCTGTGCCTCTTTTGGTTTAGTTGCTGAGGGGTTTTCTATTCCCTTTGTTTTCTTGGGTGAAGTTTTCTTCTCTGGGATGGAATTTTCCTTCTAGGATTTTTTGTAGGGCTGGGTTTGTGGGGAGATATTGTTTAAATTTGATTTTGTCATGGAATATCTTGTTTTCTCCATCTATGTTGATAGAGAGTTTTGCTGGGTATAGTAGTCTGGCTGGGCATCTATGATCTCTCAGGACTTGTAGAATATCTGTCCAGGCCCTTCTAGCTTTTAAAGTTTCTGAGGAGAAGTCAGGTGTAATTCTGATGGGTCTGCCATTGTATGTGACTTGACCTTTTTCTCTTACAGCTTTAATATTCTTTCCTTGTTCTGTACATTTGGTGTTTCAATTATTATGTGGCGAGAGGAGTTTCTTTTCTGATCTAATCTGTTCGGTGTTCTGTAAGCCTCTAGGATTTTTATTGGCATCTCTTTTTTCAGGTTTGGGAAGTTTTCTTCTATGATTTGTTGAAGATATTTCCTGGACCTTGGAGTCGGGAGTCTTCTCTTTCCTCTATGCCTATGATTCTTAGGTTCCATCTTTTCATTGAGTCCTTGATTTCTTGGATGTTGTGGGTGAGAGATTTTTTAGCCTTCTCTTTTTCTTTGGATGTTGTACTATTTCTTCCATCGAATCTTCCATGCCTGAGATCCTGTCTTCCATCTCTTGCATCCTATTTTTTATACTCACATCCGTAGTCCTGTTCTCTTCCCTTGGTTCTCCACTTCCTCTTTTAACTCTGACTGTGTTTTCTTTATTGTTTCTATTTCTATTTTCATGTCTTGTATGGTATTGTTCGTTTTGTACATTTCCTTCTCCAGCTTACTTGTTTTTGTCTGAAAATCTTTCATTGCTTTGTCCTTTTCCTGTTCAAGCTCTGTCAGCTTGGCTTGGAGTTCTAATGGTGTTGTTCATTGTTTTGGCTTGTAAAATTGTGGCTTCTTTGAATACCTTCATAGATTTAAGTTCTTCTTGAAGGGACTCTATCACTTTCCATAATGCAGAATTGTCATCATTTTCCTGTGTTACTGTTGGTGTGAGGTCATCCGAATTGGATGAGCTAGGATAATTCTGCTTTGTTGGAGTCATATGTCCTTGATTTCTATTTTTTCTTGGACCTTTGGCCATGTGGGTGTGTTTAGCTGTCTGTTCTTGTCGTTTTCTGTGCTTGGATCCATAGGGGATGCTTTGGTGAAGGAGTCGAATTGCTTGGCTATCTGTCGTTGCTTACAGGGGGATCTCATGGTCACTGTGGTTTTAATAGCCTGAATCGCTCTGAGCTGGTGCAGCCTATTCCCAGGTAGTGAGTAATGGCCCGGAATTGTTTCACTGCTCCCAGATCAGACTTCTCTATGTTGCACACTGAGTGATCAGCCTGTAATGGTTCTGATGGTATGGACCTGTTTGCCCAGGCACAGATTTTGTGGGCTTTGTTTGTCATCATGGAGGCTGACAAGGCCCGGCTCTACACCTAATATGTCTGGGTTTACCAGAATACAGCTATGGTCCCCTGGCTTCTGGTTACCCAGTAGGCTTCTCTGCCACTGTCCTGGCCGCTTCCCTCCCTATCTGCTCTGCCATGGGTGGGCGGAATTTTGGCCCCTCCCGCCGACTGAGCCGGCCTCCTTCCCTAGCTGCTTTGCCATGGGTGCGTGGGGCTTCAGCCCCTCCCGCTGACTGAGCCGGCCTCCTTCCCTAGCTGCTTTGCCGTGGGTGCGCCGGGCTCCAGCCCCACCCGCCTGTGCCCGCTTCCTACTCTGGCTGCTCTGCCCGCTGTCCTCCTGCTCTGACTCGAGCGGCTGTGGATCACCCGCTGAGCGTCCTGTTTCTTCCTTGTTAAGACTTCAACTATTCTGCAAAGTTTCCTAAGAAGTTATAAGGTCCTCCTGACGTGTGGGAAGCCCAGTAGGCTAGTGAGTTATCGCCATGTGGCCTTTGATTCTGCCTGCTGTGTGTTGGGATCGATCTTACCAGGCGCCTCTCCAAATGGGCGTTCCCGAATCCCGGATTTAGTGGCTTCTGTGTCTGCCAGAGATGGGGGGAGAGCCTTGCCCTGGGACTTTTAACAGTCCCTTGGGAGCTGTGAGTGTTTCCGTGATTGGCCAGACCCTCCGGTTTTTGCACAGTGTCCAACAACTCTGTGTTTTCTATGGCTCTTCTCTCCCACATTCAAAATGCGTCCGTGCAGTTCGCCGCCATCTTGCCCCCCCCACCGGCAGTGTTAATTTTTAACCTGCCATTTTAAATAAACACCATTTGGGAGCCATTTGTAGAACTAATTAAGTTATTTACCAGTATTTATATTAAGGTTAATGGGTGGGCAGTGTTAATCCTTAATCCACCATTATAAATGAGCACACACACAGACACCCAATGGATTTTAACAAGCCTTGGCCTGGATTGAGCAACCTTGGCCCATCTAAGCTAGCTCTTATTTCTACTTGCCAAATATGACCCTATATAGTATACATATGTCCCCTTGGACTGCTATTCTCAATGTTATGCTGATGTTCCAGGCCACATGGAATGATCTTCTTTCATCTACCCCAGCATGTGTCCTCCTTCCTGCTCCTGGGGCTTTTTCTATTCTTCTGGATGCTTCTCTGTCTTTGCTGCAAGGCAGCAGTTTTGTTAAGGGAGCCACACCTTTGAAATGCATTTGGGTTCGGTTCCCTGCGTTTTGGCTAGGAAATCACCTTTTACCCAGGCCTTATCAAGCTGTAAGCATGGATTCTAATTGTAGTGATTGGGCACCATTTGTAGAAAATGGCTAACTAAATCAGGGATAGAATTATGAAGGAGCAGAAAGGAGGACACACAATGGAGTAGATGAAAGAAGATCATTCCATGTGGCCTGGAACATCAGCATAACATCGAGAATAGCAGTCCAAGGGGACATATGTATACTATATAGGGTCATATTTGGGGAATAGAAGAGCTAGCTTAGATGGGCCAAGGTTGCTCAATCCAGGCCAAGGCTTGTTAAAATCCATCAGGTGTCTGTGTGTGTGCTCATTTATAATGGTGGGTTAAGGATTAACACTGCCCACTCATTAACCTTAATATAAATACTGGTAAATAATTTAACTTAATTTAATTACTTCTACACCTTGAAGCTGATAGTCAAAGACTGTCTCAAGTTTTGGGAAATGATGGCACAAATAAAAACATGTTCCAGTGTTATATACATAATCATACTTGTGTTTGTGATCACAAATCATTGCTTAGCAGTAGCATTTTGTGGACCTGAGGCCTATGAGTTTGCAGTTGCATGGACGTGATACATAAATTTAGGTAGAGGAGTCCAGATAGAACATTAGCTGGAATTTAAAAAGAAAAGATACTAAACAGAGATAGAATGGAAGCTTTAGCAGAAAGGATGGAGAGAGAGGTAGAAAAAAATTACAATGAATGCTTCTACGGCTGAAATCTTGATCCAGGAGTTCTCAAGCCTGGGAACTCATGACTCGAGGGCTTCTTGAATCATTAAGTTGTTAAGACTAGTTCTTCTTGCTCTTCTCACTGGAATTTTTTAAAACCATTTGTATTAAATTTCTCAAGAGTAGACAATATTCATACATTTTCCTAACAAAAGAGCAAATTATCTCTGCAAATCAGACCCTTGTGGCCCTTGTTGCTCTATCATTATTAACCAGTGCTCAGTTTCAGATTCCAGAGGACATCTGATTAATAATGTGTATTACACCATTGAAAACACATAATGAATGTGTCATAAATGTTGTTTAAGGGCAGTATTAAGAAAAAGAGCATTATGTCTTGGAGAGATGGACACAAATTCTCAACAAATATTCATTATATTTAGTTGGAGGATGAAGGGAAATTTTGTTATTCATTTGGTTTTGTCTCAGTATTAAACAACTTTATTTTGGAATTACAAAGTTGTACCTTTCTGAGATATCTCTGGGCATAGAAAAATGCTCATTTGCCTTTGATTATGCCATTCCCAGCCTGAAAATAATTATATTGAAATAATTATATATATATAATTATATATTGTTGATATTTAATCTGATTTTTAGATGATAACCTTTAAACAGATTTGACTGAAATTTGTATAGAAAGAGTGCTCAGGAGTAAAGTATACATCTTGAATTAGAACTGTGGCATTTTCTCTTGTGTCATCCAGCAGTTAATTTATAGCCTGTCCAGATGCTTACTTAGTTAGACATGTGTTATTGAGTGGATTTTTTTCTGTGTTGCTGAAGGGTATTGTCAATTGGTGTCTTTTCATCTTTGGGCTCTAACCTTCATAGAAATTTCTGCAGCCTCCATATCCACAAGCTGATGAAGTATTTTTCTTTTAGCCTGGTGGCTTCTGTTGGTTTTTAACAGCTTGAATTTCAGGGCCAGAGCATGGTCAATCACATAACAGTAACAGCTTAGTTCATTATCTCTGCTTCCTACCTTCTGGCTTAATGTTGGAAGCAAGAAGCATGCAATTAAGACTGAAGGAATGAAGATAGATGATACTGTCCTCTGTACATCATGCAGTACCTGATGGAAAACACAGTGCTTATAAAGACCTAGTGACTCTACAGAAAATGTACCACTACGTAGAAGATGCTGGAACTAACATGGTGACCTGGGTTTTTGATGCCACTTAACAGATATATTCTTGTCTTAACACACCCACATTTTATTTCTGGCTTAGAAAATAAAAGAAAAGAGAATTATGGTTTTCACACTATGCCCACAAGTGTTTATCAACTTGATGCAAATTAGAGTCCCCTAGGAAGAGGGAACCTCAGTTGAAGAATTTCCTCCAGTAGATTGGCTTGGAAGCATGCTTGTGGGGCATTTTCTTGATTTAGTAGTTGATTTCTGAGGTTCTCAACCCGCTGTGCCTAAGCCACCCCATCAGGTGAAGGGGATGTTTCAGAGTCATATACGAAAACAGGCTGAGTAAGCCATGGAAAGCAAGGCATTACAAGGTATTTCTCCATGACCTCTGCTTCAGTTTTTGTCTTCAGGGTTCTGATTGAGTCCAACATTGGCTTCCTCAGTGACTGAGGAAGTTGTGATCCGGGAGTTGTAAGATATAAGTTGTAAAAACTCTTTCCTTCCCAAGTGGACTTCAACCAGTGTTTCATTACAGCAACAGGGAACAACCTAGAGCACATACTTAAATAATTTACAGGTATAATTCCACAAACACTGAGACCAGTCATGCTTTTTTTTTATTTGTATAGCATCAATAACTAAACTTTAGGGTAAGGAAACTACAGTCACAGTGACATAATTAGGTTGACTTGTGTAAGGTTAATTCTGTAAATAGCAATGACTTAAAGAAGTAATTGATTCGTTTTTGAACAATCTTTTGGACATACATTTCTAAAGTAAATGTTTGAAGCCTAATTATCAAAATTGTGCCTTAATATACATTTAATTTATTTCTATTGCATTCAACTGATAGCAGCTCAAGTCCTGCAAAGCATATGCCTATAGAGATGACTCAGCAGTGTAAAAATGCTGTTGCTCCCCCAAGTTAGATTTCTAGCACTTACGTGGCAGCTCATGACTCTCTGTAACTCCAGTTCCTGGGGGTATTATTTTGGTTTTCTGGCCTCAGTGGGTACCAGATATATACACAATGCAAGCACATACATGCACAATAAAACACCCATACACAAAACAGACACAGGCAGATGGATGCTGCTTTGTATTGTATACTGGGAAGTTCTACTCCTTCGCAATGATGACCTGCGAGCAGTAAGTGAAGTGGCTGCATAGGGCCTGAGTACCATCACGAAGCTGTTAAGAAAGCCCAGAAATGATCAATTTTATACTAAGATTTGATTTAAATGATAAGGCGTCTTCTAAATGTTATATAACTTCAAGAGGAGAATGACATTATAGGCTACACTGCAACATGCGTACTGTGTAGAAACGGCAGAACAATCTATCATATGCAATATTTTTTTCTTAAAATTTGACAATGTAGAAAGACTAAAGAGAGGTTTGCATAAAGAAGGCTCATTGGTGATATCTGACAGAATTAAGATAATGTGGACTTAAGCTAAAAATGAGCCCCAAAGCATGTAGAGGTATGAGAATCCCTGAGCAGCATGCCAAAGATGCTCTGCTTCTATTCACAGCCTCTCTGAAAAAGAAAAAAAAAAAACCTATGGAAAAGTTAGAACTCAATAGCAAAACAGTACTTGGAATTTTTAAACATTTATTACAATGCAAGTTGCTAATGTCAATATTGCTGTCAGAAGTGACCTAATATTAAAGTTTGTGTTAAAAATCTTTTCTTTATTGTGAGGCAAATTTTAGTATTGCTAAGATTTAGTGGGTAGAGACAGAATAAAGAGAAAATACTTATTGTGGGATGCCCACATAGGCACTAGTTTTAGCTTCTTTATTTATAATGAGCTCTTTCCCTGGGCTTCTTGGATCAAGGCTGGAAAGTGCCTCTCTAGTAGTTCCTCTTTTTTTCATTGTTTTCCACACCTACAGTTGCACCACCAAAGATCATTCATGATGCACAAAGGCCTTATCCCCTTGCACTAACTCAGAACTAGGGATTTGAAAGGAATATGATTGGAAAATTGGTGACATGAAGGTCTGGGCAAGAGGTATATGGGTGGATATGCCAATTGTCAACATATGTGAAGACGTATGCTGTGGGAGTGATCACAGACCAGTGGACTACCAAAAGGGTTTAATAATGAAGTAGCCAATGTGACTTTATCAATCAGTCTTTATCTGTGGATACTTCACTATCCTTTGGACTCATGAACAAAGTGGCCTTGATCCAGAGATGGAGGTCATATACAGTCTCAACAACAAGGTCTTACAATTATCAAAGCTGATCTGGCTATCAGTGGAAGCTAATAGCAAGTACTTGATATAGTATCATTCCATGAGGTAATCATTGAATATCCCCATGGCAGATGGATCCCATTGTTGTTGTTGGAATAGTCTTATTAGATGTGGATTTGATTTCTATGACTGCAATGATTAGCAAAAGCTTTCATTTTGGCCAGCAAGATAGTTTATATTTTCAAAACACTTGCCTCCAAGCTGATGATCTGAGTTCTGTCACAAAACCCAGATGGTGGAAGGCAAGAATCAACTCCCACTATTTGTTGTCTGAGTTCTATGCCTGTTCTGTGGCATGCATGCCTCCTAAAATGAATAAAATATAGCAACAATATTAAAAATTATGCATGAATGTATACACTGCTTCATTCGTTTCGGAGGCATCTCATTCACTGCATTTCCCACGATAAACTTATTTCCAGAAAATCAAATATAGTAATGATTCTGTGTTTTTGGTATTCATTGGTCAAACTAGGTTACTCACAATATTGAAAAACTGACTTGATAGCAATGGAATAATTTTTAAATTTCATTTAAATATTTTTTGAAAATTAATCACTATGTTTATAGTTTTTTTGCTTCTCTCCTCTCACCCCTGAAATCCTCTTATGTACCCCCAACTCTCTCTCAAATTAGTGACCTCTTTTTAAATTTTATATATAGGGATATACATCTAATTTGATGAGTCCATTGAGTTTTTCTCATATGTACATTTATTTGGGACCACAGGGAATTGGATATTTTCTGATGGAGCTCATACATATTGAGCAGGCCTTAAGTTTATTTAGACAGTTATACGTTACCCAAAAGATCAAAGTGCCACTATTACATCATTGGGGATATCTTGTCAAGCCAATCATTGTTTTGGTTTGTATATCACACATGCACACACACACACCCCACATATAGACACACATACATATTAGACAGACATACATAACATACATATTGACTTTTTCCATCCCAGTGATATCAAAATGAATCCCAGTTAGGTGACTGTCGCGTCCCTCTCGACCGGCAAGAACGACGCAACTCGCAAAAGCTCTTCTCAAGCAGTTTATTCAGGTCCCTTGAAAACAGTCTTCCAAATAATGGGGCAGACCCAACCCACAGGCTAAATACTAATTAGACAGC
>CAJQZJ010034075.1:2095013-2106613 GCA_907164525.1 Lophiomys imhausi
TAATAAATAAGTGTTAAATAATAACTTAAAAGTTCGGTTACACTGGATTTTAATTTTTTTTTTTTACTTTATTTTTTATTTCTTCAAGTTACATCTCAATTGAAATCCCCTCCCTACCCCGCCTCCAGTCCCACCCTCCCACCCTCTTCCGCCTCAAATTTAATTTTAAGAGACTTTGAAATTTTAAAATGTTGGGATTTTTTTAAAAAAGTTGTTGACGTTTAAAGTTAGAGCATACTTCACATTATAAGATAAAAACAAGACTGTGATGATATGGGATGGGAAGTTATGGCTAAACTGTTGTGTTTGTTGTCAAGTTGATGAGGGGTAGTGAGGTTTAATTTTAATTGCCAACTTGACACAATCTCGAGTCTCCTGAAAATAGAGTCTCAGTGTGAGACTGTCTAGATCATGTTGGTTTGTGGGCAAGTTTACAGGAAATGGGCAACACTGTTCCCTGGGAGTTTCTTTATTTGAACTGGTAATGGAGTTGAATAGTAGGCATGCAAATTCTAGTTTGTGTTTCTCTGCTCCTGTATGTGGATGTGATATGACCAGCTGTCCCACACTACTGCCATTGTGACTTCCCTACCGTGATGGCCTACAACCTAGAATGGTGCGCTCAAACAAATCCTTCCTCCTTAAAAAAAAATAAAATAAAACAAGGATTTAAAAGTCTGGAGCAAATGTTTATTTAATAAATGTTTGTTAAATAGCAATTGGTGATATATGTAATCTGAATATAGAATGAAGTATATTTTTAACCATTGTAACCTTGGGCAAATTTCACTAAGAATATTGGACGTTGCTATTTGAAAATCATATGGAAAATGTGCCTGGTACTGTAGATGGAAATGAAGCCTCCTGCCCTTGCTCCTTCCCATGTGTATTCTATCACCTTGGGAGAACTGAAGGCACTAACTCTGGTCTTGATAGTCACCATGGAAGGATGTCTAGATTTTCTCCCATAGCAGTTTATTTACTTCATGAAAGAACATATTTATCTCATATTTATTCTTGAACATAGTATTTCTGAATCTAGCATTCTTTTTTTCATGAAAAATTTGGTTGTTCATTTATGGATTTTTCTGAAACCCTTACTGATATCAGGAGTTGGGGATATAGTTAAAAATAGGATGTGTTCTTACCATGTACAAGTTCTGAATAAAATATTTAGCTTGAATGGCTGGGAGATGACTTCATTGGTGAGGAGCTAGGTTTTCAACACTCACACTCATGTAACAATGCGCAGGTGGCTGTGCATGTGTGGCAGACTCTCAGTGTTGGAATGGCAGAGATAGGAAGATCCATGGAACTCTGTGGCCAGCCATGTTAAGTAAGTGAGTAAGCTTCAGGCCCAGTAAGAAAGAAAAGGAAAGAAGAAATATATAAATGCATACCTTTGATCACAAAACATGGGAGACAAAGACAGAGACAGATTGGTTCCTTTTGAGTTTGAGGCCAACCTAATCTACAAAAAACCAGAGCAACATAGAATAAACCTGTTTTAATCAATTAATAAATTTATATCAACTGTAGTGGAGAATACTTAAACTCCAAGTCTTATTCTATATTTTCAATTTAAAATAGATTATATATAGCATATATATGTAATACTATTACATGACATCATTTTATGACATGAATGGAGACTTACAAATGTCTTTCTTCTGTTCAAAGAACAGAAAATATTCCTTAACTGATTTGTGCATCCTGCACATCCAAGGCATTTTGGTAATTGCAGAACTATATGTTACTTGTGAGAAATTATATATTTTTCAGAACAACAGGACAAGAGTGCAAAGAAGACAAGAAAAGTAACCCAAATGATCCAGTCTCATAGACTGCCTCAGTAGCTGTTTCCTCAAAAATCTGCATCCAGAACAAGTTCGAACAGGTTGCTGAGATGGTCCAGCCTCAAATACTGTTCCAGACAGGACTTCAATAAAGCCCTAAACTTTCCTACCAAAGTCTAGCTTCGAACTACAAATTGCTCAGAGCATTCAAATTGCTGAGCACATAGAGACTGGACAACAAATGTTACAATTTACTTGCTTAACCATTTTTTTTCCATTTTATTTGGGACCCTAAACAGTTTTTCTGCATCCCAATTCATCAGGAGCAGTTTTAAGAGAGCGACGTCCCATTCACAAAAAGTGGGGTGGATGATTCTTTGTCATTTGATGTGTTATAAATGTTGTTTAGGGGTAATGCTTATAAATTGTTATATGGTCTTGTTAAGCAAGGTATACAAAGTTAGACTTGGAGATCTCCTTTTCTTTTCTCTCTCCTTCTTTCTCTCTTATATAGGGGGAAAAGACTTGAAAAGAAAAAGAGGGGGAATATATGTATATAATATAGAAATGCTAAAATATAAGGACAGATTATTGAATCTGCTGTGAAACTCAAAACTATTGTTATTCTCAAACAAGGTTATCTTTCAATACATTGGTATGGAATTTTGTATATTGATATAGAAATAAGATTAATTTTGATTTATTAGTATAAAATTTTATATTTTGACACATAATATGTGTATTTCATATCTTACATAAGTTAATGAGCCTATACAACTCATTTAAAAGTACAGGTTTACTTCTGATCATTTTATGGGTTGCTATTGCAATCTATTTAGGAGTCTGGATAATACAAGTTGACTGGCCAGTGAAGCTTCTGGTCATGTCAAATACTAGTCTTAATTTATCACAAAATAGACTTAGTAGGTTAAACAGATACTAAATGGTTAAAAATATACAGTTTGTTTGTTCATAGATAGAAGATAGATGATAGATTTATAAAGAAAAAAATAGATGTCTTCAAAACCCTCAGAGGCATACAGAAAATGTCATTTAAAGATGTTTTTATTATTTTAAGAATTGTTTGACTTAAGACAGTCAGTTCCTGACAGCTCCCATTTGACTTGGAAGAAAAGAATGACAATCAAAAAGAAATCTCCCATCAGGAGGTAATTCCTCAAAAAGAAATCTCCCATCAGGAGATAATTACTATTGGACAAAATGCCCCTGCTCTCTCAACAGACTATATACAGTCCAAAGATGGACCAGAGCTTAAATGCAGGTAAGTCGATGTCCTGATTCTGCAGAGACAGAGTGGGAAAATCCTTATTTCCTGCTGCACAATTTAGGCTGTGAAAAATGCTTGGCCAGAAGGCTTGGGATGATGCTCCAATGATATCAAGAGATATTTGGGACTGTCTAGGCAACAAACTGTCATATTTATTTTTGGAAGCTGCTCTCCTATGCTTCCTACTCACACAAATAATAACTTTATCCCTTCTTATGTCTTTGATGGGGCTGAAGGCATAATAGTTATAAAATTTCAATTGAACTTGAGTTATTTAGGATTTAAAAGGATATTTTCAAGTGTAAATAAAATCTTTAGGTTTATAAATACAGGATATGAAAGAAATTATTTAGGTTCAGAACTTTAGACACACCAAGATAGATGGATGATTTTTCTTCTTCTTCAAGATTGCCTGATACAAATAGGTTAAACATTATGTGCATAATTTTTATATATGGTTTTCTTGATTGTTTTATATTTGTTCTTACTGTTTTTATGGATGAGTTAAAAAATTTAGCCTTTTTATTAGACAAAAGAAGGGAATTGATGGTGTAGTGCTAAGCATTCTAAATGTTAATTAATTGGTCCTGCTTTCTGTCTGTTACTTACATTGACTCTGATTGGTTAAATAAAAAGCTGAGGCCTGAGATTGGGCAAAGACAGAGAAAGGTGGGACTTCCTGAGATTAGAACAGGAAGCCTGTGCTTTAGACAAAAGATTAAAGCATTCCAGCCAGGAGCAACAGGAAAGAGGACATACACCATGGGTTAGAAAAAAAACCTCATTCCACATGGCCAGGAACATTGGCATATTGTGGAGAATGGCAGTCCAAGGGGACGTACGTATACATGGGGTCATATTTGGGTAATAGAATTATGACCTAGCTTAGATGGGCTAGGATTGCACAATTCAGGCCAAGGCTTGTTAAAATCCACATGGTGTCTGTGTGCTCATTTATAATGTCTGGATAAGAATTAATGGCTGCCCAACCAATTTAATATAAATACTCTTAAACAATTTAATTATTTCTACAAGTGGTGCACCCAAACCAACGTAATTTAATTAAATTTTTTTCAACAGACCATGTTTCACAAATAAGGTGGACAAATGGAGGAGGACCTCAAGATTGACCTATTTCTTTTATACATACATACACACAAACACACAGAGACATGCACATTTGGTCACACACACACACACACACACACACACACACACACACACACACACATATCCAAATGCTGACACATACTACACAAAAAGATGCATAACTCCCAGCACCACAAACATGTCCATACATACATATCCTGGCAGGCACACACTACACTACCACCACTACCAACAGCAACAAAACAAATGCCTGTTAGTTCAGACATCATTTCTGTAAGATTAGTTTATTGCAGTAATCTCTTAATTAGCGCTCTCTGCCATTATTTTGAACATCTCATCCTACACCTCTGAAATGATTGCATTAATGTTTCTTACATTCCTACTGCTTTTACTCTGTCTTTTCTTTCTAGGAATTTAATTATATTTTTTAAAGATTCAACAGTGTTAAATGTTTCATTTCTTCCCCAATGGCATTGGAGCAATTACATGTGGACCCACAAAACTGATTAATCTGCACACAGATCTTATCCTTATTGCAAAAGTCAACTCCAAGTGGATCATAGAACAAAAATGTAAAGTATAAAACTATAATAGTTCTAGGGGAAGAAAAAATATGAAGTGACTTGGATTGATGATGAGTGACAGACAGATATGGAAAATATGACTTATGAATGTGAAATCAGCTAGCTTGTTCTCACTAAATTAAAAATGTGTAAGGGCAGATGTGGTTATGATAGTTCTGAGATAGCTCATAGGTTGGAAAAATCCAAATGAGACAAATCTATGATAAAGGACTTACATGTAACATACTCAAAGAACGTCTAGAATCAATAAGAGAATTAACAACACAATTAAATTTGACAAAATATTTGTAGGTAAATCACCAAAAATTCAAGACATGTCTTGATACACTATGCCTATGAAATAAAACTCAGGAGTAAAGATCATTTGGAAATTCGGGTTAAGAAGAGCAACTGGGGACATAAGACTTCCTGAATGCAGGCAGCTCCTTCCAGTAGGCTGGGGGCAAAGGACTCAGATAGAATGAAAGTGGAAAGAGGGTGAGAGCCAGTGATTTCAGGCTCTGCTTTTGGGCAAGTGTGTCTATTTTGGTTGTCAACACCTGAGGCTCTGGGTTCTTCAGCCTTTCAAAGTAAACTCACACTCAGTTTTTGACTGCTTCTGTACCACTGGCCTCCACCGGCTTATTATGAGGCTTCTAGCTTCTTGGACTGAGCACATATTGGGTTCTATCTTTCTATTATGCATATTAAATAGTCCCTGTGATGTAAGTCAAGGCAATAAAAGCCCTATATAAGAACAAACAATACATATACTTGTGTTACATGTATTGGTTTTATTGCTTTCTCGGTATCATAACAAATTTTGATGCCAAGACTTTCTGTGTACTTGCTATGAAAAATTAGGTAAATAAGTTGAAGCAAGTTTTCTCATTGTTGGACAGAGAAAAGCAA
This sequence comes from Lophiomys imhausi, assembly GCA_907164525.1. Classification (NCBI taxonomy): domain Eukaryota; kingdom Metazoa; phylum Chordata; class Mammalia; order Rodentia; family Muridae; genus Lophiomys; species Lophiomys imhausi. The sequence continues at coordinate 2,100,683 of CAJQZJ010034075.1, forward strand.
AGGGAATGGGCAATATACATTCAATTGCCAATGAATTGGAGTTGAAGACATATGCACTCATGTTTAGGGTAATATATGTAGAGATGGGATTTGTGGATACTGAATACCCATATGTTAGTGTATTCTGTATTCTATTACTCTGTTATTTGAGATGTTAGACAAAAGAGTACTACAATGACACCAAACAAATCTAGTTCAAAGATCTTGGATTCTTATTTTTTTTTTTCTAATCAGAGGACTCTGTGGAAAATAAAGTATTGTAGGAATACAGCAGGAAAAACAGACCATAAGCTCAGAGTATCATGTGGGAAGTACTCAAAAATGATCAAGGTACATGTGCATATATGTGTATATGTCTGTTAATAGGAAAATGTCAAAACAGCAACAACAATCAATGGAAGAGGCTTCAATTGCTAAATCTGAAATAGTTTGGCAAATAAACTAGTACTTGGTTATACCCCAGAGCATGTATAATATATTAGAGTGGGATTAAGATCAAATATATTGTACATATATGAAATTCTCAACAAATGAAACACTGTACTTAAAAAGAATAATTCAGAGAGCAAATAAACAGAGAATGAAGAGCTAAATCTCCCATGCAGAAGTATTTCATGCAATGTGAGTTTCCCACCTTCGAAAAGGAGTGTGATGGTCACAGTCACCAAGAAGAGTTTTATTGGAAAAGCTTGGTAAGTGCTTTCTGAAGGCTGACAGTATCAGCAATGATATTTTGTGTTAAGCAGACACATATAACACGTGTGACATATATAGCAAGTGGTCTTTCATCTTTTTGCATTCCTCTTCAAAATCACAATGCTCACCAAACCGTGCACAAAGCAGCAGATATCCTAACAGAAAGAGGTACATCACATTGGTCTGAACTGAAACATTGCATCTTGGAGGGAGTACTGAAGCCGTACTCAGAAAGTAAATAAAACTTACAAGACTCAAAAGTAAAGATCAAAGAAGTCTTGGGGAGCTTCTGAAACTTACAGGATTCACAAAGTCTTTCCCTGAGATCACATAAGCAGCAGTAATTGCTCTGGAGAAGAGACAAATATTCAATCTTTTGAGTTGCCTACAAGTGGTGCAGGGAGGTCGACAAATACAGTTTTCTTGAGTCATTACTCAGGTAGTTATAAGCTTTTCAGCTATCTATCCATCTTTGAGATGTTTATGTTTCTGTAGTAATTTCCATAAGCTCACTGGTCCACTAAGCTAGATGTGTGTGGAATAGTGTGTTTTGTGGAAAAGCCTCGTTAACTTATGTAGGGCAAATAGCCATGCATTCGTATCTTCCCATGAAAAGTCACTCAAAGAATAATCCACAAAAATGCATTACCTGAACTCCTCAAGATGATCATTCATTAAAAATAAGAAAATCTGAGTGTGGTGATGCATATTTTTAATCCCAACACTTGGGACACAGAGGCAGGATGATCTTTGAATTTGATCAAGAACTCTACAGAGTGAGTTCCAGGACTACACAAAGAAACCCTGCTTTGAAAAACCATCCCCTACCACCCACCAAAAAAAAAAAAACAAAAACAAAAACAAAAAAAAAACAAGAAAGAAAGAAAGAAAGAAAGAAGAAAGGACAGAAAAGTCATAGAAATTGTCATAGTCAATAGAAAGAGATATGACAGCTGAATGAAATGTGGCATGCTGCATGAAATCTTGGAAATAAAGAGGAGAGATTTGGGGAAAGAGGAAATTTGGAAAAATGCACTGGGGTTAATTATTGATAATATGTAAGTTTGGGATCATTAGAAACATGAAATGTGCCATGTGAGTACAAAGCAGTGGTAACAGGAAGAAGTGAGTGTGGGGTTTGAGGGGCTCTCTGGCTCAGAAACTCTTCTCCAATAATAACTAAAAATTAGATTGCTAGTCTTTCTCAGTGTGTGCATTGGACCCACCTTCTTTTCATGCCCCCATTGTATCGTTGCTATTTTTTTTTTTTAGCAAATACATTGAGCTTCTTAAATTCTCTCTTCAAGTTCATGTAAAACGCCATTTCCCCAGACATTTTAGACTAAAATTTTTTTCCATTACCAGAAATTATTTTTTCCTTAAAAAAAAAAAAAAAGAAAAGAATGTATCTCTTTTCACCACTTTAAGTGTCCTGGGTACATTAAATTTATCTATTTTCATTCAAAATCACCAAGCATAATAATTCAATATTAACAGCTTCTTAATAGATATCCTGATAAGCATCTATCACTCTTATCACAGTATCAGCTTTGCTCTTGGGGCCTTGTTTCTCTGTCCATTTGTTTTGGTGATAGCTCCCTGTTTGTTGTCATCCTTGAAACATCTTTGTAGGAAAGGGTTCATTGGAAACTAGAATGAAGTGTCTTCATTGAGAAGACCTTATTCATTTCTTTGATTATGCTGGGACAGTTGGCTGTGAGTGGTTGGAGTTTGCCTGAATCGCTGTGGTAACCAGAACCCAGGCTGTAAGTCTTACTCCCCCATCTCAGACTCCCGTCCCTTCTCCACGCATCTCTATTAGCTTCACTTTACCAGGTTGAGTTATGGGGAGTATTTACTTTGTGTTTATATTTAATTGTAAGTGTCTTATGCTTCGAAAATTCTGTTCCTGTCGAAGAAGTCCTCTGTGAAATTCACTGGCCCTCATCTTCCTTCTCTTTCCTGTTGAGGTTGCCATACAGTGTCCATGTTTTCCAGATTAGATACAGTCCTCAGAGAAGTGCCCAATGATTTGTTCTCTTGCTTCCTTTTCAGTTATCTTTTTAGACTCCTCCTTCTGTTTTCTTTCATTAGCTGTCTCTTACTTCTTAACAAACACTTTCATTATTCTTGCATTTTAGTTTGTAGAGAGAGTACAAAAACTCCATATACCAGTGTTAGACTGTTGTGGTCATAGGATGAAGGTGGCATTATGGATGGATGTGGACATAATACTCTTGGATGGTTTCTGATAGCCTCAATGCCATTTACTCTGTATGGGAAGCACATTTATCACGTAAAACATGATGAAACTGAGTTTTAGTAGCTGCATTTTAATGAGTCCAATAGTATAATGCATAATTTTTCTTGAATACTCAGCTGTTTCTTTGAATAAAAAGAGAAACTTTCATAAAGTTACCTAGTGATATGATATATGGTTCCCTAACCTGAAAAATGTTCTAAATACAGATCTAATGTGTTATTTGTAATATTACAAATGCATATACTTTAAACTTGTATAATAAAGAAGATTTTGAAATGTATACTTTTATCTTAGGGCCTTGATAATACGTAGATTTAAAGAAAAAGAGATTATGTGTTGCTTACTTCTCTAGTTGGTGGTATGAACCTAGGGAAGTGGGATAAAAAACTGGTACATTTACACAATGGAATACTACTCAGTTATCAGAAACAAGGAAATCATGCAATTTCCAACCAAATGGATAGAACTAGAAAAGCTCATCATGAGTGAGCTAACCCAGACTCAGAAAGATACACATGGCATATATTCCCTTATAACTGGATTTTAGCCATATAATACAGGATAACCATCCAACAACCAATAGACCCAAAAGAACAGGAATATGGACTTGCTTACCTGTTAGTAGGACACTCCACCCTAGCAGAACTGCCATGTATGCCTCCTGTACAAGAGGAAGCTCTTAGACCTCAAGCGACTAATGAACTGAGTGGGGCTGATACAAGGAGGCACCCCACACTGGAGGGATGGGATGGGTGGATGAGTGGGTAGAGGGTGGGAGGATGGGACTGGGAGGGGGTGGAAGGAGGGGGCATTAATGGAGATATAACTTGAAGTAATAAATAAATGTTTTTTAAAAAAGAAAAAAATAAATAAGTGGGCTAAAGTTTCATGCAATAGCCAACTTTATTCAGAGCTTCAGACAATTTATACTCTGAAGGTTTAGAAGAATCACCTGAGTAGAGTGGGCAATCACAAGGAGAAGTCAGACATGGGAAAAACATGTTTTTTTCATAGAGCAGCAAGTTGTGAGCACATTGGGGGTCAAGTGACTGTTTCACACCGGTGACCTAATACCATCAGAAAACACAGATGTTTGTATCATGATTCATAACAATAGCAAATTACAGTCATGTAGTAGCAACAAAAATAATTTTATGGTTTGGAGTCACCACATGAAGTGTTGCATCAGTAGGAAGGTTGAGAACCACAACCATATTGACATGTGAATAATGACAGCTGAAGTAAACTTACTCCTATCTGCTACACCTGAGAGAAGCATGGAAAACCACTCCAAGAACAGTTCTGTTTTTTAAAGAAAATAAGGTCACAAGACGTTCTTTTCGTTTTCTTGGAGGTTTCGCACAAGCCGGCAGAATTCTCGTGTGAATCCATTCTTGGACTATGTTTTGACCATCTATTAACATTATTACTTAATCTTTTTAAAGAATCAATTTGTGGCCTTTATATAGATGTTATTATGTATATTTTATTGATATTTTCTTTATTTTTAAACAGTGATTTTCTTCTTTCAGTTTTTTTTTTTGCTTTCTTTTTTGTTAACTTAGAATGTTAAATGATTTTTTTTTAACTTCAAAAAATTCCAACTTTTTCTTGAAAGGTGACTGGTCTTAACGCAGGAATGCTGGCTATAGTTTAAAAATGTTAACATATAATATCTTTATTATCATTCAGTTAAAAATACTTCCTAAAAATACTTCTGAGTAACATGTTATTTAGGAATTAGCTGCTTAATTGTGAACAGTTGGTGATTTTTCTAGCCATTTTCCCTAATTAATTTCTTGCTTTAATTTGATTTCTGGCAGAGCATGTTCTGAGGGAAAGAATCCTTCAAAAATTGTAAGCTTCTGTAGGAAGAAGCATATGATCAGTTTTGGTAAATGTTCCACATGTACATTAAAATATGTATTTCACTGGTGGTGAAAGGATGTTCTCTATATGTCAACTAATTTATGTTTGTGAACTAAGTTCTGTCTGTTTATATATTCTCTTCCTGTTTGTCAGCTACCGAGAGTTCATGGTGAAGACTGAAGCAAAGATTATGAATTTATCCATTCACTATACATGTGTAAGGTCTAAAAATTTTTTTATTGAGCATATATTGATTTAGAGTCATAATTTTCACGTGGATTCAAGTTTGTACCATTATAGAGTCTTCATTTGTATTGCTAGAAATTCTTTCTACATTACATTATGCTTAAATACTAGTATAAAATACATTTTTTAGTTTTCTTAACTAAAAACTTGTTTTTCATTTATTTTTTTCTGAAAACATTTTTATTTTACTTCTACGTCTAGTGAATATTTTTGTTGGCTATAAAATTCTAGGTAACCAATTCTTTAAACATTTTTTTAAATACTTTATTTTTTTTTCTTCAAGTTACATCTCAGTAACAAACCCCTCCCTATTCCCCCTTCCTATTCCGCCCTTCCACCCTCTTCCCCCCAGAAGTTTCCCCTTTCAGTCAAACAGATGGTTCCTTCTCTTATAACAGTAAGTATTATACAAAACAATAGATATAAATATGCCACATTTATGAGAGTTAAATGGCCCAGTATACCTTCCCAATGTCCAGTTTATACATATTTGGCCCCTGACTTTAACATTCTACTATCTAACCATCTCCATGAGTTTAAAGGTCTATATGTGACTCAACATTCATACTAACTTGCAACACACTTTTAAGAGTATCTTCTTAGATCTAAAACACCCTCTTGATTCCTAAACAACTCAAAATTTAACTATGAGACTCTAGCTGTCTAGTCTTCAACCACCTCAGAGACCTGAGAGGGATAAATATACCTGCTTATATAGGAAGTGCAGGGCCTGCAGCTTCCAAAACTAAGAAAGGACATACCAATGACTGCCTGGACAGTTCCCATTTTCTCTCCATACATTCCTGCATCAGTCTTCAGCCTTTGGGTCCTGTTTCTCTGACAGACATTTGTTGTAG
>CAJQZJ010034075.1:2121613-2154544 GCA_907164525.1 Lophiomys imhausi
TATTGTTGATACTCACATCCGTAGTTCCTGTTCTCTTCCCTTGGTTCTCCACTTCCTCTTTTAACTCTGACTGTGTTTTCTTTATTGTTTCTATTTCTATTTTCATGTCTTGTATGGTTTTGATCATTTTGTACATTTCCTTCTCCTGCTTGCTTGTTTTTCTATGAAAATCTTTCATGATTTTTCCTTTTCCTGTTCAAGCTCTGTCACCTTGGCTTGGAGCTCTTTAATGGTGTTGTTCGTTGTTTTGACTTGTAGAATTGTGGCTTCTTTGAATTCCTTCATAGATTTAAGTTCTTCTTGCAGGGACTCTATCACTTTCCATAATGCAGAATTGTCAACGTTTTCATGTGTTTCTGTTGGTGTGTGGTCATCCGAATTGGATGAGCTAGGATGATTCTCCTTTGTTGGAGTCATATTTCCTTGATTTCTATTTTTTTTTTTTTGACCTTTGGCCATTGGATGCGTTTAGCTGTCTGTTTTCTGTGCTTGGAACCACAGTGGATGATTTGGTGATCTGTCGTTGCTTACAGGGGGATTCCAGGGTCACTGTGGTTTTAATCTCCTGAGGCACTGTGAGCTGGTGCAGCCTATTCCTAGGTTGTGAGTAATGGACCAGGATTGTTTCACTGCTCCCAATTCAGACTTTCCTATGTTGCACTCTGAGTTATCAGCCTGTAATGGTTCTCATGGTATGGGCCTGTTTGCCCAGGCACAGATTCTGTGGGCTTTGTTTGTTTTCACGGAGGCTGACAGGGTCTGTCTCCACACCTAATATGTCTGGATTTTCCAGAATACAGCTATGTTCCCGATTTCTGGTTTCTCTCTAGGCTTCTCGCCACAGGGATGGCCTCTGTGTCTGATTCCCTTCCTGTCTGTGCCGCCGTGGGTCCCCCACCCTGGCTGCTAGGCCATGGGTACCCCAAGCCCCGGATCCCCCGGTTGCCTGAGTGGACCTCTCGCCCCAGCAGCTCAGCCATGGGTGCACGGATCCCTGACCCCGCCCACGCCTGTCTCTCTCCCCAGATGACCTGCCGTGGGTTCTCGAGGGTTTGGCCCTGCCAGCCGGGCTCCCTCCCCAGCTGCGCTGCTGTAAGTGCATGGGATTTGGCCCCTCCCACCCGCTTTGTGTTCCCAGCTTCCTGCGCTCTTTTGGGACCTCCCGCGCTTCGCTTCATGTGTGGCTGCGGACCACCAGCTGAGCCCCCTGTTTGTTCCTTGCTAAGCCTTCCACTATCTCGCAAAGTTTTTTAAGTGGGTATAAGTTCTACCTGAGGTGTGGGGAGCCCAATAGGACAGTGATCTATGGCCAAGTGGACCCTGATTCTGCCTGCTGTTAGTTGGGATCGATCTTACCAGGCACCTCTCCAAATGTGAGTTCCTGAATCCCGGGTTTAGTGGCTTCCGTGTCTGTGAGAGATGGGGAGAGAGCCTTGCCCTGGGACTTTTAACAGTCCCTTGGGAGCTGTGAGTGTTCCCGGGGGGGTCTAGCCCCTCCGGTTTTTGCACAGTGCCCAATAACTCTGTGTTTTTTATGGCTCTTTTTTCCCCCCGTGTTCAAAATGCATCAGTGTAGGTCGCCACCATCTTGGCCCCTTCTTTAAACATTTTTAATTGTAAATTATTTATTTATGGGGGGATATGTCTGTATGAGTGGAAATGATTGCCCAATGGAAGGAGGCATTAGATCCCCTGGAGTTGGAGTTACAGTCCGGTTTAGCTGCCTGAGGGAAATGCTGGGAACTGTCCTCTGGTCCTGTTAACCACTGAGTCACCTCTCCAGTCTTTTGAGTTATCAATATGCATTGATCTGGGAACATTAGACCTGGAAGCCATGTTTTACTGCATCCTGCTTCTATCTTCCTATGGAGAACTAGCTTCCAGTCTTCTTCTCTAAAAGCAACAATTCTTTTCCTTCTACTCTATTGCCTGTCTCTCTGTGCCTTTCCTCATAACTTCATTTCTCAGCACTTTTAGGATAATAAGATAAATGATTTCCATATGTCTCCCTCCACCTCTTGAAGCTTCTAGAGGCCTGCAGAGGAATATGATTTGACACCTTTCTTCATTCAGAAACATATCTGCCACCATCTCTTCAATATACTTCACATTCATTTAACATATTGAATATTTTGTTTTATAGATATCCCCAGAAGCTTGGACTTATGGGCATGGTACTCAGCTAATTTAAGATTTTGTCCTGGTTATTTCTGTTATACCTTTAAATTGTTCTCTCATATACTGTTGCGTATTGGCAGTTCCTGCCAAGTTCATATGGTGAAGGTGCCTCATCTTGTCATCAAGTGCCTTTTTTCTTTTTCTTTTCTTTTCTTCCTTCCTTCCTTCCTTCCCTTCCTCTCTCTGTCCCTCCCTCCTTTCTTCCTTCGTTCCTTTCTTTCTTTTTTTTTTTGATAGGGTCTCATTATGCAGCAATTGCTGGCCCAGAACTCACTCTGTAGACTAGACTGGCCTGAAAACTAAATATTTATGCCTCTAGGCAAAGTCTCCACCTGCCTTTGCATCCCTAGTGTTGGGATTAGATGTGCCATTTTATGGACCAGTGCATATTGTAATGTTTTATGAATGTACATGCAACTGGCTCACCATATCTCTCTGTAGCCATCTCAACAAAGAAAGACCCATACTTGTTTTCATCTAGTGCTTGTCCCTAAGCTAATTAGGCAAACAAAGGTATGATATCTGAGAGATAATCAATAACTCGTTACAAACTACCTTAGACATTTTACATAACCCTTATTTGTTTATTTCTGCAAACAGCCAGTCCTGTAATTGGAACAAGAACTAATAGAGATGTGGCTTGGTGGCCATCTCTGAGCTGTGATGCAGTGCTAGCTTCCCATGCTTGCTCCAGGCCTCATCTTTCGATTGTCTAGTCCTTCCTGTACAGTGTGAAATGCATCTGATGATTGACTTCCATCATGTTTATTGCTTTGAAGAACTCTTCTTAACCCTACCATCAATCAAACAGCTGTTAATAATTACTTTCATGTACAAGACAAACTTTTTTTTGCTATTTCTAAACAAATCATTTGTTGTACCTTGAATAGCATTGCCAAAAGTAGCAACTAAATCATTTTGATAATTACTTATTTGCCTTGTAACAATAGCTATAATTGCTGTAATAAAGCCAGCCCAGTGTGGTACCCATCTGTTTGAAAATGTCAACAATTTCTACTTAGAGCTGGGACTTGAATGCTGAATTCCAATCTAGAGCACTTTTTTGTCCTTGTTCCTCATACACTGGAGATCTGCCTGAAACAGGCCTAACTAACACAACATTTACTTAAGAAATTGTTGCTCTTTGAACTCTTTGTCATACACAGTGTATACCACAACATTAGGACCAGAGAGGATGTTGACAAGGACAAGTTTCCTAGCATTGGTTTTATATTTTACATTATAATTGTTTAGAGACTTATCACTTAAAATCATTCATTAAACATTCATAAAATGCATATGGAAACACATACACCCACACTTCACAATCTTTACTGGGAAGAAAAAAATGGGAAGTATTACACTACAGAATATAATATTACAAACCTGTAATAATCAAAACAGCATGGTATTCCAATCAGAATAGATGCATAAACCAATGGAACAGAATGCAGAACCCAGAAGGAAAGAGTGGCCTCTATTAGCTGACCATCTGCTGCCAAGCTACTGATGATATGTAAGCATGCCTAAAGTACAACCTCAACCACAAGGACACCTCCTCATCTATGCTCATATAAGCTCTATTTGTAATAGCTAGAAACTGGAAACAACCCAGATGTCCCTCAACCGAAAAATGGATAAAAAATCTATTGTAAATCTACACAATGGAATACTACTCAGCTATCAGAAACAAGGAAATCATGCAATTTGCTGCCAAATGGATAGAACTAGAGAAGCTCATCCTGAGTGAGCTAACTCAGACCCAGAAAGATGCACATGGCATCTATTCACTTATAGTCAGATTTCAGCCATATAGTACAGGAAAACTATCCTACAACCAACAGACAGAAAGGAACAGGAACATAGACTTTGTTACCTGTTAGTGGGACACTTTGCCCTAATGGAGCTGCCATATAGGTCACCAGTGCAAGAGGAAGTTCTTAGCCCTCATATGGCTGCTGAACTGAAGGGGCTTATATGTAGGGCACCCCATACTGGAGGAGTAGGATAGGAGAAGGGGAAGAGGGTGGGAAGGTGGGTCCTGGAGGGATGGGGGGGACTGTAATATAGATGTAACTTGAAGTAATAAATAAACATTAAAAAAGAATGTTTCTGAGTAACTAATTGTACCTAGAACTTATTTTAAATGTGTAATCTATGTAAAAAATTAGCTTTTTATTTTTTTGCTCTTTAATTGTCAGTGGGTTCCATGGTCTTGATAGTATTATAATTGTTCATTCTTTCTCTTAACACTTAACACATTATACTGTTTTCATAATTTATTTTATTTGCTTACTCTTACAAATGGCATGAAATAACCCCAGCCTACATTGTTCAATTCCTACCCCTAACATCTTGAAGAGTGTTTCCCCCCTAGAGATGGTCAGAAAATATTTATTAGTTACATAAATTAATTGACACTCTGCATACTTAGGTGGATTAAGCTTAAATAGATTGGCAGCATTGTATTCACAATGTTAATTGTAGCAACAAGAATACAGAAGGAATATACATTTAAAGGCATTTCTAGAGTCATCTAATGAAGGATTTAAGATGATGTATTTTTTTTTAATACTAGATTTTTAAATTTGAGGTGACAAACTGTTTATTCTCAACATAGGGGATCTTTAAAGTAATTTCCACTCTCATATTCCATGCTATTATTATTGCACTAAACAGCACTAGGTGGAGAAGCAGGTGGTCTTAATTTTATCAACCCTAATTCCCAACCATTAACCATTTGATGAAACATCAAGTCTATGTAGTACAGGCTGCTCTTACCGATAATAGATTTCATTTTAATCTTCTCAGAAAATATAGTCAGCTCTGCCTTTGCCTTAAGGGTCATTCGGAGGCTGGATTATAAAGGGCCTGCTCCTGCTCTGAACAATCACAATAGTTGGGTGAGTTCCCTGTGGTTGAGGCAGGCAATCGCATCACTCCCATCACTTCTCCTATAGGCGGGTGATGAAAGGTGAATAGAAACAAACATATTTCTGCCAAAAGACAAAGTTCCAAACTTTTTGCTAAGCTTTTCTCTTAAGGGTGAGTCATAAAGCCTATTCAAGTTCTCTTGATCATTTTCTCCTACAGGGAATGGATGAGAAAGACAAGGCTCTCTAGAAGATCAAAATGCAGGAGCAAATAACTTTAATGAAAAGAACAGCAGGCCCAGAAAATGAGTTGAACAAGTGTTTGAAGCTCTCCTGCATGTCCAGCTCTGGGCAGAAAATAGAGGAGGGCATAGACACTTTCCTGCAAGGAGTGCACTTGTATCCTGGAGTAACAAGCTGCTGTTCTTGAAAACTTAAAAAAGCAACTTACCAAATGGATAGCATGCCCCAGATAATTAGCAATAATTGTGTGCCTTTTCTGTTGACCCATTCTAGAGTGCCTTGCAGGCTCTCCATGTTTTCTGACAAAGCTGTTCTGAGAAGATATTCTACTTCAGGTTTAGTTTCTCTCTCCAGGGGACCACTTCTGCACAGTGGTCATGGCTATCTACACCGATGATCGTTTCATATGTTGCTACGTCTTTGGCAGAAAGAGGAATGGGCCTATTTATCTTTTCCCTTCCCACTGTTCACACATCAACTTCACTGTCTGCATTCAACAAGAGCAAACACACTTTACTCTTTTGATTATGTCATTTCAGCATCCATGAGTTAATTTTTATAATTGAAATTATTGCAATTGTATATATTTCTTTTTTTTTCCTTTATTTTTTATTTCTTCAAGTTACATCTCAATCGCAGTCCCCTCCCTATTCCCCCTCCAGTCCCACCCTCCCACCCTCAACCCCCCATCCTCTTCCCTTTTTTTTCCTTTTAAGTTTAAGGTATATCTTATTTCCCCCTACAGTTTCCCCTTTCAGTCCAACAAATGGCTCTTTCTCTTATAATAATAAACACAATACAGTACAACAGAGGTAATTAGGCCACAGTTATGAGGGTTATTTGGCTTAACGTACATTCCCAATGTCCAGTCCATATGTATTTGGTACCTGACTTTAACATTCTACTATCTAACCATCTCCACGAGTTTAAAGTTCTATATCTGACTCAACATTCATACTAATTGCAACACAATTTTAAAAGTATCTTCTTAGATGTATAACACTCTCTTGACTCCTAAACAACTCAAAATTAAATTATGAGACTCTAGCTATCTGTTCTTCAACCACCCCAGAGACCTGAGAAGGATAAATATATCTGATTTTATAGGAAGTACAGGGTCTGCAGCTTCCCAAACTAAGAAATGACATACCAGTGGCTGCCTGGACAGTTCCCATTTTCTCTCCATACATTACAGCATTGCTCTTCAGTCATTTAGCCCTGCTTCTCTGACAGACATTGATTGTAGAGCAGGGGTTATGAAGGACTTACCTATCCTGTCTTGGCAGAGCTAGGCTGTCGACTTACCTGCTTCCAGGTTCTGTCCTTTCTGGACAGTATTCTGTCTACAGTTGGAGCAAGGGGCTTTTCCTACCAAGAGATAGGCTTGCAATGTATATATTTCAATTAGGTAGATTTTCTAAGGTATCAAACTGTTTTTTTAAACCATTTAATAAAATTTTACCTTCTGTAGCTTAAAAAAGGAAGGCAGGTCATTGAAATATAATCATAGTTCCTAACTTTCAACATCACAGATGGTCAAGCCTCATCATGATCCCATTTTTATTTAAATGGTATGTACTTACTAGAATACTACTCAAACCAGAAGTTCTATTTCTGATGGAGAGAATTAACATCATATCCTTCCACGACTTTTGAATTCTGTGGCAATTCCTATGAGAATTACAATACAGTAAGCTTTCAGTAGCCTCACAGGAATAGTAGACCACTATAGACATGGTATTTATGTCGGTCCTTAAAACTTTTTCCTTAATAATTTTACAAAAATTATTTTTATATTTTCTTTGATGTTGTTATATTGATTATTTTAGCTTCTTCTTAGGATACATGAACTGATAATTAAAGAAAATTTGTGAAAGGAATTTAAGGAAAACATATGAGGAATTCTATTAAAGACTGTTAATTATACACATTGTTATCTGTGTTTTAAATAGGAATCAATGACTAACATTAAACTTTATCAGATAAACTTTCCATCAATGTCATACAATATTAAAGTAACTAAGAAATTAAAATGTAGATTCAAATTACTTATGCTGTAAATTTGATAACCACTGTAACTATACCCAATTTTATTGAAGACAAAGAGTCAATTTTCTACAAAATGAGAATACATGTACTTTAAACATTTTCTATTAAATATGTACAATGCATAGATAATATTTAAGTGTAGAATATTGAAGTATAATGGTTTTAAGTAATTGTAAATACATTATATATTGGTTATATTTAACACTTACTATTCTTATTGTATAATTAGAACTTGTAATTTTTTGTTCAGTTCTGATGAGATATTTCTATAGGTTTTATGAAAGATTCCCACACTCTAGTAGAGTAACATGGGCAGACTTTCCTGGTCATTGTCAGTGACCATTGAGAAAGCAGGCAACGACATCTGTGTTAAGGAGCAGGCAAGGTAGAACTCTCATGTTCGAGAAGTGGAAAACCAAAGAAAACGCTCTAGAATTTCTCTGTTTTTTCTAAAAGACCACATCCCCATTTATGATGCAGTGGCAGGATGACAAGTGCAAGAGAGAGAAGAGAGTCCTTAAAGACTGAAGAGAGTGACCATGGTAGGACAAAATTCCAAAGAGCTGATACTATACAGAAACATCAACTTGAGAAGATGATGTATGAGTTCACTAGAGAACTCAGTTAAACCTTGAACCCCGAGTGAATGTGTGTGAGACAAGACAAAAACATAGCAGGAAGCCAGAAGTGGAGAAAGCAGAGAGCCAGTCTCCACATGTGCTGACATTGAGCATTCTTTTCTGACCAACTAGAGAATTCCCAAATGGTACTCAGTTAAGCAATGTTCAGGATAAAGGATACCCTAGATTCACCCTGACAAAGGTGAAGAAGCCTATGTAGATCAAGCTTTTTTCAAGTAATAATATATACAAGAATACACACACATACAAATCGAGAACTCAAGGATGTAAGAACACTATGTCTAGTATCGGATGTGAAATTTATTAGTCACAGTAAGAGAAACATGCTCTGGAAACGAAAACATGATATGATTGGCAGAAGAAATCTTAAAGAGAGGCAACTAAAATCCAACTAATGCGCAAAATATTAAAATGATGAATAAATTACCAACACCAGCAGGAGAAATACTAATTATCAAACAATTATTCATTAAAACCAACTAGATTGGGACCTGTTTCTTTTTAGTCATTAAGGTTGAATATGAACTGGGAGCATAGCTCAGCTGTATAATGCTTGCACTTAAGGTCGTGGGGCTTAATTCACAGCACGTCAAAAAGAAAAATAAAGAAAGAACAATGGATAAATCTGAATTTTTTTAATCTTGATTTTTTTTTGTTATACTGGTAATTTTAGAAGACTTACCCAGTATATATCAGTCTAATAACCTTATATTTAAGACACATGCCATATTTTTCTCATTGAATAAATAAGGGAGTTTTCCAATACTTTTTTTCAGTAGTCTGAAGTAAAGTAGCTAATATGGAGATGATGTAAGTCTATGATATTTAAAATAAAGAAATAGTAAATCTCTCACTGTTTGGAATTGATAGTTAGTAAATCTATTAAAATGTTTCCTATGGTATACTGTCCTGTGTGTTTTTTAAGCTTGTATAATCTTTTACATTTTATAATTTCTTATTGAAATTCATCTACATGAAAATAAAAATACAAATAATATATTGTATATAAAAGGTATTATTTCTATATCACTTTAAATTTGACTTGTCTTTTTCTATTGTTACTTTGTTAAAAATTCTACATTTGTTTATTAGTTTACCAACAAATCTTCTTTTAGATTTGCCATTGATCTATTCATTCCAGCCTCATATCATTTTATTCTCATGCAACCGTCATTTCTGGAAATAACAGTTTTCACCCATTACATACTGTTGACATTTTTCATAGCCCCCCCGTGCTTAAACTGCATTTGGACTTTTTTGTTTTATTTGAGGAGACATGTGTTTTCCACTGTGACCCAGGTTGGTCTATAATTCACAGCAATCCTTCTGCCTCAGCCTCTCAAGGGTTAGGATCACAGACACGAAGCATCACTCTGAAGTCAAGTCTCTGAATTTTTTTGGGTTTTTTTTCTTTTTCTTATAACTATAAATACAATACAAAACAACAGAAATAAATAGGCCATGATTATAAGAGTTATATGGCTTAGCATACATTCCCAATGTCCAGTCCATATGTATTTGGCACCTGACTTTAACATTCTACTATCTAACCATCTCCATGAGTTTAAAGTTCTATATCTAACTCAGCTTTCATACTAACTTGCCTCATAATTTTAAAAATATCTTCTTAGATCCAGAACACCCTCTTGATTCCTAAACAACTCAAAATTTAACTATGAGACTCTAGCTATCTATTCTTCAACCACCTCAGAGACCTGAGAGGGATAAATATATCTATCAGACTTCCCTGTGCCAACTTCATAGGCACATTTGAGACTTAAAAGTAGAGACAGCATGCAGATAGTTACTGGACTCTATCATTCAATGTTGACATTTTAAAAATATTCTTTGAGAGTATCGCATGTGCATATAATGAATTTTTGTCATTCATGCCATTAATCATCTCATCCCACCCACAAGGGAAACTTTTGGCTTCTTACTTTGGTCCTCCCTCCCTCCCTTTTCCTCCCCTCCACTTTTCTGTTTGTTTTCAGTCTCAATGAGTTTAATTATGGTTGGTTTGTTCGAGTGTGAAGTAAGTAACCACAGAAATAATTTTTGAAAGTATATATTCCACTTTTATCTCATGTGAACATATGTGAAGATTTCCACTTGTATAAATTTCCAAACGTCCCCCAACATGATCTGATATAATTATTATGGTGACAATGAGATGTATGTTTATATCTTATGACATGCTAAGCACTTCATCTTATCTGTTTGAACTTGAAGGAATGATCATTACAATTTGGGTGTATGAATTTTATTTATTTTTTGTTTTGAGCCTCCTTGGGCATTTAGTGTACTTTCAGTAGTGCTTGGAAACTGGAGTGGTATGGAAGAGTGAATTTTAAACATCTACAATAGAAAAGGTTTTCAATATTTATCTCATGCCATTGCTATAACAGCCCAGCACAAAAGCTTCAATCTATCCCAAATATATTTTAAGTAAATGACATATCAGATATCTTTAGTGTGAGGATATTGGAACTTAAAATCAGTTGTGTGTGATGTCAAAGCCAACTGCCCTTGACTAAATTTCTGTGTCTTTCCAGAAGATGGTATTCCTATCACAGGTGTGATGTATATATAAATTGTCTTACGTTTACTGTATTATTCATTTCTTTGCTGCCTGTATTCAGTTTTAATGGGGGTTTAGCTAGGATAAGTGGGATGATGTAATATAAGTGGTATTTAGAAATGTGTATCCCCTGGGCAACCAGTCTGATCTTGCAGTTAGTTGCTTCAGCTATGAACTCCCCTGCCTGTGATCTGCTGAACATTACGAGTGTGTGTGTGTGTGTGTGTGTGTGTGTGTGTGTGTGGTGGATATATATATATATATATATATATGAGATTATAATTGTATCATTTTCCTCTTCACTTTCTTCCCTCCAAATTCTTCCATATACTCCCCTTCTAGCACTGTTTCAAATTCATGGTCTCTTTTTTTTTCATACACACACACACACACGCACACACACACACTCCTAAACACAAAGTACAAGCTGTTCAGTCTGTATAATCTTATTTGTATGTATGTGTCCAGGCAGTCCTGGACTTACCCATTGAGTATTGAATAACCAATTTGTGTGCTTTTCCCTGGGGGAGACTATGTCTCCTGCTCTGAGCATTTCTTAGCTGCCTGTGGTCCTTTGTGTAGGGCTGAGGCCTCCTGGGTTTTCTTCCTGTCCAGCATGTCTATTGTTGCTATCTTTGTTCGGCTCTCATTTAGGCAGTCATGTTGGTGAGATTTTATGGGTGTAGTGTCTGACATTCCTAGGAGACACAATCTCACAGCAAACTCCCTGTTTCTTGGTCTCTTACAGTTTTTCCTTCTCCTCCTCTTCTTTGAGACACTGACTTGAGCTTCACAAATATGGATTTTTACTTGTTTTTGTTTGGGGGCATTATGGATTGATCAGTGGACTTACTTTTTCTAAGATTCACAGGTACATCTTCAAAAACTCAGATGTAATATTTTCCCATGTTGCCTTGATAAGAGTAATTGACAGGTGTTTTCTGCAGAGTGCTTAGAAAATAATATAATATGTAATAAAATTGTCTCTAATGTTATAGGTTGAGATATGTAACCATGTTTTTATATTTGTTTCTTTCTAATTTCTTTGCGGTTATATATAATTACACACATGCCTTATCAGTTTTATTATTCTGGCTTGAATCTCTTTTTTTAAGCCATATAATATGTGAACATTTCCATGTTACTAAATATAATTCAAGAACGTGATTTTTTTGTTTATATATATTATAGCATGCCAACTCCATGCCATTGGTAACTGAAAATTTTAACTATATCTAATGTTTACACAAGTCAAATAACAGATATTGGTATTTATTTTAAATTTCACTTACGATATAACAAAATAAATAACCTCTTAGTAAAATTCCATCATGCAGTATGACTTTGGCATCTAACAGCTAGCTAACAACTATACAATATGCATCAGATTTTGGGCACTATCACTGCCAGAGTTTCTGTGAATGGTATATTCCATTTTAGACAGGATTTTTAACAGGAAAGATTTCTCCAGAAATATTCTAAGCCTTCTACTCCATAGAACTTGCATTCTTTAATTAGTCTATCAGGCAGCTTAAGGCCTTTACTGTCCTGATGATGAGAGATATAAGAACTAGCTTGTTCTCTCTAGATAATGATCTCCAAAGTCAGGTGGACTTGCAAAGCACATTTGAGAAGAGATTAAACGCTGTGGTATTTAAAATCCATGAGACTGCTCATTATTTATAATTTGGTCCTCCCCATCCCTGGAATTTCATCTTATACTTTCTTGAATTTGTTATATGAATATTTGCACTATTCTGTAAGTGGTTTGTGAAATACAGAGAACATTTACTTCCCATTTGACTGTTTTATAATAGCTTCTAAATAGGAAAGTTGTGAGAAAATGTTCACATATAATGTGAAGCTATTGAAATTTTTCATAAAAGGCGAGAAAAGGCTAAAAAAAATCTCATTTCACTTAATGTATTTCACATATTGCCATAACCTAGAACTCTTTATCATTGGAAAGAAAATACTGTTTTTCTTCAATAGGAAACAAGCATATTTGCATCATAGGAGAATAAGGAACCTGTAGATAGAAGGTTACCTTTGAGTTACTATTTTGCAGACTGAGCTAACTGTCATAACCTTCAGGGACATTTGGGGAATATTTTCACACAAAAGTGAAAATCTAATTATTTATTCATTAGGATCTATGATTCACTTCCCACTTTAAAAAATATCAAAATTTCAATGACTTCAGGTCTTCATCATGTGTCCTGATGACCCTTTCCTAACTCTAGCCCATACCTCAGCATTTCTGGAACTCCTTATCTGCACAGCCCACTCAATACTGGCTTTCCCTTTATTCATCTCTGACATACTGTGACTCTCCAAATAAGAATTTGTAAAGGTTTCCAAAAGGAATTACATTTTATTTTCTTCTAGAGGAATCATTCTTCTTACAAAAGAGATTACTTTTGTCTGTTTCACACTTGAACACAAGTTGTTGTGATTATAATCACCCCCATTACCCTGGTTCATCTCATTTCCCTCCTGTTGAATCCCTTCTTCCTCCCAACTCGTCTTCCTCTCACATATGTGTCTTTATGTTATGCAAGTCATATTCAGGTAGTCAGTGCTACTGTGTGCTCATGACTGCATTGGACATGTCATATCCAGAAGACAGTGTTTCTCACCCCACCCCACCCCCAGTATCAGCCTCTTACAGTTGTTACCCACCCTCTCTCACAGTGCTCCCTGGCCTTTAGAAGGAGATGTTGTGAATGTCCTGTTTAGTAGTTTTTTTCCCAGTGTTTTGCACAAAAAGAAACTTCTCTGATCAAGACTGTAAATAGTACTTTTCTATGAATATAAACATACATGCTTAGAAGGTGCTTTGATTACATGCACGTTTACCAAAACATCAGGAGCAAGTTCTCCCATAGAGCCTGTAACACATCCAACTATAAGTTTTTGATCAAATTTACAGGGCCAGGCATGGATTTTCTCATACAGCGTGGAACTCAGATCTAATCAGAAAGTGGGTGATCACTCCAGCCATGTCACTGGTGCATCAGTGGGCACATCTCGCCTGACAGATTGATTAGAAACTATCCTTCATGCTCATTGGACTGTCTGACTTGGATTGTGCATTTCTATGTTCATTGTCATTTCCCTGGGTGGTCTGTTGATGTGAGATGTCTTCTAAAATGGCCCATGCACTAACAGCTTTGCTCTGCAGCTGATGGCGGTCTTTTGGGAAGTTCTATAAACATTTGAAGGCAGTTTTCCTGGAGTAAGCAGGTCACTGAGGGCATGTCCTAGGGGGGGATTTATCTTGTAACTTCTCAGTGTTCCTCTATGTCCTTGCTATCTTTATGTCATGATGAAAAGCCTCTGTCACATGCATCGATGGCTATAACATTTTAAATTAGCATAGCCAGCTACTGTGGAATGAAACCTCTGAAACCATGGACTAAGCAAATAGTTTCTCTTTTGAAGTTGTTCTGTCTGGTATTTTGTCAAGGCAACAAGAAGGCTGACTAACGCCAGGTGTGGTGGCTCATGCCTTTAATCCCAGCACTCGAGAGGCAGAGGCAGGCGGATCTCTGTGAGTTCAAGGCCAGCCTGGTCTACAAAGTGAGTCCAGGACAGCCAGGGCTACACAGAGAAACCCTGTCTCAAAAAACAAAATCAACAACAACAAAAGAAGCCTGACTAAGATGCAGGGCTTCATGTTCTAGTATGGACTAATTCAGTGTTTTATCTCTATGACTGTTTTTTTCTGTTTCCTATTAATTAATTTATTTTCAAATAATTCTCATATTCTAACCTCCACTGTTACTCTAGTTATTCCATTAAGAGTTGATAAGGCTATATTGATAAGCAAATCTCTTACAGGCCTATGCTCATTAACCATTTCAAGGCTCTTTGCTTTGCTAAGAATATTTCTCTTCATTTTTTATATGACTATTGTCCTCACTATCTACAGAAAATGCAGTGATTGATTTTCTTGCTTTTTCTTTTCAAGTTACTGACTTGACTCTGCTTCCCCAGTCTGCTGAATTCCTCAGACTCCTGGACCATCTGCTGTGCATGTTGTAGCTGTCCTTTTCCTCCGTGATTGGCTCATCCTTGCTTCTTTATTTCCTATATTTGAAAAAAAAAAAGGCTTATTGCAAGAGTTCCTAACTCACAGAATAATGAGAAGACATTCAAAATGGAGGGACTTTGTGTTGACCTTGAAGACAATGATTGCCCAGGCTTGAGGCCAGGGCTCCTCAGGCATGTGAGCAAAGTACCTTGTTCTACTGCCACAGACTCACTGAGAAGCTGCCTAAGGGCCAAGGCTCATTTTCCCACGGCCTCTGAGTCTCATTTCTGCCACTGAGTTGTTGATGCAAGACAAGGTACCCTGTGAAACCAGAATTTCATATGAACAGAGAATTGTTTTTTAAGTAAGATGCCCTAAATGTTGTAAGAGATAGATTTACACTAACAAATACTACTTAATGTGACATTCAAATGTAGTGGGTAGCCTATAGTTCTGTGTGCTTAACTCGGACCCTGCCTCTCACTTGACCTATGGTTCTTCACTATTCTGTTTATTTTTCTTCCCCAATGAGTGTTAGTGAACATCTCCTTCCCATCTCCCCAAAAGTGTGCCTTGGAATCTGCTCTCCTCAGGCCATGACTGAGACTGGCCTATCTCTCTTACTCCTATCAATATTCTCCCATATCTTTTAGGCTTTTTCCAGCTTTGCCAATACATCTTTTTCTTGATTGCTGCATTTCTGTAGATCAAAGTCTTTGCTCACACACTGTATTTCTAATGGTTAAAATTCAACTTTTCCTTTAATGTTTAACTCAACTATGCCTCACCAGTCTTGTACACATTCCACTCTTGTCTTGTGGACCACTTCCTTGTCTAATACAGTGTCTTTATCAAAGGATTGCTCTAGTCTGCAAGTTAACTGTTTCAGAACTGGAACGCTATTCCTATGATTTGTCTTGTGTATCATCTAGTGCAGACTCCTGAGGCTTTATCAGAAACTCCAAGACTGTAACCTATCTTTCCAATATACTTTTTCTGGTCCCTCATGGGGCCATTGCACCTTCCTGATCCTAGAGTATAAATACTTATGCATTTACATTCTACTTTTCAACCTTTGCTTTTCTATGACAAGTATCGACCCTCTTTGATCATCTACTCACTTCCATTTTCAACTCATATATACAACAGCATATAATTACAGTTAATACAGGAGAAAAAAAACCCACAGAGCACGATAGTTATTGTTTTCATTTTCTTGATGTATGGTCTCCTGTATAGCCAAAGTGACTTCAAATTCACAATTCTACTGCTTCTGCCTCCTGAGTCATAAGATTAGAGTCAGTTGTCATGCTTAAAACTCACCATGAACTGTTTTCTTTTCATGAACTGGTCACAGGTAGACAGAGAAATAGATCTCTTAGTCCAAGGCAGTTATCTCCAGACACCAGAAGCCCATCCTTCTAAGTGTGCCACCCAAAAATATTTTCTATGTATGTTGTGATGTGGGGAAGATACGAATCTCTGATTTTTGAGTTCCAGTTGAATAAATGGGTAGGATGAATGTTATATACCAGTATTTAAGCATGGTTGAGTGGCTTTGCTTCACAATTTGTTTCCTTGAAGTATAGCTGAGTTGGAATTGTCCATAACAATTGTTGCATTTATTTCATTATGACAATGATTCTCATGCTTGGATCTGTGTTAGGGATTATAGGTCATCTGGAAGAAGTTAGGTGCTTGTCCTTGAAGAGTTGTTGATATAGCTGGAGACAGAAGTAGTTATACTCAAAGAAAGTGCCAGAATTAAGACTCAAGTATTTCTTATGGAGACAAATGGTAGCAGATCCAGGTTCCAGATGTTTAAGGGAGGACTGGCCAAGAAAGTGGGTAATAGGAGATAGGTCTTTAAAATGTGATCATGTCCTATCGCCACAGGGGACCTGGCTGGCACTGTCTCTCTATGGTAAGGAATTATTTAATAGTTAAAAGGAAACCATTTAAAAAGTGTTTTGTGCTATAAAGCCAGACTGTCAAGAAAAAAAAAAGCAGATTTGAAACTTTATTGTCTTGAAGATTTGACACATATACTTTGAAAATACTTTTAGTAATCATTCCTCTCTTTTCTTAATCCCATGAGTGAATAAACAGGAATGTCAAACATAAATATAAATGCATTTGCCTTCTCCCATTTTGTCAGAGCTTGGCTGTTTTGATGCCTTTATTTGCTACAAAGCATCCTTTACTGGTTCTTGCTTCTTTCTCTCTTTTGTTTATGATCAGAATGACTTTAGATAAAGAAAGGAACAGCCTAGAAATCAGGCTTCTCACATGCAGTACCAGGTGGTCCTCTGCGATCTTTGCCAGGTGCAGTTTTTGATCAGCCATCACAAAGATGATGAAAAGGAGGAAGAGGAAAAGAGGGGAGCCCTTGGCAGAAGCACTGGAGCCCCTGACTTCATGACCTCCAGTCTGTGGGTCCTTTTTCTCTGGTACTTGGTCAGGATTTAAAACTCAGGAAAGTGAGCTGAAGAACTGGAACGCACTACCTGCCTTTTCAATTTTTTTCTCAATTGGTCTCATCAGCAGCAGCTCTAATGTGATGCTGGGAATATGTTTCCTTTTAAGAAACATTTGCTACATGGGCTACTTTGAGTTGTGGTTTATCTTAAAATGAGTCAACCTCCCTGCTATCTTAAAAACACTGCAGTGTTACAGGATTAGCTCTCATCTCCAACCTGAGTACACAGCATTAGCTTCCTGTAAATTACTATATAAGCTCAAAGCCATTTAGATCATGGAGCACTTGATTCTTTCCAGACACAATCAATGAAATGTCATCTTTCTTCCCGAGATAGATAGCATCGAGTTTTGTTCTTTCTACAAGGTACATTAGTGTATATTATTGTATCAGTACAAGTTGTACATTAATGAATATAGAACGTTGGTGGGATGGATATTTGTTCTGCCTATGAGGAAGCCTGAATCGTTATTAGACAATTGATTTAGATGAAAGTTTCGTTGAGTACCCAACAGATCAGGAAGAGCCTAGGTTCTGGGATTACTCATGGTTTTCACAAAATGTCTTAGAAGGAACAAAGAGTTGATTTTATTTCTTTCACAACATCTGTTAGTGCCATCTCAATTATTTTCCTCTGTCCCTACTTCCATCACTTTATCCCAATAGCCCAAAAGTGATAGATCTGTAGGATATCAGATGTGTGCTGACCATGAACTGAGCACAGAGAATTTTGAACTTCAACAAAATTCATCCACCCCTGCTTTCAATTCTTAGGACATGCTAATTAGTGATGCATTAAAAGGACAGACCTGCCAAGATAATGTGATAGCCTAAGTTTTCTTTCTTAGAAAAATTTCAGCTAAAATCACCATGTATCACATGATAGTCATTATAAAATAACAGCAATGAGGGGAATTTCAGGCAATGGAAGTCCATGAGAAAAACATTTTCATTAATAATGAATATTCATATTAATTGATCCAACAGTTACTTAGGTATTTGAAAATGTAGGAAGCTCCTTCCTTGAAATCAAAGACTAGTCTGAGAGCAATTCTAGGGGAAACAACATAAACAGAAAGAGACTTATCTTTACTTATGTAATTAACTAGGTGCGAATTCACAGATTTAAAAAAAAAACTCTCACCTGTGATAAACATAACAATCAATTAGCTCAAGCAGTAGCAGATATCTTTAAACTGACAGAGGCATATATTTTTCTTAATTGTGTGTGTGTGTGTGTGTGTACACTTGTACACATTCACCATGAGTCAGCAGGCTTGGAGACAATTAATTGTCTTTGTACTCTGAGACACCTTTGTAGGCCAAGTCACAAATTCCTGAGACTAAATGGAAAAAGAGAAAATATCATGCTAGGTGGTTTTACCATTGTTGGTCAAACAATAGGAAAGCTCATAGTTTTCGGTAAGTTGAATGAGAGAAGTTTATGGCAAATATAGAGAAATGAAACTGGAAATAGTTCAGAAATGTATTAAGAATGAGACATCCATAGTCTGCATTCTGGTTGTTGTAAGGGCTAGAAATAACACTTGTGTTACTTTTATTTCTTTTTTCTTTTCTCAACTCATTCAAGTTTGTTATATTTTTCTATAGATGTGGTCTATTTGGCTTAATTCTGCCTGAAAACTGCATTGTCATGTGGGAGTGTGTCCTTATTAAGACATTCTCTGGACCTCTGCACATATCTTCTCTTACCTGCTCATATTTTTATTTCTCTCTGTCTGTTTCTGTTTTTTTTTTCTTCCACCTCCCTCCCCTCCTGTCCCTTCTTATTCCTTATATTTTATTTTATTTGAGAACTTCTTGCCTCCACCTCCCAAGTACTGGGATTACAGTTATGCACCATGATGCTGGGTTATTGTTTGCCATTCTTTAGCTTTGTGTTCACCAGTGGAGTGGCGCTTTGTCACATAGAAGCAGAACACAGCCTTGGCTTACAGGGAGGGGGCTGCAGCCTGACACCAATGTGCCTGCCCTTTCCACCTTTCTTGTTACATTCTGTACAAAGTAGTACACTTTACATGCTTTCATTACTGTTTTAGATTAATATACATATGAAGAGAAATATTCAAAGCATTATAAACTCATAGGTTCTTAGATATTAATAGCCATAGTAACCATGGTGGACAGAAGATGAGACAGAGCCTCTGGTACCACTGCCCTTTCCTAAGCCATCCCCATAGCACGCTGCACAGTTTATGACAAGTAGAAATGGGCAAGGCATAGGTGAGATTCCTCAGGTATAAACTACTTACCCATCAGAGTTTAGAACCTGAAATGCTAGAACATCCTATCACTTTAAGGAATAGCACAGAACCTGTCAGGCCACAAAGAACCTGTCCATTCCACATAACCGCTTTGTTTGTGTTTTTTGACCAACTCCAAAGCTGCCACAGGGCAGCTACTCTTTCACCTTTCCTACATAAATAGACTCTTTAAAGCAAAAATCGCTCAGCAACCCTGCCAGTAACTGGCAACCTTAGCATCCAGGCCCAACTCTATTCACATTTAGAGATGCATTGTTCTTGACAAAGACTTTTCTCTGTGGTCTGGAGTTAGGAATTTTGATGCTGAAAGTCTGGCAATCTGTTTAGAGTTCAAAGGCGTCTGGCTCTGTACCCCTGTGCTTGAGTCCAGTGCACCTCTCTCCATCACGGTTGCAGGGCACAGACGATGGCACGCTTGTGCTGACCCCCAGTTGGTTCTCTAATTCCTTGAGCAAGAGCAAGATGCTCTTGATCTACGGCTGTCTTGCTGCATGTCACTCAACACAAGTGGCATCTTAGTTGGCTGACAGTGGCAGTCAAATGTCGGCATGATCTGCCAGAGATGTTCCAGATTTTGCGTTGACTTAGGCATTGCCCGAGCTCGTCACAGCTTGATGGATGGTGTGATGTCATTGTGTGTCCTCTGTTTTGGAAGCTAATCCCAGATTCTGGTTAGACTTGTACTTATTCACTCCCCAACAGACAAGAGTAGACAAGAACTGTAAAAGGTTGATTCCACCCCACTCCCCACTGCATGTGCATACCGTGTGCGTGCATGTGTGCGTGCATGCATGTGTGTGTGTGTGTGTGTGTGTGTGCTATGAAGTTCATTTTCTCTTTAAAAATGAATATCTATATCTAGACATTTAAAAAAATATTTATTTATTACTTCAGGTTACATTGCCATCACAGTGTCCTCTTTCCACCCCTCCCAGTACTGCCCTCCCACTCTCTACCCCCTATCCCTTCCATCCCTCTCCTCTGGAGTGGAGTGTCCCTACATAACAGTCCCCTGCCCCAGTTCAGTAGTCATATGAGGGCCAAGAGTCTCCTCATACTCTGGGGGCCTACAAGGCAGCACCGCTAGGGCAAAGTGTCTCATTGACAGGTAACAAAGTCTATGTTCCTGTTCCCTTTGGTGCATTGGTTGTAGTATAGTTATCCTGTACTATATGGCTAAAATCCAATTATAAGTGAATAGACATTTTTGATGTATAATTTTATATATAGAAAGGAAGATATCAGAGTGTACATGAAAGGCCAATGAAAGACAAAGAACTGCACTCCTTCTGATAAGAAGTGATTATTGCAGATTTAAGGGAGGAAGTTAAGAGAAGATCATTGTGAACCGTTGCTGAAGAGTGGGATTTAACAAAAAGCAATTCAAAAACTTCCGTGACAGCAAGGAAAGGACAGAAGATTTGGAGAAAAGAGATGCCTAACATCTCAATTCAAGTTTGTTAATGCGATGTTCAAAATATTAGACATAAAGGAGTAATTCAAAGTGAGATGGCTTAGTCAGAAGATCTGCAAGCAGACAGTGCCATTGATTACAAAGAATGCCATATTTAGCAAAAACATCTAATCCAACAAAGGCACTGTCAGATGAATGGGTAATGAAAAGGCACCTCCAATTGTAAACACCTCCAACAAGGGCCTGTGAAGCCCTTTCAGAAAGTGCTGGACTGGATTCATTTTGAGTTATCATTGTAGTTTTAAAGTATGATCAAATGGCCTATCAATGCTGCTATTCCATGACTCATCTCTCATCCAAAAGAACTGTAACAAGCTGTAAGGATGTCATTAGGCATATACAGTAGATGAATCAGAATATTAATATGCCTAATGACTTTCTTCCCACACCTATCAATGGATTTTCTCTTTGTAATTACCAGGAGTAGATCTCCACCTGAGGCCTGCAACACTGCAAAACCAAACATATCTCAAGTGCTATGAAATGTCAGTGTCCTCCCTGCAACTCTACAAAATGACCACTGTCACTACTGTTACCTTACAAACAAGGAAAAAAAAAAAAAGACACAGGGTGATTGAGTGATTTGCCGCAGGCCACACACTTAGTACGTGTTTCCACAGGTCTTCCATGAGTTCATCACATTTATCATACCACAGAGCATTGACATAATCTCTGTTATGGTTTATAGCTGAAGTGTCTCTCCAAGTCTTCTCATGTGCTAAAGGCTTTATCACCAGGCATGCACCTTGTCAGGGGGTGGTAGAATCTTTAAGTAATGGGGTTTGGTGGAAGGAAATTAGGTCATCCATTGGGGATAAAAAACAAAACCAAAAAACCAAAGACCTCCACCACCACCAACAAACAAACAAAAAATACAGTGGCACCACCCAAACATTTGTTGAAAGCTCAGAAGCCTTGGGTCAGAAGAATCTTTCCTTCTTATGAGTGATAGCTTCAGGCATTTTGCCACAGTGACAGCAAGCTGACTTCCATAGCTCCCTACCTATTTTCTGTTTCTATTCATGATTGCCAACATTTCATTCTCCCCAAAGAAGTTGGAATCGTTCTTTAAAAGTAGAAATAAGAGTATTTAATTTCCTTGCTTAAAATCTGATGGTGGCTTCTCTTTTCACAAACAGTAAAATTTCATGCATTTGTTGCTGTGACTTTAATGCTGCTTGTCAGCATTATAGAGTTTTCCTACCATGGTTCAAATGTCTCAGAGCAAAACAACTCATACTCCTGCTCACTGCTGTCATTTAGCATCAAACAGAATATACTTCACAGTAGGGTTCAAAAAATAGACACCGAAAAGTGGGCCATTCTGACTACAAGTTATAGATGGAAGTAGGAAAGTCTTACTCATTTTATGGGTCATTTTTTGCAATGACTCTTCTCATGAGAGTCCAGCTCCAGTAAGCCAATAGAAGTCTGTTGTCATTTTCCAGAACAGCACCTCCTGCTTGAGAGCTTCATTTACTTTAGATCCATAAAATATGTTCTGACCAATTTACATTTCTACTCACACCATTCAATCCATCCTCAGGTGTCTTGATTGCGATGGAAGAGAATTTGTCCACTCGACCCCCCTTTTTTTCCCCCAACTTCTAAACTAACTCTTTTGCAAACTCAGTCACCAACATTTATTTAAGAAGAAACTTCTTACAAGATTGGTCATTATTTATGAGTGGCACCATTGGGCTATCAGAATATGCTGAAGAGACTGGATTGGTCTTACTCTGCCAACTGATTTACACCAGAAATACATTTTTCTTTTCCTACTGGTCCAGCAGATCTCTCTGCATGTTGTAAATATCTAATATAAATGAGTTTTGTTTTGCTTATATGACATAGCCCTAATTCTTAAAAGACTTGTATTACCCCAAGCAATACAGGAATTGAATGAAATGCTGGTTTGAAAAACAGAAGATCAGGGCTTGAGGTATATAACTCATATGCTAATCCTTGGGATGGATCACCAACAAAGTAAAATCATTTTTTAAATTTATTTTGAGGAAGAATAATCAACATTATATGTCTTTATTAAAAATTATATTAAAAATCATTTTTTAAATTTATTTTGAGGAAGAATAACCAACATTTTATGTCTTTATTTCAAATTATATTACAGGGCTATAATGATCAAAACAATATCAGTAATTAAAAACAGAAATCTACCCTCCCCTCAGGGCCCAGAGAACCCTGTGACAGTGTCAGAGCAATATGAGACAGAGGGCACTCAGAAAGCAAGGCTCTCTTAACCATCAGAGTCGATGAACTTATGAACTCAGAGATTTAAGCAACATGTACAGGGCCTGTGCTTGTCTGTGCTAGATTCTTTGTGTATTTATCTTATGACTTTCAGTTTAGTGTTTTTATGAGATTCTTGAATGTATAAACTAGTGAGTCTCTGTTTCTTGTGCCTTCTCTTGGGATCTTTCCCTTCTGTTTGTTTGTTGTGTCTTATTCTGGTGTGTTAATTTTTGTTTAATCATATTATATTATGCTAAGTTATGCTATGCTATGTTACGCTATATTATATTATATTGTATTATATAATATATTATATCATATATCACATTATATTATATTGTATTATTATTATTCCTTAGAAGAAGCCTGTTTATTTTCTAATAAGGAATAGAAAGGGAGTGGATCAAAACGGGAGGAGAGGTGGGAAGGAACCTGCAGGAGTAAAAGGAGAGGAAACAATAATCAGGGAATTATCATTTTTCTTATTTTAATGTTTATTACTTCAGGTTATATCTCCATCACAGTGTCCTCTTTCCACACCTCCTAGTCCAGCCCACCCACCCTCTATCCCCTATCCCTTCCATCCCACTCCTCTGGAGTGGAGTGTCCCTACATAACAGTCCCACACCCCAGTTCAGTAGTCAAATGAGGGCCAAGAGCCTCCTCATACACTGGGAGCCTACACTAGGGCAAAGTGTGTCATTGATAGGAAACAAAGTCTATGTTCCTGTTTCCTTTGGTGCATTGGTTGTAGTATAGTTATCCTGTACTATATGGCTAAAATCCAATTATAAGTGAATAGATGCCATGTGCATCCTTCTGAGTCTGGGTTAGCTCACTCAGGATAAGCTTCTCTAGTTCCATCCATTTGGCTGCAAATTGCATGATTTCATTGTTTCTGATGGCTGAATAGTATTCCATTGTGCAGATGTACCACAGTTTTTAAAATCCATTTCTCAGTTGAGGGACCTCTGGGTTGTTTCCAGTTTCTAGCTATTACAAATAAGGTTGTTATGAATATAGATGAAATTTCTTTGTGATTTGGTGAGGAATCATTTTGATGTATACCCAGAAGCAGTATGGCTGGGTCTTGAAGTAGAGCTATTCCAAGTTTTATAAGATATCACCAGACTGATTTCCATAGTGGTTATACAAGCCTGCACTCCCACCAGCAATGGAGGAATGTTCCCCTTTCTCCACACCCTCGCCATCATGTGCTGCCATTTGAGGTTTTGATCTTAATCATTCTGACATCTGTGAGATTGAAGCTCAGAGTTGTCTTGAGTTGCATTTCTCTGACGATTAAGGATGCTGAACATTTCAAGTGTCTCTCAGCCATTAGGGATTCCTTCTTTGTGAATTCTGTTTAGCTGTTCCTCATTTTTTGATTGGATTATTTGGTTTCTTGGCATTTAATTTCTTGAGCTCTTTATAAATTTTGGATATTAGCCCTCTGTCAGATGTGGGGTTGGTGAAGATATTTTCCCAATCTGTAGGCAGCCATTTTGTTCAAATGACAGTGTCTTTTGCCTTACAGAAGATTTTCAGTTTCATGAGGTCCCATTTATTGATTGTTGGTCTTAGATCCTGAGCTGTTGGTGTTCTGTTCAGGAAGTTGTCACCTGTGCCAATGAGTTCGCGGGTGTTCCCCACTTTCTCTTCTAGTAGATTTAGTGTGTCCGGCCTTCTGTTAAGGTCTTTGATCCACTTGGACTTAAGTTTTGTACAAAGTGATAAGTATGGGTCTAACTTCATTCTTTTACATGTCGACATCCAGTTGGACTGGCACCATTTGTTAAAGATGCTCTCATTTTTCCACTGTACTGTTTTGGCTTATTTGTCAAAAATTAAATGACCATACGTGTATAGGTTCATTTTTGGGTATTCAATTTGATTCCATTGATCCACTGGTCTATACCAGGACTATGCTGTTTTTATTACTAGTGCTCTGTAGTACAGCTTGAAATCTGGGATGGTTATAACTCCAGATGTTTTTTTGTTTTTTTTTTAATTGTACAGGATTGATTTAGCTAGTCTTTTTGTTGTTGGTTTCTTTTTTTTGTTGTTGTTATTCCATATGAAGTTGAGAATTGCTTTTTCCCGGGTCTATAAAGAAATGTGGTGGTATTTTGATAGGAATTGCATTGAATTTGTACATTGCTTTCAGCAGAATGGCTGTTTTTATTATGTTGATCCTACCTATTCATGAGCATGGGAGATCTTTCCATCTTTGATGTCCTCTTCAATTTCTTTCTTCAAGGACTTAAAGTTCTTGTCATACAGGTCTTTCACTTACTTGGTTAGAGTTATCCCCAGGTATTTTATATTGTTTGTGGCTATTGTGAAGGGTGTTCTTTCCTTAATTTCTTTTTTTCAGCCCATTTATTTGTTGTATAAAGAAGGGCTTCTGATTTTTTTGAATTAATTTTGTATCCATCCGCCTTGCTGAAAGTTTTTATCAGCTGTAAAAGTTCTCTGGTGGAATTTTTGGGGTCACTTATGTATACTATCATATCGTCTGCAAATAGGGATAATTTGACTTTTTCATTTCCAATTTGTATCCCCTTGTTCTCCTTTAGCTGTCTTATTGCTCTAGCAAGAACTTCAAGTACTATGTTGAAGAGATATGGCGAAAGTGGACATCCTGAGTTTAGAGAAAATTCTTCAAGTTTCTCTCCATTTAATTTGATGTTGGCTACTGGGTTGCTGTATATTGCTTTTATTATTTCTAGGTATGGTCCTTGTATGCCCGTTCTTTACAGGACTTTTAGCATGAAGGGGTGTTGGATTTTGTCAAATGCTTTTTCAGCATCTAATGAGATGATCATTTGGTTTATTTCTTTCAGCTTGTTTATATGGTGAATTACATTGATGGATTTTTATATGTTGTACCATCCTTGCATTCCTGGGATAAAGTCTACTTGATCATGTTGTATGATACTTTTGATGTGTTTTTGGATTCGGTTTGCCAGTATTTTAACATCTATTTTCATGATGGATATTGGTCTGAAGTTTTCTCTTTGTTGGGTCATTGTGTGGTTTAGGAATCAGGGTGACTGTGGCCTCATAGAATGAGTTTGGCAGTGTTCTTTCTGATTCTATTTTGTGGAAGAGTTTGAAGAGTATTGGTATTAGCTCTTCTTTGAAGGTCTGGTAGAATTCTGTGCTGAAGCCATTTGGCCCTGGCCTTTTTTTTTTGGTTGGGAGATTTTTAATGACTGTTTCTATTTCCTTAGGGGTTATAGGGCTCTTTAATCTGTTAACCTTATCTTAATTTAACTTTGGTGGGTGGAATCTATCAAGAAAATTGTCCATTTCACTTAGGTTTTCAAATTTGGTGGAGTGTAGATTTTTAAAGTAGGACCTAAATATTATCTGGATTTCCTCAATGTCTGTTGTTATTTCTCCCTTTTTGTTTCTGATTTTTTTTTGATTTGGGTTTTTCCCTCTGCCTTCTGGTTAATTTGGATAAGGGTTTGTCTATTTTGTTGATTTTCTCAAAGAACCAACTCTTTGTTTCATTAATTATTTGTATTGTTCTTTTTGTTTCTAAGTTGTTGATTTCAGCCCTGTGTTTGTTGTTTTCCTGTCTTCTGCTCCTCTTGCGAGGGTTTGCTTCTTTTTTTCCCAGTTCTTCTAGTTCTGCTGTTAATTCGCTTTTATGAGCTGTCACAATTTTCTTGTTGAAGGCAATTAGTGCTGTGAACTTTCCTCATAGCACTGTTTCATTGTGTCCCATAGTTTTGGGTATGTTGTGCCTTCATTTTCATTGGATTTTAAGGACTCTTTGGTTTCCTTCTTTATTTCTTCCCAGACACAGTAGTCATCCAGTAGAGAGTTGTTCAGTTTCCATGAGTGTGTAGGCTTTCTGTTATTTCTGTTGTTGAAGTCTAGCTTTATTCTATGGTGGTCTGATAAGACACAAGGGATTATTTCATATTTCTTGTATCTGTTGAGACATGTTTTGTGTCCAACTATATAGTCGATTTTGGAGAAGGTCCCATGCAGTGCTGAGAAGAATGGTACTCTTTTGTGTTTCAGTGAAATGTTCTATAGATATCTGTTAGGTCCATTTAGTTCACGACCTCTGTTTGAATCATTATTTCTCTGTTTTGTTTCTGTCTTGATGACCTGTCCATTTTTTGAGTGGGGTGTTGAAGTCTTCCACTACTAATGTGTTGGGATCCATGTGTGGTTTAAGCTTTAGAAGACTTTCTTTTACAAATGTAGGTGCCCTTGTATTTGGGGCATAGATATTCAATATTGAGATGCCATCTTGAGGAATAATTCCTTTAATGAGTATGTAGTGCCCTTCTCTATCTTTTTTGATTGATCTCAGTTTAAAGTCTATTTTATTTGATATTAAGATGGCTACTCCAGCTTGCTTCCTGGTTCCATTTGTTTTGAAAATCTTTTCCCAGCCCTTTACTCTGAGGTAGCTTCTATCTTTATTAGAAAGATGCATTTCTTGTATGTAGCAAAATGATAGGTCTTGCTTATGTTTCCATTCTGTAAGTCTGTGTCTTTTTATTGGGGAGTTGAGTCCATTAATGTTGATGGATACTAGTGACCAGGGGTTGTTATTTCCCATTATTTTGGCATAGGTTGTGGTTGTATGTTTCTTTTGGTTAGCAGCAGTGGAGTTTTTTTGCTTCTTCTGTTTTTTTGGGGGGGTGTAGTTATCCTCTCTGGGTTGGAATTTTCCTTCTAGGATCTTCTGTAGGGCTAGGTTTGTGGGTAGATATTGTTTAAATTTGATTTTGTCATGGAATATCTTGTTTTCTCCATCTATGTTGATAGAGAGTTTTGCTGGATATAGTAGCCTAGCAGGGCACCTATGTTCTCTCAGAGCTTGTAGAACATGCACTTCTGGCTTTTAAAGTTTCTGAGGAGAAGTTAGGCGTAGTTCTGATGGGTCTGCCATTATGTGTTACTTGAGCTTTATCTCCTACATCTTTTAATATTCTTTTTTGGTTCTGTACATTTGGAGTTTCAATGTGTCAAGAGGAGTTTCTTTTCTGATCTAATCTGTTTGGTGTTCTGTAAGCCTCTTGGAATTTTATTGGCCTCTCTTTCTTTAGGTTTGGGAAGTTTTCTTCTATGATTTTGTTGAAGATGTTTCCTGGACCTTGGAGTCAGGAGTTTTCTCTTTCCTCTATACCTATAATTCTTAGGTTCCGTCTTTTCATTGAGTCCTTGATTTCTTGGATGTTATGGGTGAGAACTTTTTTAGATTTCTCATTTTCTTTGTTTTTTTTTGTACTGATTTCTTCCTTCGAATCTTCCATGCCTGATATCCTGTCTTCCATCTCTTGTATCCTATTTTTGATACTCATGTCTGTAGTTTGTGTTCTCTTCCCTTGATTCTCCACCTCCAGGATGATCTCATTTTTTTTTTTTATTGCTTCTACTTCCAATTTCAAGTCTTGAACCATTTTATTCCTTTTATATATATTTCCTGTTCCAATTCCCTTGTCTTTGTCTGCAAATCTTTCAAATCTTTTGAATCTTTCATTGCCTTGTCTCTTTCCTGTTCATGTTGGACTGTGTTGGTTTGGAGGTCTCTAATGATATTCTCCAATGCTTTTATTTGTAAAATTCAGGATTCTTTCTATTCTTTCATGATTTAATTTCTTCTTTAAAGGACTCCATCATTTTCCTAAGTATAAATTTGTCATCATTTTCCTGTGTTTCAGCTGTGGTGGGATGTTCAGGGCTTGCTGTGTTACCCTCTTTGAATTTTGTTGGAGTCATATTTCCCTGATTTTTGTCAGTTTTCTTCTTTTGCTTACCTTTAGCCACCTGGTTGCCCTAAGATGATTGTTATTAATGTTTTCTGGACTGTTTCAGTGGCACTGCAAGTCCTCTTTAGGGTGTTGCCGTAACTGTATGAATATTGGGTACTCAGGTAGCTAGCTCACAAGACAGTTAATACTTTTCACCTATGTCTTAAGCAGCCTCACACCTAGGATTAAACAAAATCATTCTCATAATTGGTTATTCTAATAAACTCATACCACAGGGATTTAGAACAATAGAATAGAACAGAGCTCAAAGCAATAAACCCAAACATATATAAATAATTTATTTTCAATAGAGGCTCTATGAAGACATAACAAAGAAATGCTGTCTTGTTTTTTATTAATTTAAAATTTATTTATTTTATGTGTGTGAGTGTTTGCCTACATGTATGTATGGTATGTGTACTTCCTGGTACTCATGCAGATTAGAAGAGAGAGTCTGATCCCCTGAAACTATAATTACAGATGGTTGTGAGTCACCGTGTGGGTGCTGAGAACCAAACCTGGGCCCTCTGCAAGAGCAGTAAGCACTCTTAACTGCCGAATCATCTTTCTAAGCTTAAAGATATTTTCTTTGACAGATAGTTCTGGGGAAACAATATCAGTATGCACAAGAAAGATATTGCTCCTTTTTCTGATGTCATTCACAAAAATCAGCTCACACTAGGTAAAAGACTTCATAGGTAAGACTCAAATTGCAATATTCTTCATGAGTGGATGATAGCCTTTGGCATTGGCTTAAGGAAGGATCTTTTAGATACCAGTAAAGAGTCTTGGGTTACAAAGGCAAACATAAATACATGAAAATGGTGTCAGATTAGCATCTGAGATAAGAAAGAAAAGAGTTATCTACAGACAAATAGGGCATGAAACCATGGTAACAAGGACTGGTGTCCTACGGGGAAATGGGGATCCATGTAAATAGTGCAGAGCTGAAAACACACAGCACAAGTGAATGAAAGAGTTAATGCACAAAGTTAGCGGGGGTTAACAATATTGTGTTACAGAGTTTAGCTACTGTTTTCCTAGGAGAGAGTATTTCAGGTGTTCTTGCCACCAAAATAGCACAGGTAATAATGTGATGGCAGATAGGTTAAACGTCTTTGACTAGTGTCCCGACTTCCCTGTGTGTAAGCACTTATGAACCCATACTTTACACCTCGAACACAGGCAACAAAAGGAAACGGAATCCCTGAAACAGATGTAACTGTCACTCCGCTCAGAATTTCATATATTCTAGCCTATTTTTAAAAAATGTGTGCTCAGACTCTTGAGTGGATAATGCAAGATTCTGTTTTAGTGTTCTACCTATTCCTCAGGCTTTCTGACAGGATCTTTCCTGCTTCAAGCCCAGATACCTTTATCTCTCCCCTATATATGCAACCTTTCTTAGCTTATGGCAACTTTACAACATCCTGGAGAATTCTTTATGTAGTTTCCAATATATTTTCTTTAAACTTCACTGCTTCAGTCATATTTCACTATGATCAAGTCAGACCAGCATTCTACAGACTGAGACAACAATGCCTCATTATTTGTCAGGAGCCTCTGGGTTTCTCTAGTGGATCCTCTTCTGGCTTCCCTTGAACCCTGCACATGACAACATATAGTAAGGCTAGGTGAGCAGGAACGAGGTGAAAACACCTCGTGTACATCCAGGGTAGTGGGTACTGATCTTGTCTAGACTTTCTGATTGTCCTTCACACACTCTCTCATCCTCCAGTTAGTTAGAATGAGACACTTCCCCTTCCCTCCTTTCTCTTTTCTCTTCCCCTCCTCTTTTCTTCTTTGCTTTCTTAAATCAAGTTCTCACTTTTTACCCAGGTTGATCTGCAACTCATACTGACTGTCGAAATGTGTACCACCACGCCCAATTTCAAGGGCTTTTCTTGAGTAACTATCTCAAAGAAAATAATCAGAGACAATTAAGTCTGAAGGTATCAACTCAGAGTGACATAACACCTTGTCATTTGCATTCTGTTGGTCGAAGCAATTCACAATATTAGACCAAATTCAAAGAAAGTAGAGGGGAAGGGAATGTTACCTGTTGGGGCGATGAACAAACATCTTATAGAAGAAGATGTGAACACTCTGGACTGGGAGGCATTTGCAGCTATATTTTTACAATTAATTTCATTTATTAAATTTTATTATTTGGAGTCAAATAGTTTAGTATATTTCTGTTAAAGTCCCAAGAACCAACTCCAAGATGTACTGAATTTTCTAGATCCTAAGCAAACTGAAGCATTTTTGATCATTTTAGTCTAAGTAGCAAACTGTTAACTGTCATCTTGGTCTCTCATCTCAAATTTGGACACAGTACATTTGGCCAGAGCTGTTAGAATTGTCTGCCATTGGGACAAGAGTCTGATCATGGATTTTTTTTTTCAGTTCAAGACACAAAATGCATCTCAAACTAGCCTAGATGATGACATGAAACCTGCAGCCCTTACAAACTGCCTGGGTATCAGAGGTAGACTCTTTCATGCCAATGACAAACACATTTCCTGTTTCACTTTTCTTTTTCTGTGTCATTGATTTCTTTGACATTATCTAGATTAATATCTGTATCTCTTAGAGGCATACATACACATGTGCGTGCAATATGTAAGTCCAGCATGAGACAATTTTGTCACAAATTTCTCTTTATCATAAGGTGTTTAGGGAAGCAAGAATTGTCCAGTTGTTAAAGCATTAGCTCAACAAATATGAGGATCTAAGGGATGATTCCCTAGGACTCTTGTAAAAACCTGTAGCCATAATCCCAACTCTAGTAGGCAATGATGGAAG
This sequence comes from Lophiomys imhausi, assembly GCA_907164525.1. Taxonomy (NCBI): domain Eukaryota; kingdom Metazoa; phylum Chordata; class Mammalia; order Rodentia; family Muridae; genus Lophiomys; species Lophiomys imhausi. The sequence goes on from CAJQZJ010034075.1 coordinate 2,153,297, forward strand.
GCAAGTAGAGACAGACAGAATTCTGTAACTCATTGACAAGATAGTCTAACTGAATGAATGATGAACCCTAGGTCCAGCAAGTCACCTTGTCTCAAGCAATAAGGTAGAAGGTGATTGAAGATGCCACCCAACTGATTAAGGAACAAAGCTGAAAAGACATGGGGTTGGCAGGAGGGTGTGCAGAATCTTCTGTAAAGCCCCATTTGTTGTTCTACCCCAAACCTCCCCAAACCCTGTTCCTCCGATGTTTTGTGGTGGCACTCTAGCCACTTTGGTTAAATTCATGGGTGATAATCTTAAACTTCAGTTCCTTGACACTATGTAAAAGTTGGGAGATGAGTTAAAAGTTCCAACTCTCAAATCCTGCATAGAGTTTTCTATTGACCAACCTACATCTGAAGCTTTATAAGGATTTTTAGGTGATCACCATCTTTCAAAAGATACTTATTGTTGGAGACTTCAAAGATTTTAGGATTTGTGTTCCAGGAAAGGAGCCAAACAGAAAACATATATTCTGCAATTTTAAAAGACTAAAACCAGTGGCAGCAGCTACATTCATGTTCCATTTGACTAAATCTGATGTGTTTAAAGAGCACAGAGTGAACTTTCAAAATGTTTTTTTTTTAATTTCTTCAAGTTACATCTCAATCACAATCCCCTCCCTACTCCCCCCCTCCAGTCCCACCCTTCCACCCTCCTCCCCCTCAGCCCCACCATCCTCTTCCCTTCTTTTTTTTTTTTGTTTAAGGTATTTATTTTTCCCCCCAACAGCTCTCCCTTTCAGTCCAAATAATGGTTCTTTTTCTTATAACTATAAATACAATACAAAACAACAGAAATAAATAGGCCACGATTATAAGAGTTATCTGGCTTAGCATACATTCCCAATGTCCAGTCCATATGTATTTGGCACCTGACTTTAACATTCTACTATCTAACCATCTCCATGAGTTTAAAGTTCTATATCTAACTCAGCTTTCATACTAACTTGCCTCATAATTTTAAAAATATCTATCGAGACATGTCAGCTCCTGACAGCACCCCCTATATTACTCCAAGTAGAAGATGAGCATCGAAGAATCTCCAGTGGGAGATGATTAAATTGGTGGTAAGCCATTCTCTTGGCAAGAAAAACCACTTGCTTCAACTGTAGACAGACTTCTGTCCAAAAAGGACAAAACTTGGAAGCAGGTAAGTCGATAGCCTAGCTCTGCCAAGACAGGGTAGGTAAGTCCTTCATAATTCCTG
>CAJQZJ010034075.1:2157016-2178878 GCA_907164525.1 Lophiomys imhausi
CATGGCCCTGTGGGGGAGATTTCGTACATGGCCCTGTGGGGGAGATTTCGTATTCAAACCAGCATGCTTTGTGTTGAGGGAGTACATTAAGCATTTTAAAATTAAGAAGGTACTCAGCTGCACTTTGTTTGATCAAACTTTTTCTTCTTCAATTGCAGCAGAAATTGTCATTAACTCTAATGAATCATGGGAAAGATACTGTCCTGTTGTCAGGAAAATAAGATACAACAGAAAAAAATGTATGTCTTAATTAAGACATAATTGGGAAGAGGCTGATACTTGATTTAAATTTGCATGAGACTGGGGTGTAACTCTATGGTAAAATGCTCATGTAGTATGCATAGAACACTGGATTCTATGGACCAGCACAGCAAATGATAAAAAACAACAGTAATAACAAAAATAAGTTTGCATGAATGATGTTGTGGTTCTGATATGATAGAATACACTTGAGAATGGTCTTGGAAACCATTTTCTAAGTTCTTTATATGATCCATTTACTTAAGTTTATTTGTTACAATCATTAGTTACTTAAAGAAAGATTGTTTTACATTTCCATTTATTTATCTATTTATTTATTTGTGTGTGTGTTTGAGAGAGAGAGAGAGAGATCAATGCAGGTACATGTAGAGATCAAAATGGGCAACAGGTCCCCTGAGCTGGAGTAACAGACAGCTTTGAGTTGCCTAACATGTGACCTAGGGACTTCAATTCAACACCAAATTAGCTCCTTGCGCACAAAAAAAAAGGCAACTTGGAGCTGGGAGTGGAGGAAAGAAAATAGTGAGCTAGAAACTAGATTATAGTCTTCTGGAAAAGCAGCATGAACTCTTAAACACTTAACCCTCTCTTCAGCCCTTATTATTTTATACCTTTAACACTTACATATTGGTATCATTCATATTTTATAGCTTAATGAAACAGAGCATACAAGACAAATAGGAGAGAGACCAGGTTGTTGAGCCAACCTGCATGAGATAATGGTCAACTGGATTCTCACTCCAAGACACAGAATCTGGCATGAACTCACCTTGTCACTGTGATGTGCAGCCCACTGGCAGTCCACAACACTTAGGAACAAGAAATGTTCTCATGTGGATATGGTCATTCTTTTTCTGGTTAGTGACCCATTGTCCTCCTTCAGTCTCGGTTGCCAGCCCAAACATGAAGCTACTCCATACCATCCCTACCTGTTGATTCTTCCTGAGAAAGGATGCCTTACTATTTTTTTTCTCCATTTCCATTCCCAAGTTGCCATTTTGTTGTTGTTCAAAGAATTAATATGATGTGGAGTTGCTGCAGACAAGTCACATCTAATAATTAATGCTTTCTCCCATAAGCTTCCCGACACAGGCCAGCTCCACTGTAGACAATACCTGGCTCTTCTACTGCATTTCTCACAGTGCTCTGAGGAACTAGTTTGTGTTAGAAAAACAAACCTTGTCATCAAGGAAACACCAAATGCTAGGCTTAAATGCCCTTTAAGGAAGCTGAAGTCTTTAGTGTGCTAATCTATTTTATTCCTTTCCAAAGAAGAAAGTTAGAGCTCAGGATGCCCACAGAGACAGTTGGTTACACCTAACTACTACTGTTCATTTAAGAAACCCTTTTAGGGGAATAGGGTTTTGTGCAAGAGACTGTGAACCTTGCTGGCTTAACCTAAAGAAGCAGTGGGGATTTCCTAAACCCTTCATAGGCAAACTGGGGAAATACACTGTAGCGTCCCTGTTTGAATTTATTGCAACAGATCATAGTTGAAGATTTTTTTTTTTCATAAGGATGATTCCCAAGCATCACATTCGACAGACCTTTTTTCAAAACTACAACACTGGCATTGTCCTGGAATATGTGAATGTCTCTGGCTCAGAAATGGAATGAGAGGAGAACTGACCTCATCAAAGAGTAAAAGCCAGGTATGTGTCTACGGCCAGCCATTGAATCAATCAGAGCAGGTCAGGGCTCCTTTCCTCTAGGAAAGATTTCATGGAAAAGGTGAGGTTTGAGCTCACTCTTGTAGGAGGGGCAACTTTGGCAGAAACTCACTGAGTCCTTTGGGCAGGGCATGGAATTTGTGAGGACAGAGATGGTGAGTCACATCCTAGAGATGGTGAAACTTTGATTTCTGCTTCCCCTCTGTCCAGGCATGTCTAATCAACATGATTCACCTTTCCAGAAAAAGAGGGAGAGGGACAGAGGACAGGAACAGGAGGGCAGAAACCTGCCCTAAACTGTTTGATATGAATAGCCAGGCAAGTAACTTGTAGCTGCATAAATATGGTGCCTTGAACAGGCATGTTAGAAAAGGTGAGTCATGAATTCTCAACTTAGTTCTTAGAAGGAACAGGCCAAAAGAACAGTAGAGCCACAACATAGACCATGTGGCTTAGCTCAGTACACTGACAGATGACAGCACCTGGAAAAAGGACAGCTCTCATGTGTCTATTATCTGACATCCCTTACTCCATCTTGCCTGTTACTTTCCCTTGATTCCTTCTCAGCAGGCTCTGGGTACAACTTTTGCTAATAGGAGAAAAATGACCTTGTAAGTAAAAATTGGATCATGTACTCTCTCATATTCAAAGATCCCTAGTACGTTTTCTCTGTCTTCAAAATGATTACCTCTCTGTTCTCATAGGACCCCTCTACCTACTCTGGCTTCCACTTTCCATCTTAACTCTTGAGAAGCAATGATTTTCTGCTTTTACTTATTTCTTACCCATCAAAGTCATGAGAAACTGTGACCCACCAGGCTGTTTTGACCTTTGTCTTATTCTCTTAGGAGTTTGTTAAGGAATTTTTAAAATGCAGGGCTGAGAGGAAGACTCCATGAGCAAATGCGCTTACTGTGCAAGCCTGAGGACTGAGTCTGAATGCACAGCCCCCCCTACAAATGCCTGACATGTATCATGAGTATGTTATCCTAGCTCTTCTATGGGGAATCAGAAGGGAAGACAGAATTATATAAATTTGGGAGCCCAACTAGCATGACATACATAGCAGAAAAACAACAGAGATCCTGTCTCAAGCAGGATATAAGGGAAAGGCTAATACCCAAGGTTTCTTTTGATCTATTAAGGTTCACAAATAGCATATGTTTGCCTGAATTCCCCCCCCCACACACCATAGCAACAGTCAACTGCAGTCTATAGACCCCATGTGTTTAGTTCCTTGAGATTTATGAGAGAAGTTTGCTGATTCCTGGTCTACATCATGCTCTCTACCAGGGTATTCCAATTATTCTCTGTGTTATGCACCTCATCTTAACATTATATAAGAGCCTCTTCTTCCTGGCTAGCCTCTTCTTTCAGATCCCCAGTGACAGGGCCATTCATTCGAAGTACTTGGGTCTACAATTTAAAGCTTGACATATTGTATTTCTACTCTAAATTCTAAATACATATCTATGGTTGACCACATGTTTCAGTGTCCCAGAGATGGCTTTATGACTGTTCTCTGCTAAGGCCACTATAGGTGGGTACCATTCTCTTAGTCATGGGTGCATTGTACATCAGGAAACCAAGGTCCATTGTAGGCCTAAAATCTGCAGTCATGTACTTCTAGTACAAGTGGATCCAGCTAAGGAAATGGTCTGGAACTACTTCTGGTAGTTCTTGATGGGCACAGATTGTAAACCTTCCAGACCTGAATGCTAACCTCTAAAGCATTGCACTTAAGCAGCATCACACATGGGGCCTGAGGCTATCCTCCTGCTTCTCTAAGCCCTGGTGATCTGCAGAGTTGAATGCTCTGCCACTGAAACCTAATAGAGAGGCATATTTCTGAATTTCAGAACTGAGTTGCTATTGATAATTGTCTTTGTATAACCACAGGAGGTCCATGTTAATAATTCTCTACAATCCTATTCAACGATGACATCTGTTTAAGCATACATTATAAAAGTCAGATTTGTTTCACAGATAGTATATTAATTTGTTACTTTCACTGAGCAAATGTGCCTGCACATGTGGTTAAATATTTACAAAATGTAGGCGAGTGAGCAGTAGAGGAAGATAAAATTAAAACCAAATAGGACCCATGATTTTTGAGGAAGAGTTCCAATGACTTTGCTGTTGTGTGTACAACAAGTTGCTACAGAAAATGAGATATGTTCAAACTGCGCTCTTCATAGTCACTGATGGAAAAGGGACAGTTTCATTTTCTGCAGTGCAAAACCAAGTCATTCTTATTAAAAGGTCACAGGAAACTGAGGAGAAATGTCATGCACACAGACTGACCTACTCAGAATATAATCAAGCTTGCTTTAAAAAGACAACATCTACATTATGAAGGGGAGGGATCTGATTGCATTCTCTATGCTTTCATAATGCAGCAAGTGCCAATAAGACCTTGAGACAATCTTGCCCTTCAGAAAACGAGTGTTTGTGGTGGATGTAGGTGGGCTGGAGGAACCTCATGATGTAATGTGGCTAAGATTTTCTCTCTAGCCCATTTTCTTTTGAATTACTGAACTCACCTTTTTCTTCAAAAGATGAACATTTTCAGTTCCATGATAACTTTAGTTCACTTTAGTTTTCCCATACATTAATTAGTTTTGTGAAATGTTGATAAAATTGGTCCCTTTACCCCAGCAGCAGATTGACAGCTGTACAGCTCCCATCGTCTGCTTGCCCTGTGGTACCATTTTCGCAATGTATCTTCTGGAAACCTCCCATTCTATTTGAAGAGACCAGCTGTAAAGGCAAGATGGTAATTCCACTTTCATGCCAGGTCATCTTTGGCTTCTCTCCAGATTTCAAATATTTAGGGCTTGATTTTGCTGGCTGCCCCCTTCCTGTATGCACAGAGCTCCCATTGACTTCATTATGATCAGAAGAATGATGATAAATGTCAATAGTAAACAGAAGGATTCTTCACGTCAATGGGAATTCTGTGTGTATGAAGAGATATTGTCCAGTAAAAATCGTCGTATTTCATATCAAATAAATAAACATAATGGTATCTGGAATGACAACTTAGTGTCATTTGACATGTCTAAGATAGCATGAAGACCAGAGATCCACTTTTGTGGTTACAAAATTGCTGTCTGATAAACAGACTTGATTTCTTCACTCCCCATATGGAAGAGTCCCTGATGCTCCATCCTTCTGCTGGTGTGAGTCTTTCTGAAGTTGTACACACACGTATACTATTTTTCTTGTAAAGTTTGGTCAACCAATAATGCCCATCAAAGAAAGTAAACTATAGATTTTTTAATATTTGACATTTTTCATTAGTTCAAATTTGCACAGCCAACAATCTGGTGTGTAGTTTGCTCTGGAGTTTACACTGTGGCAAAATGACACGGTGAGGATGGTGTTGTTGGGTTAAGTATTCAGGGTGCTAACAGACTGACTAATTTAGGCATGCATAATTAATCAAGTCAGAAGTCTTCATATGAATTTTAATTGGTTTGGATTATCTATAAAATAGTGTTTGGTAAAACAGCAAAATGGTTTTTGCTCAAACCACTAATTTATTGCCTTCAAAACAAGAAAAACCCAAGTTGGGATCTAGGCAGAGTAAAATCCTCATGCTCCTCAAGATGAGAGCATTTTGGTTACACTAATGGTGTACATTTGTTTTCACACAAGGACTACTGACTAGCAAAGTTAGCTTGCCTTTGTTCACTTAGACAAAACTTTCCCATTAGATCTACTTGTTCAGACAACGGGTTTTTTTGATAAGAACTTTTGGTTTTAAGTTAATTTTATCTTCCCCTCTAACAGGATAAGCCTAAAATTTTTCTATATGCAATATTAAGAAAAATAATTGAATTTTTTTTCTGTTTTGCTTTCTCTCACTTCTTAAATTTGAGTTGTTATTAATGATTTATATTTTATTTCAGTTTTTTTGCACTGAACCTCTATATTTTGACAACTAAGACTTGCTTCATTTTTACCTTCCTTTTCCTGTAAATTGATTAATGTAAATGCCACTGGAATTTTTACTTATGGGCAAAAAAGTTTTGTGTGTTTTCCAACATCTATCACAGATTACATTATGAGAATATACTATCTTTGTTTTTCTAGTATTTTGTTTCTGATTATGTATATGAATAGTTAAAAAAACCACTTTTCCTTGAAATGTTTTATCTATTGAACTATTGGGTGCCCTAGAATAAAGTTTCTATTACATACCAAGCAGAAGACAAATAACTCATAAACAGAAAGTTTTCACTTTATACTAGTGAGGCTTCTATTAACCAGGAGTAAAAATGGTGCTGAGTAAATATTTTAAAAGTTAACATGAAGATTGAAAAATTTAAAGAAAATATTGATATGATTTTTCTCAGGTTATGTACATGGCAGACTTATTCCACCCACTCATTTTGACCTATGCTTCAAAAAGATTATATAAGAAGCCAACAAGAAAAATCATCAGAGACATGTGGTCCCTTACCTATAGCTAAAAAAACCATAAACCTTTTATAAAGAAAAATGAGGAAAGAACAAAATCTTTGTCATTTCAACTAATTACTATTGCCATTTTCTTGGTAAAGTTCTTTTTTTATGCTCTATTATAATCTTTTTTTTGAAAGATTGTATATTACTTTTGGGCTTTCATTTTTGTTCTATTAGTCAATGTGACATTTTTTTATGCTTATAGCAGCTGTTTTGATTATACTATCTGAATAATGTGTTTCAAAATCTGGGGATGTGATGCCTCTAACTTTGTCCTTTTTGCTCAAGATTGTTTTGACCACACAGAATACACACTGATAGGAAAGTGGTAAGGGGGGGGGGGTGAGTACCATGTAAACTCTTACTGATGCATGCTTTGTTTTCTGTCACAAATGATGAAGGAGACCCATGAGCACCAAGTTTGAGAGTTAGCTGATGGCTTTCCCAGTCACTTTATTAGCAATCAGCAGGTCCAATTGCTCTGCTTGGACAGACATGGTGGGTGCAGCTCTCCCACAGATGATCTTTGAAAATCTTTGTGTCCTCGAGCTTGATAGTAAGGAGCAGGAGTAAGAGGCTCTGGCCTTAGTTATGGAATAGGATGGGAAAGGTTCTTTAACCTTACAATGACAGCTGCTCCAGCTTTTGTTCAGACCTTGGAAGTTAGGATTCTGTAGTCCTTGATACCAGTTAGGGTTACAATTCACCTAAGGTCCTTAGTCTTTTTGTCCATGTTATGTCCACTGCTTCTGCTACTATTGCAATTGGCCATGGCCACTCTCTCCACTGCCTGTGCTGTGTTGCTAGCACTCTTCTGTAAGATAAGACCGCCTTTAGCTCCTGCACCTCAGCCTTTCTGCAGCTATCCAAGTTTTGCACTACCTGGTTCCACTTCTTCTAAACCGCCAACTGCTTTAGTGTCTGCTGCTGCTCCACTGCCACACCATTACTTCTTCTTTCTTCATGGTATCAGCTCAGCTTAGGCTGCTAATAACAGATACTAAAACTGAGAAGATACAGACACTTGAGAGAAGCCTTTCATTGAGTCTAATATTGTCATACCACAGGAGACAGCAGAGGAGGAATACTCCCAGCAGGATCACAAAATGAACTGCACCGCAGCCTGATTATTGTGTGAAGGGATATTTGTACCAACCACAGCAGGCCTCATTACAAAGTATAGCATATACATCAATCATGGCATGGTCCTGGTTATAAAGTCCCTCTATAATGGCATCCCTATAAAGGGATGCAAGAGAAATGCATCTCTTAGGCTTAGATGAAAATGGTTGTGGGAAAATTTAGTGCAAATTGTTAGAAGCAGCTCTCTCTGGTTCTGCAGCAAGCAGCTGTAGTTGTCATGTGGCTTCATCAAGGCATTTGTGAAATGTTCAAAACATCTGGTACTGGCACATGGTGGTGTGGTTGAATGTCTAATTGACAAGAGACCATAGAAAAGTTCATCAACTGTTGACTAGGGAGCTATATTACCCAATATCCCAACATTTTGCTTATTTTAGGAAAATAAATATCAAGTGAATGTTAATATGTGAAATACCACTAACATTGATATTCTTACTGCTATTTAACATGCTCCCACAGTGCTTAGCACCTGCCCAGCATCCCAGGTAAAGATATGTTCACCCCAATCTATCTCACCTTTATTCAATTGATCTTCAGTTTCTACATCTGTAAATTAGTCATTACTTCTTAAAGAATCTAGTGACAATAAATAACTCCTCTGTGATGCTGATGTCATCTGCTCTGAAAGTGCTGATGTCATCTGCTATGAAAACAGGCATTTCCCTGGCTTCTCCAGGGAATATAAAAGTAAAATCTGGGATTGGCAGGATAGATCAGAAGGTTATCTTTTTTTTTAATAATTTATATTTTATTTCTTCAAGTTACATCTCAATCACAATCCCCTCCCTACTCCCCCCTCCAGTCCCACCCTTCCACCCTCCTCCCCCTCAGCCCCACCATCCTCTTCCAGAAGGTTATCTTTTAATCCTGGGGAGCAGGACTCAGTTCTCAGAACCCACATGGTAGGACAGGCTCCCATATGAGGCATTCCCACATAACGAAACACACAAGCAAACAAATAAATAAAATACAAAAGGAATTATGGGAAATAAAATCTGCCTGCAAATTACCAAGCTTCATAGTGCATACCTACGACAAAGTTGATGAAGGGGCAGTCACCCTGGAAATCAAGGAGTTCTGTTTCTGCTGTTCATCTTACGTGCTCATGCCAACAAAGCAAAATGATGTCTTCCTATTTTTTACTCTTTAGTCCTCATAATATTGCACAGTATTTAGTTACAATGAAAATAAGCATGGTACACTAATTGAAGTCAATAGAGTTTTTTTTCTATAAGTTTATTACAAAACCAATTGTGTGGTTAGGGAATAGCGATATGTTAAGTAGAATCATAGTAATTAAGTGGCTTCAATGGGACCACATACTTAAATTGGGGTTGAGAAGCATAGCAACAAAAGAATCTATAAAATTATGAGTATCTGTAAGTAACTTGAGATATGGAGCATAACATGTGACATTTAAATTTTGCGTATATCTTAGTATGTGAATAACTGATGAAAACTTGGTGTTTGATGGCCCTTGGAATGTCTCAGACAATTTTTCGAAAATAATTATTTTAGGTTTATTAGCTAATAATAAGTTTTCTTTCAACCTACTTTCATTATTATTTAAATTTCTAGTTATTTTCTTTCTCCAGTTATACTATACTTCTAGAATTATACCTCTGGAACTCCAAGAAATGGCATAAGACAGATGTTCCAGAATTTGTTTCATTCCAATGCTCTGTAAGATGATGCCCACCACTTATCAGCCTTTGAGGCTGTAGAGGTATGAAAGCCATTTCTGATCTCAGGTTGTGGAACTCTTTCTAGGCAGTTATGATTTCATCTTCGTATGGTGGCTCTGTGGAGGGATTCTGATGCTTTTTGCATGCTGACCTGTAGTACTGAATCTCAAAATGAAGGTGTCCTTCCATTGGGGACAGGAGTCTGTCTGCCAGGGTATCCTGCCACAGTTCAGACTGAAGGGAGCATTTCAAAGGTTTAAGGGACTTTTACTATGAAGCTGCAAAGTCTGAGATCTGAAGATATGCCCCTAGGTCTGTGTTTTCCTCCCACTGGACCTCAGTGGGCCACACATGTTAGGCAATGAGAACTGAAACTGAATCTTGGCTATTCAAACTAGTAGTTACTGCTCAGCAAAGAATAGGTCATTGGCCCTGTATAGCAGTCCCTCATCTCAGTTCAGAAGTCGTATGAGGGCCAAGAGCCTCCTCATTCATTGGGGGTCTAAGAGGCAGTACCACCAGTGAAAAGTGTCTCATTGTCCTGGAGAGAGAACTAAAAAACAAACGAACAAATAAGCAGACAAACAGATTAAAAAAGGATAAAAAATTTGAAAGAATAATAAAAATAAAAAAATAAAAAATAAAAAGTCTATGTCCAAGTTTCCTTTGGTGTGTTAGTTGTAGTATCGATACCTTCTACTATATAGCTAAAATCCTACTATAAGTGAATAGATGCCATATGCATCTTTCTGAGTCTGGGTTAGCTCACTCAGGATGAGCTTTTCTAGTTCCATCCACTTGGCTTCAAATTGCATAATTTCATTGTTCCTGATAGCTGAATAATATTCCATTGTGTAGATGTACAACAGTTTTTTAACCCATTCTTCAGTTGAGGGACATCTGGGTTGTTTCCAGTTTCTAGCTATTACAAATAAGGCTGCTATGAACATAGATGAGGAAACTTCCTTATGATTCTGTGAGGAGACATTTGGGTGTATACCGAGAAGTGGTATGGTTATTCCAAGTTTTCTAAGGTATCACCAGACTGACCTCCATAGTGGTTGCACAAGCCTGCACTCCCACCAGCAATGGAGTAGGGTTCCCCTTTCTCCACACCCTCGCCAGCATGTGCTGTCATTTGAGCTTTTGATCTTAGCCATTCTGACAGGTGTGAGATGGAATCTCAGAGTTGTCTTGAGTTGCATTTCTCTGATGATTAAGGATGTTGAGCATTTCTTCAAGTGTCTCTCAGCCATTAGGGATCCCTCCTTTGTGAATTCTCTATTTAGCTCCGTCCCCCATTTTTTGATTGAATTATTTGGTTTCTTGGCATTTAATTTCTTGAGTTCTTTGCACCCCAGAGAAAATGGAATAGAAGGGTTAGGGTGTAAAGAAAAAAAAATGAAATGTGAAGTTTCGGCCTTTTGCTACTAATTGTCATAAACTGTTTAGGATAATTAAGAAATGCAAACTAATAGTCATGCAAGCCGGTCATTATATTAGGTACTATGACAGCCTATTATAGTTATTTTCTAAGCTAATCAGAAATAAAGCTGCTAAGAGACAAGCAACATCTGCTTATCCTAATATAAGAGATAGATAGGGCCTCTTCAAAAACCTCAAGAGATCTGCAGAATATGGCATTCAAAGATGTTTTCGTAACTTTAGATTTTTTTTTTATATCAAGACATATCAACTCCTGACAGCACCCCCTACTCTACTCCAAATAGAAGATGAACATCGAAGAATCTCCAGTGGGAGATGATTGAATTAGTCGCAAGCCTATATCTTGGCAGGAAAAACCCTGTAGAGAGCTGCGATGTGCCGCGCCTTAAAGATGGCGCCGGTTTCCGCCTTCCACCAGCCCGACGGTGAGCGCTCTCAGTGGTAAACAAGTCCATATTTGGCAAAGACCGCTGATCTGGCTTGCTTCCGCATACGTGGGCCTCTAAGATAGCACCACGTGGCTTTACTTGATTGGCTGTTCATATAGTATTTAGCCTGTGGGTTGGGTCTGCCCGGGCATTCGGAAGACTGTTTTCAAGGGACCTGAATAAATTGCTGGAGAAGAGCTTTTGTGAGTTGCATCATCCTTGCTGGTCGAGGAGGACGCGACAAAACCCCTTGCTCCAAATGTAGACAGAATGCTGTCCAAAAAGGACTAAACTTGGAAGCAGGTAAGTCGACAGCCTGGCTCTGCCAAGACAGGGTAGGCAAGTTCTTCATATCCCCTGATCTACAATAAATGTCTGTCAGAGAAACGGGGCCAAACGAGTGAAGATCAATGCTGTAATGTATGGAGAGAAAATGGGAACTGCCCAGGCAGCCACTGGTATGTCATTTCTTAGTTTTGGAAGCTGCAGGCCCTGTAATTCCTATAAAATCAGATATATTTATCCCTCTCAGGTCTCTGAGGTGGTTGAAGAATAGATAGCTAGAGTCTCATAATTAAATTTTGAGTTGTTTAGGAGTCAAGAGAGTGTTATAGATCTAGGATGATGCTTTAAAATTGTGTTGCAAGTTAGTATGATTGTTGAGTTAGATATAGAACTTTAAACTCATAGAGATGGTTAGATAGTAGAAAGTTAAAGTCAGGTACCAAATACATATGGACTGGACATTGGGAATGTATGCTAAACCATATAACCCTCATAACTGTGGCCTAATTACCTCTGTTGTTTTGTATTGTATCTATTATTATAAGAGAAAGAACCATTTCTTGGACTGAAAAGGGGAACTGTTGAGGGAAATAAGATATACTTTAAATTAAAAAAAAAAAGGGAAGAGAATGGGGGGTTGAAGGTGGGAGGGTGGGACTGGACGGGGGAGTAGGGAGGGGAATGCAATTGAGATGTAACTTGAAGAAATAAAAAAAATTATTAAAAAAAAGAAAAAAAAGAATAGGTCATTGGCATAGCATTCCACACACAACTCACTAACACATCTACTGCTCACATACAACCAAACTCATGTCAGGGAGATAAAGGTTGCTTTCAATGAAGAATGAAATGGGAAACTCAACACTAGCTGTCCTTCCTCTTGGGAGTAGAGGACTAGGAATAAATATATAAAGTTTTTGAATGAAAATTTGGAAACTGAAGTGTGGTTCTCAATGGACCATAGGACACGTTTTGTCCATTTTTAACCTACGGCTATGGCTATTCTGCTTCAGCTGATAGGTTATGTAGAAATTCTGCCCCAGGTATAAGGTACGCATTACAGAGTCCCACTGTGTGTTAGTGATCAAGTACCTCACAAAGATGACTAAAGGTGGGAAGGATGTATTTTGGCTCACAGTTTCAGAAATTTTATTCTGTGTGATGGAGAGGGTGTGCAGAGAGCATTCACAGGATGGGACTTGGGGCAGGGAGGGGAGGTATAACATTCAATGTCTTTTATTAATAATCACCTACAGGCACCACAGCTTCTTAAAATAATGCCACCAGTTTAGGAATAGGCATTCAAAACAAGAGGCCACCTCAGATATTTCAGGCAAACCACAACAAACTGTAGTCTTAATACATGTATGCTTTTACTAAACCACTGTCAAGACTACCACTGTCTCAGGTAGTTGTATTCATTTTGTGCTTTATTCTGGGGATGACAAACTTGCTGTCTGCCACTGGCTTAAAGTTCCATGCACAGTTTTAATGAAAATTATGTTAAAGGAGTGTTAGATTTATATAAAAGTGTAAAGGACCCATCTTAACTGATGGTCCCTCTATTATTAGTCTAGGTTTATGTACTATCTCAAAGATTATAGAAAATTAATAAAACTTTTCTTCCCTCCCGCCACCCCTCCCTCACTCCCTTCCTTCCTTACTTCCTTCCTCACTCCCTCCTTCTTTCTTTCTTTCTTACTTTTTTTTTTTTGACAGTGTTTCACTGTGTAACCTTGGTTGACCTGGAACTAGCTGTGTAGACCAGGTTGGCCTTGAACTTTCAGAGATTTGCCTGTCTCTGCCTCCTCAGTTGTGGGATTAAAGACGCTTGACATCTTTTTATTTAGTTTTTCATTGTGTAAAATATCAAAGATATCCAAATGCTTGCATAAGTATGTTTATATGCACATATAATAGAATGAGTACTACTCTTAAACACTTTTTTTTCTGTCTATCACAATCAGTAGCAATTTTTATGTGTGGTTAGGGATCCTAGTATAGAGACTTTGAGTAAAGCTTCCATATGTGATATCATCACTATAGTCCTCATGCTGTCCATTTTGGTCTCTATACTTGGTCATCTTACAGAACTCCATTTCCCCTCCTTTAACCTCCTCCTCTTGGTTTGTGCTCTTCTTATTGCATCACAGTTAAGTTTATGGGGCTGGAGAAGTGGCTCTCACATAGGACCTATGTATGGTTCTTAGCACTAACACTTTGTGGCTCACATAACCTAGAACTTCAGTTCCAAGGGTCTGATGTTCTCTGTGCTCTTAAAGCATCTTCACACAAACACAAAATAAAATGAATAAGTAATTATACATTTTCAAAGCACACAGGCTCTCAATATGGCTGACTTTCTGGATGCTGACCTTGGCCATAGTCTTGAGTAGTGTTTGGCAAGCTTTTCTGTGGCAATGTTTCCCTATTTTGCCCCTTTTAAACTGTGCAATTTGACAAGGAGCTGTGCTTGGCCTACACTAAGGAATGGTGAGACCAGAGAATCTACACAAATTATTTGGAAATTATTTCTTTTGTCTACTTATTCAATTCATAATATTAATGTGGTTGCATGGTTATTTTATGGTTGTACAATGTTTCAGTATTACTCTTTTGTTGTTGGTGGTGTTGATCAAATGGCTCCAGGAATGGTCAGTGGGAGGTTTTTCAGGCAACTGTCTGACCCTTTGTCAGATCTCCATCACTGGGAGGGTTTTCTTTATTTATTTTGTCATTTCCAACTGTCTCACTTTCTGGTACTACAAGATATGCCAGACTCATCTTATCTCTTTTCTGTATCAGTTGTAGAGGAAACAATTTCTCCAAGGAGTCTGTTTATTCAGGAATGATGTGGGAAATCAAGACCCAGGCTATCGGGGTGCTTACTGACTCTATGGTACCTTTGTTCTTTTTGCTATAGGCAAGGAAATATATGTGAGTATGTGAATCTATATGTACACATATACTTATAAATATGTCCATATGTGACCATTTGTGTTCATATTAGCTAACAGGAGTGTGTACTGACATATCCATTTTTAATCTACCACCATCTGAATAATTCTAGCTTCTCTTGCTATCTGGAGACTCTCACTCCAGCAGTGAGATGCCAGCTGCTGTCCATTTACCTTATTTAGTTGAACATGTCCAATCTCTAATCCAGCATGCACATCTCCAATTTGTTCTATTCTTTTATTTTTACTATAATATTTCTCTACAGAATCTTACAAACAAGTCTAGTAAGTTGATTGGCATTTATTCATTTGAATTTTTTATACTTTATTTTTTATTTCTTCAAGTTACATCTCAATCACAATCCCCTCCCTACTCCCCCCTCCAGTCCCACCATTCCACCCTCTTTCCCCTCAACCCCCCCATCCTCTATCTTTTTTTTTTTAGTTTAAAGTATATCTTTTTCCCCCAACAGCTCTCCCTTTCAGTCCAACAAATGGTTCTTTCACTTATAACAATAAATACAATACAAAACAACAGAAATAAATAGGCCACAATTATGAGAGTTATATGGCTTAGCATACATTCCCAATGTCCAGTCTATATGTATTTGGCACCTGACTTTAACATTCTACTATCTAACCATCTCCATGCTGGCAAGGATGTGGAGAAAGGGGAACACTCCCCCATTGCTGGTGGGACTGCAAATTTGTGCAACCACTTTGGAAATCAATGTGGAGATATCTTAAAAAATTGGAAATAAATCTACTCATTTGAATTTATATATATAAACACAAATTTGCATTACTATTGCTTTCAGGTGCATGTAAAAATTATGAAACCAAAGCTCTGTGTGTACTCAATGATTAGATGAAGGAATATGATTCATCTAATATCTGCAGTACCATAAGATCACTTTCAAAAGCATGTTTACTGATCATCTGGCCAAAAAAGACCCAAGTTCAGCAGTAGGCAGGGTTTACATTAGAGCTTGGGTTTCTGACCTTCCTCATGGTGATCCCCAAACCAGGTACGTATGTTGAGGGAAGGTCTAATATCATTGCTTCTGATAGGTTGAATTCAATGCTGAGATCTGGTTACTGCCCCTTCTGAGGTCTTCTCTAGATTGGTTAATAAAAGTCGCTTATGGCCATTTAGCTGGGCAGAAAGAGTATAGAAAGGTGGGACTTCCTGAGATTAGAACAGAGCTGGGCTCACACAGAGATTCTCCCACTTCCTGCCGGGAGCCACAGAAGGAGACAGACCTCTGGAGAAGGCTGGAAGGTAATCGGAGGCACATGGTGTTTGGGATTAGGTGATCCACATTAAC
Source organism: Lophiomys imhausi (assembly GCA_907164525.1). NCBI lineage: Eukaryota > Metazoa > Chordata > Mammalia > Rodentia > Muridae > Lophiomys > Lophiomys imhausi. Next base: position 2,172,690 of record CAJQZJ010034075.1, read on the forward strand.
TTAGTGTAGCTAATTCAGAGTCTGCCTAGCTAAGGTCTAAGCATTAAAACATTAAAAGGCCTTGGTGTATTTAGTTACAGGGGGAAAAGACTTCGGCGGCTTATGGGCCCTCAATCTAAGCAGTCCCAGACCTTAGGACTTCTGGACTCCCCCAGAGCCTAGGCGAATCTCCTGCTAAGCCACTGCTAATTCTACTAGCCTAATATAACAACTTATATTAATTGAGCTTAGGTTACAGGTGGTGTAGGCCACCCTTGGTCCTGGGGCTTTTTCTCCAGGATAAGTTAGGCAACCAGTTAAGGCACACAGGCCAGCAGGCCACTCCACCAGCCTAATCTTACAGTTTATAATTATTAATGACTACAATAATTAGAAAATTTGCAGTTTCAGGTGGTGCCCCATGTTGGGCGCCATATGTAAAAAATTTTAATTAAACTATTTATCATTATTTATATTATTGTTAATTGGTTCGGTGGCTGTTAATCTTTAAGCAGCCATTATAAATGATCACACAGACACATGACAGATTTTACAAGCCTTGGCCTGAGTTGTGCAATCCTAGCCCATCTAAGCTAGCTCTTAATTCTACTACCCAAATATGACCCCATATATACATACATCCCCTTGGACTGCCATTCTCCATGCTATGCAGATGTTCCTGGCCATGTGGAATGAGGTTCCTTTTTCTAACTCATGGTGTGCGTCCTCTTTCCTGCTGCTCCTGGCTGGAATGCTTTAATCCTCTGTCTAAATCACTGGCTTCCTGTTCTAATCTCAGGAAGTCTCACCTTTCTCTGTCTTTGCCCAATCTCAGGCCTCGGCATTTTATTTAACCAATCAGAGTCAATGTAAGAAACAGAAAGCAGGACCAATTAATTAACATTTAGAATGCTTAATACTACCCCATCATACATATCTGTGCTCCATTTCTAAAGGCCTTGCTTTGCCATATATCATCTGATTTCCATAAGGTCTAGTTGCTGAGACAACTAGGGATCACCCTTTCCCATAACCTTAAGATTTAATATGGAGTTTTAAAGACTCTAAACCACTCTGAAATGTCAACGGCTTAATTTCTAATGATGAAGTCCCAGGGACAGATATTTCTGAAGAGAAATTACTGTCTAGTGGTTCTTAAGTTTTCCTACTTAATACTCCACTTGTGTATCAGTCCAAATAATAACACCTTCCTCTATGTTAAATGCCTTTTATTCTCTTTCTTGTAAATGGGAACTAGAGTCGTTTTGGAGACCAGACTCTCAATTTAAATCCATGTGCCTTTTGGGTATTTTTATTCATGACAGAATTTAGTCTAAAAATCAACCACTTGACATTGCTCTATAGCACTTCAACAACCAAAGCAATGAGTTGTCAAAATCTTAATTAGAGGGATGTTCCGGGGCACATTCACACAGCAGGAGTAATTACATAAAACAATCACCAACACCCATAAGTACTGCTACAGCTTGCAAAGAATACATTGCCAATCTTCCTGAATTAATTTGTCACTTTTGTGTTTGTTAAAAATAATTAATATAAAATACACCTGATAGACTCTTGCTTTTCAAATCTCACATTGTGAAATAACACATCAAGTAAAAAATTCTTTTTGTGCATATTGTAGAACACTTTCTGCTTCAGAAAAATATAAAGGAATGAGTGGCATGAATATTAAGTTAATAGGAATGGAACAATCTTAGGTGGAATATATATGAACATGATTGCAGAAAACTATATTTTACACGTGGAAAGTATTCCTAGACCTAAAAACTTTAAAGTAAGTATCTTTTGAATATAGATTGTAGTAAGCCAGAGCCTAGGCAAACTCTCACCAAAGTTAATTCAAAGATAACCAAAATTAAAATTAAAGTGGGAAGTAACTACTTGCAAAAGACAGAAACAATCTTAGGAAAGTGTTCGGTACAAATATTCCTGGAGTAGCTAATACTTGTTTCTAAATGATGCTCACTAACCTCAAGTCTAGATTTTCTTTGGGGAGGACAGTTCCATCCTGGGATTTCTTAGTCAAAGAGAGATGTTATGAAATTGTGCCCTGTTTCCACCTTCCAGCTGTCAGGTGCATGAGCAGGCTTAGTTCTAATTGTTCACTCTTTACTTTCCCCATCAGTTTTCTTTTTTGCGTGTGGGTGACTATCTCTTGTACTTAATAGGCATTTTGAAGTACTCTGGAGAGACTCAGCCTTAAGTAGAGATGGAGATTTGTATTGAATAATAGAGTAGAATATATCCTTCCTGTCCTCTTACACACACACACACACACACACACACACACACACACACACACACAATCATGGCAGCCTAAAAGATAAAAGAGTCAGGAGAAATGTTAATAGAGAAAAGCAAAGCAAGAAGTGTCTGAAAATGAATGGTGGAGAGCTTTGCTTGGGCAATTGTTTCTTATTCTATCTTTTGGTGACCTAATTCCCAACTCTGAAAATCTTAGGACTAAAGTTCTCACTTCCATATTTTTAATTAAAAATTCACTTTATGTGTATCTGTATTTTGTCTTCATGTGTCTGTGTACATGTCCATGTGTGGTGTTCTCAGAGGATAGAAGAATGTGTTGAATGCCCTGGATGTGGAAATTATAGATAGCTGTGAGCCAAAATGTAGGTTCTGGGAATTGAATCTATGTGTTCTGGAAGAACAGACAGTGCTCTTAACCACTGAGCTAATTTATGCAGCCTCATTTCTAAATCAGCTTTTGTTGAGAGTTCTAGTTTTCCAACTGCATTTTTGTGGTTATTTTGTGCCTGTAGAAGAAGAGCTAATATACAAGACTTGTAGCAGAACTCCTGAATTGAGAGAACTTAATAATATGCTTGCCTTGAATGAAGTGAAGCAAATGAAGTCCCACATGTCAAGCAGAGCAGACAGCAGCCCATGTATGAAGGGACAGTGAGTGTTATTATCTGGTAGACATTTATGGTATTCTGAGTTTTCTGCTATAGAGCTTAAAACATCTGATCTTCAGCTAGAATGTATGTGGTTCTTAATTAGTCTACTCACATTCATTTATTCAATACTTATTAGATGCCTACCAACAGGTAATATCTGAAAATTAAATCATTTAAAACAGGATTCGAGAAGCATATCAATGGTACAGTGTTTGCTTGCATAATATCTGAGAGGTATGAGCTCGTACTCATAGCATTAGAATAAACAAACAAAACTTAAAAAACCACACAAACAAACAAACTTCTCTTCCTGGCAATGAGACACTTTTCACTGGTGGTACTGCCTTGTAGGCCCCCAGTGTATGAGGAGGCTTTTGGCCCTCATATGACTTCTGAACTGGACTGGGGAATGATTATGTAGGGACACTCCACCACAGAGGAGTGGGATGGAAGGGTTAGAGGGTAGAAGGTGGGAGGGAGAGGCTGGGAAGGGGGAAAAGAGGACAATATGATGGAGACGTAACCTGAAGCAACAAATAAATTTTAAAAAATAATCAAACAAGCATACATACAAAACAGGAACAAATTAAATAAAAATATAGCCCTTCCATTAGGCAATGTGTAGACTGCCAGGAAAGAAATGGTTTGGTAGAATACATACGATAAAAGATGTGAGGGAAAGAATATTAGCTTCCTGAGTGTCCTGTAAGCAATTACAGAAATCTTGATGCATTCTTTAAAATATAAAGCGGAACTTTATATTTTATTTCAGAAAAGGGAGAAAATTCAAAGATAGGAGAAGAGAAAAACAAAAACAACAACAAAAAATCTCTTCTATAATTCATAGATTCTCTGGTGCAGTTCAAAAGACAGTTAATACTGGCAAAGTTCAGTCACACTTTGTATCATCTATAGTGTAGGAGGAGACTTAATTTTACTGTGGTTTGGATGCTTCCTTCATAGTTCATTTATGGGAGATGGAAGGTAGGGTCTATGAGAGGCAATTTTGTGGTGAGTCCTTTGCCCTCATAAATGTCATTAGCATCATTAGTTTGGGGCTGCTAATTTCACCAGTTACTGAACGTTTATCACATAGGTCAGTTTGGTCCTTTCTTGCTCTGCCTTCTCTAGCAGTCTCTGTGGTCCAGCACAGGTTACTATAGTGAGCAGGGACTCACAGATGCCGTGCAGTGCTCCTCGACCTTAAAACCTCCAGAGCTTTGAGCCACACAAATGGCCATTTATTAGAAATTACCCAGTGTTTGGTATTCTATCACAACAGCACACAACAGGTGAAGATGATCTCCCAAGTCTGTTTCTTCTTCAATGAGGACTTTATGTACTCAGGTAGGATACAGAATAACAAGCCATCATGTGCACATGTATGTCTCTGGGATTTTGGTAAGGAAAAAAAAAAGACTGCCTGCATTGTTTAACAAAATATGAAAAGTATGCTCATTCCTTTGTCTGAGTATGTCACTCCAAGCAGTGCATGTAGAACTCATTAGGTATTGCTTGGTGTGAAGCACCTGGCAGTGTGTGAGAAGAAACTCCAACTCATTTGTGCTATTTTATTTTGACAAGTCAATCTATGTAGAGAAATTTAAAGCCAATTGTTTGTGTTGTTTATTACAAGGGACACATTTTTCTCAGATGCAAAAAGAACTAACTAGTGACTAATACTAGAAATCTAGGACTCTGTTTTTTTTTTTTCTGTAACGCTTTTTGATCCAAGTCTAAATAACACCCAAAGATGCTAATTATAAGCAGGCAAAAAAAGCAAGCTTGGGGAGCGAAGATGGCGGCGACCTACACTGACGCATTCTGAACGCGGGGAAAAAAGAGCCATAAAAAACACAGAGTTATTGGGCACTGTGCAAAAACCGGAGGGGCTAGACCCCCCCCCCCCGGGAACACTGACAGCTCCCAAGGGACTGTTAAAAGTCCCAGGGCAAGGCTCTCCCCATCTCTCACAGACACGGAGGCCACTAAACCAGGGATTCGGGAACTCCCATTTGGTGAGGCGCCTGGTAAGATCGATCCCAACTTACAGCAGGCAGAATCAGGGTCCACTTGGCCATAGATTGCTGTCCTATTGGGCTCCCCACACATCAGGTTGAACTTATACCCACTTAGGAAAGGTTGCGAGATAGTGGAAGCCTTAGCAAGGAACAAACAGGGGGCTCAGCGGGTGGTCCGCAGCCGCTCGTGAAGCGGAGGGCGGGAGGTTCCGAGGGAGCACAGGAAGCTGGGAACACAAAGGCAGGCAGTCAAGGTAGCGCAGCTGGGGAGGGAGCACGGCTGGCAGGGCCAAATCCCCACCAGTCCACGGCAGGTCATCTGGGGAGAGAGACAGGCGTGGGTGGGGCCAGGGGTCCGTGCACCCACGGCGGAGCTGCTGGGACGAGAGGTGCACTCAGGCAGCCGGAGGATCCGGGGCTTGGGGTACCCACGGGACCCGTGGCGGTGCAGACAGGAAGGGAATCAGGCACAGGGTCCAGCCCTGTGGTGAGAAGACTAGAGAGAAACCAGAAATCGGGACCATAGCTGTATCCTGGAAAATCCAGACATATCAAGTGTGGAGCCAGACCCTGTCAGCCTCCAGGATGACAAACAAAGGCCACAGAATCTGTGCCTGGGCAAACAGGCCCATACCATCAGAACCATTACAGGCTGATAATTCAGAGTGCAACACAGAGAAGTCTGAATTGGGAGCAGTTAAACAATCCTGGTCCATTACTCACAACCTGGGAATAGGCTGCACCAGATCACAGTGCCTCTGGCCATTAAAATCACAGTGACCTTGAAATCCCCCTGTAAGCAACGACAGATAGCCAAGTAACTCGTCCCCTGAACTAAATCATCCACTGTGGTTCCAAGCACAGAAAACAGACAGCAAAATGCATCCAATGGCGAAAGGTCAAAAAAAAAAAAATAGAAATCAAGGAATTATGACTCCAACAAAGCAGAACCACCCTAGCTCATCCAATTCGGATGACCACACACCAACAGAAACACATGAAAACATTGACAATTCTGCAGTATGGAAAGTGATAGAGTCCCTGCAAGAAGAACTTAAATCTAAGAACGAATTCAAAGAAACCACAATTATACAAATCAAAACAAGGAAAAACACCATGAAAGAGCTCCAAGCCAAGGTGACAGAGCTTGAACAGGAAAAGGAAAAAGCCATGAAAGATTTTCATACAAAAACAAGCAAGCTGGAGAAGGAAATGTACAAAACGAACAAAACCATACAAGACATGAAAAT
>CAJQZJ010034075.1:2228878-2312424 GCA_907164525.1 Lophiomys imhausi
TATTGATACAAAATTAGTAGTTTATTTGGCTAAAGTGGTATTGACCATTGTTTATTGTGCAAAAATAAGATTGTATTGGATTACATCGGTATTGATCTTTGTATATTGATACAAAATTAAGATTATAGTTGGCCACAATGGTATTGACCCTTGCATATGGACGTAATATTAAGATTATATTGGGCTACATAGGCATTGATCTTGGTATATTGATACATAATTAAGAGTATATTTAACCACAATTGAATAGATCTTTGTATATTGATACAAATTTAAAGGTAATGCTTCCCAATGGTATCATACCTAGAGATACTTAAAAATAAAATGTGAAGCTCTGACCTCTTGATACCAACCGTCTAAAACGGTCTAGGATAGTTAAAACAAACTCCTAGTTATGCAAACATGTCTCTTTGTTGGCTACTATGACAGTCTATCACAGATATTCTCTAAACTACCCAGTAATCAAGTTGCTAAGAGACAAGCAACATTTGCTTATCTAAATACAAGAGATGGATAGGGCATCTTCAAAAACCCCTTGAGATCTGCAGAATATGGCATTCAAAGATGTTATCTTAAATCAAGATTTTTTTTTATATCGAGACATATCAGCGCCTGACGGCAACCCTATTCTACTCCAAGTAGAGGATAAGCATCGAAGAACATCCACTGTAAGATGGTTGAATTGGTGGCAAGCCTTTCTCTTGGCATGAAAAAACCCCTTGCACCAACTGCAGACAGACTGCTGTCCAAAAAGGACAAAACTTGGTAGCGGGGAAGTCGACAGCCTAACTCTGCCAAGACAGGGTAGGAAAAACCCCTTGCTTCAACTGTAGACAGACTGCTGTCCAAAAAGGACAAAACTTGGAAGCAGGTAAGTCGACAGCCTAGCTCTGCCAAGACAGGGTAGGCGAGTCCTTCATAACCCCTGCTCTACAATCAATGTCTGTCAGAGAAATGGGGCCAAATGACTGAAGATTGATGCTGTAATGTATGGAGAGAAAATGGGAGCTGTCCAGGCAGCCACTGGTATGTCATTTCTTAGTTTGGGAAGCTGCAGCCCTGCACTTCCTATATAATCAGATGTATTTGTCCCTCTCAGGTCTCTGAGGTGGTTGAAGAATAGATAGCTAGAGTCTCATAGTTAAATTTTGAGTTGTTTGGGAATCAAGAGGGTGTTCTAAGAAGATGCTTTTTAAATTGTGATGAAAGTTGAGTTGGATATAGAACTTTAAATTCATGGAGATAGGTCGACAGTAGAATGTTGAAGTCAGGTGCAAAATACATATAGACTGGACATTGGGATTGTATGCCAAGCCATATAACTCTCATAATTTTGGCCTAATTACCTCTGTTGTTTTGTATTGTATTTATTATTATAAGAGCAAGAGCCATTTGTTGGACTGAAAGGGGGAGCTGTTGGGGGGAAAAGATATATCTTAAACTTAAAAAAAAGGAAGGGGATGGGTGGGTTGAGGCGGAAGAGGGTGGGAGGGTGGGACTGGAGGCGGGGTAGGGAGGGGATTTCAATTGAGATGTAACTTGAAGAAATAAAAAATAAAGTAAAAAAAAAAAAGTCTTAAGCACACACACACAAAAAAAAAAGAACCTTGAATCTAAAATATTTGAAAAAAAAACTAATGGAAGACTCTAATTCAACCAATAAACATACACACTACAGACAGTATCATGCTGTGTAACACAGGCTGTCCTCAAACTCACTCTATAGCCCATGCTGGCTCCACACTCTTCATCTGCCTGCATTTACCTCCTGGATTTCAAGCCCTCCCTGTGATAGCTTCAATAAGAATGGCATCACCCCCCTCACACACACACACTTTTAGGGTCATGTGTTTGAATGATTCATTATTAGGAAGTGAGTAAAACTCTTTGAGAAGATTACAAGGATTAAGAGGTATGGCTTTCTTGGAGGAAGAATATCCTGAAGGGTAGACTTTGAGTATTCACAAGCCCATGCCAGGCCTAATCTCCTTCTCTGCCTATAGATCAAGATGTAGTTCTCAGCTACCACTATAGTGGTATATAGCCTGCCTACATGGTGCCATTGCCCCCACCATGATAATAATGGAGTAAGCCTCTGAAAATGTAAGCAACCTTCCAGTTAAATTCTTCTTTTTCTAAGAGTTGCCTTGGTCATGATGTCTCTTCATAGCAATAGAACAGTGACTAAGATACTCTCCAACAGTAAGTCTTCTACTTTCCTCCTGAAATGTAGGAATCATTACCACTGAGATACAACTACTTGAAGTACTGTGTATTATCAGAATTGTGAGATTGACAATCAGGAGATATTTTCATGGATATGAGCATTTGCTGTATGAAGACCTGGGTTCAAATTCACTTAATGCACATAAAGAAAATATGCTTGCCACCCCAGTGCTGGGTTTGGGAGGACGGAGGCAAGAAGGAAAATTATCGAGGTCTGTTGGCTGCAAGTTTAGCTCCAGGTTCAGTGAGAGGCCAAGGGAATAACACAGAAAAGTATAGAACAGGATATGTCACAAATAATAAAGGTGAATATATTGTATTGATGAAGTATGATTCTGGACCAAAATGGAAGTTATTATGAAGAATCTTCTAAAATAAATGTAAATATGTCACTGATTTGTTCCCAGAAACAGGTGTTTCAGCCTTATTTTTATATTTTCCTTAACATCTGATCCCCACATATCTACCCATTAAATCAACATTAGATGTCTACACGATGATTAAGCTTTCATTTGTTTTTCAAACAACTTTCAAAAGTTAATCTCCCATTCCATACTAAGTCTCGAGCACTTTACATGTTGCAAACACTGTTTAAATGAATGTACTATAAGCCGGGCGGTGGTGGCGCACGCCTTTAATCCCAGCACTTGGGAGGCAGAGGCAGGTGGATCTTTGCGAGTTCGAGGCCAGCCTGGTCTACAAAGTGAGTCCAGGACAGCCAGGGCTACACAGAGAAACCCTGTCTCGAAAAACCAAAAAAATAATAAAATAAAATTAAAAAAAAAATGAATGTACTATAAGTACAAATAAATTGGTTTGTGTAAACACAATTGAATATTAAACTGTAAGAAATCTTCCCAAAGCAAGTAATGCCTATTTCACTACTTGATTAGGCAACTGCTAATTGATGGATTCCTAGATGTTATTGTACCCTATTCAATATCTGTGAGATAGGCAACTGTCACTTTTAATATTCCCATATTTCAGATATATACATGATTTTTATAACTGAATTATACAACGTGGTCCTGTTTAAACAGTAAATAAGAAAACACTGATTCAGGGGACATTTTGGAGTTGTGGCTTTTGCTCTTGCAATCCAAACACTCCTTCAAAACTAATGGCATCAAAGACCTCTTCCTCACGTCAGCTCTGTTCCATCTGTTTCTAGATTCTAGATCTTAGACATCTTATTGGAACCTCCTCTTCAAAGGAGCCTACACAGATTAGTGCGTCTGCACGGAGAAAAAAATCCTTCTCCTGGCCTGGTGATCTGTGTTGTTGTTATTTCACCCTCTGTTCTTCCAGATAGCAAGATCCACCTGTCTACACCTCTGCCTGGGTGGCCAAGTCCACAGAAAATGATTCTCAAAAGCTTTCTAATTACCTCTGCAATTCTTAAGATGTTGAAATGTGGACTGCAACGTGTTATTTTTTGTTAGGTGAGACATAAATATCTACAAAGATATATGTTAAAGAATATGCACTTATATTGCTGTATGTTGGACTTTAGCCTCTAAACTTTCATAGAAATATAAAACTTAACTAATACATTTAGCTGTCAGAATCTATAAAGTAGAGGAGAATATTAAAACATCCAAAGTCATCCATATCTTTATCAGAATACTGTTAGACTTCATTTAAAAGTTGTACTCATAATTTTAGTCACAGAATGCAGCAGTAATATTTATTATCTGCATGTTTGATGGATATTTAACTAACAAGTTCAAATTAGATATGATATGCATTTAATATTACATTATGCACATAAAATATCTTTTCAAATGTTTCTATCTTTTAACAAGGTTTTCTAGGGTCAGCTTCTAATAAGTCCTATGATGCAATTCTATAAAACTTACCTGATTAGATTCTAAAGTACAATGCACGAGAGAAAAATTAATGTTTTCTTTCACATAAAAAATTTTTTCCTAATATGTAAGAAATAAGTAGGAAAGAAGAACCAGTTGCTAGTTTGGAATGGGCTGAGCATGCCCCTATTTCATTTTCTCTGACTTTAGAACTGACTTAGCACTTTACACCAAGAGGGCTGGGGCTCAACTGGGCGAGGTGGCTAAGACAGCCTCCAAGTAACTCAAGTTTGTGATGTCATTTTTCTGTGACTCACCAGCAAGCAGCAACTGGGTGAGTGTCTTTGTCTACTTCCAACAGATGAGTCATTGTTTCAGAGTGTACAAAGCAAGAAAGAAAACCAGACCATGAAGTGTGGAAGGGGGATCAGGAGACCCTGGAGCTCCTGCAAGGAATGTGATGCTTGTAGAATGAAATTATGCCTAGACACTTGGTTTTGAATTCTACTTCTCAAGAAATTATTTATCAGCAATGTACTAAAATTAATTCATCTACACAATGAATGTCAATGGGCACTTAAAATGTGCTGCTGTTTTATCTATGTGGGTTCCCTATGGAAGCAAATGAAAGAAAGTCTTTACATTCATGTGGCTTATATTCTTGTGGAGGATCATGGGTACTAAAAAACTCAATATACAAGAAGCACAGGAAACAGTGAAAATGAGTAAGTAGAAAGGCCCTGAGGCAAGAAAAGTTGTGGGTGAATGACACCTAAGGAGTCCATCATGACTTCTGAAGGGAAAATTAATGCAAGGAGAAGGGTCAGAAAAAAATCAGGAGATAATTTCTGAATGATTGTAGATTCCACTGATGGTGCTTCTGCACCCGCATGACTGTATTGCTGTATCTATCTCTGTCTATGTTGGAACACACATTTTAGTTGTCTGAATGAAGCCTTCTATTTCTGTTTTTAGTTATCCTTGAGTTAACCATAGAAATATAGTTTTATGCTATGTATAATGTTAATTCTGTTCCATTCTTGTTTAAACAATTAATGTATATGATACACTTTAAACTTTATATCATTAAACTTTATTTTTCCAAACATATTACAATCTGCAAATTAAAATTTATCCATGTAAATTTTAAGTGCCTATTACATTATTATATGATCCATAGTATATGATGCTGAATTTTCACATAGTGCATTAATACATAATTATATAATATAGAATTAAGATTTTAAAAAATATAATTCTAACATAGATATTTTAATAATGAATGTGAGATATTATTGATAATAAATATTAATTTTAATTAATATAAATTATTTAAAACAATGTAGTGTATGGAGATACTTGAAAAGGCAGAAATTAAAATGAGTAAAGTTAATAGCACCAAGCAGAAATGCTAAGAATTTGGACTCTGACTGCGTTTTATAGCTCCTATCTCTGAGGTCTACAGGAAGGGCAGCCTGGCATGAGAAGAATACCCCAAATTCTGAACTTCAAAACACATAGGGAAGGTTCTCTGTCCTTGAACACAGGTGAGTTGTACTTGCAGCTTCACATCAGGAAATGATATGGATCTGTATTTCAGAACTGTCTGGCAAGCCATGGGAGTAAAAGGTAACTGTGTCCCTCCCCAACCAGGTAGGCACATTTGTTTACTTGCCAGACAACTGTGGGTACAAATCAACTTGAAAAGCACTTGGGATCAATAAGTAAGCCTAATTATGTCATTTCTATTAATGCAAGTTGGATTTTCATTTTTTGTCATGAAATCATATCCAGTTTCATCAGCATACACATGTATCACTCAAGGTATATTTTAATGATTGTATATAAACAGTTAATTCATCATCTCCTAAAAATTAAAATCACTAAAAATGAAATTACATTAATTTGCCCTTATTTCTTTCAACAGTTTTGGATTTACAATGAATATTTTAAAGTTTTATTCTGTGTTTTAGAATCAGCTCTGGTTCTATTGGTATTTTATTTAGTTTTTTTTTTTAATGCCATACTCTATTTTTTGTATAGCGATATAATTTAAATATTAATAACAAACATATAGGATGACTTGATGTATTTATGAACAGAAAAAGAGGGCAATTGTTTCAGGTTACACAATCCCTTCTCCTAGAACACTTTACAGTAATGACTTTTCTTCATGGGTCAGGGCAACACATTGGGTTCAGTGTCTAGGTCTAGTCGTGTCCAACTCCCGTTTCAAAGAAAAAGCACATGACGGGCTCTTCCAAAAGGCCAAGTTTCTCTTGTTACAACAAATATTCTATGTTGTTTGTTCGTTTGTTTCTGGGATATGGGGAAGCTATTTAATCTTTGAATCTTGGTATTTTAACCTCCACATTTTGACAAATGGGTGAACAAGTAAAGAAAATAGATGAGAACCAGCAATTCTAGAACTTGCCTTCATTAGTATAGCACATTAATCCTAAGGCACCTAAAGGGAAGGAGAATAAGAGGCAGAGGCAGGAGGATGGCTGAAGTCCTCAAGGCCAACCTGAGCTACATGGCGAGTTCCAGGGCAGCCTCCATTAGACTGAGTCCCTGTCTCAAAAAAGAAAAAAGAAGAAAAGACAATGGAGCAGAGGGAGAGAAGAAAATGTGTCTCAGAATGGGATGCACACCAACCTGGCATGCTGACACAAACACCAGAGCAACCAAGTTAATGGAGTCTAACAAATCGCTCAGCAGGGAGCATAGAACAGTAGCAGTGTCTGTATTTGTTTGCCACGCTAACTGGCTGGCAGGGGAACCTGAGAGAATGGAGCCTAAATGTGAGGCAGAGTAAAGCCTCATGTGATAGCCAACTTTACTCAGAGCATCAGACAATAAGAATCACATTAGTAAAGTGTATAATCACAAGGACAAGATGCAGAGGGCAGTTAAACCACACATGACAAAAGCATGTTTTTCCATAGAGGCATATAAACAAATAACAATAGTCAGTTGTAATAAATAATCTAAAGCAAACTCACTCCTATCCATTATAAGGGTCCCACCTGGGAAGGACACTAAAGCACATTCCAAGAACAATTTCATATTTTTAAAGAAACTGAGGTCACTTATCTTGTTTTCTTGGAGTTTTCTCCTGAGTACTCAGAATTCCTCTCACATGACTCCATTCTTGGACCATGTTCTGACTTACATTAAAAACATTTATGAGCTAGGACTGACGCTAAATGGTAGTGCTCTTGCCTCTCATGAAAGATACCATAGCTTTAATACTCAGTAATGAACTTTTGGTTTCTTTGTTTCTTTTGGGGGGGGGGAAGAGGATTGTTTTGTTCTTAAAGCAAAAAAGACAGAAGAACACTTACACTGAATCAGACATATTGCATTATCAGGTTTGAAGCTGGTCACTGTGTTTATTAATAACAGCATATGTTTGAATATCCACAACCCATTCCATCACAAGCAGTGAAGCCAAACAACTTAAACAGATTGGTGGTGCACACTTTCATGACCTTTCTGAGAGTGACACCAGTTAAACTGAACCCTTGGGGAGCATATTCAAAAAAAACCCTAAGTCATGCCAGTTTATGCAAGTGTTAAGTGTTAATGGCAGACAGCAGCAGCACAGGGGAAAGATGCTAGAAGAAGAAAGAGATCTAAAAGCAGTGATGGAAGTATGGGATCACAAAAGAGTGAGAGCAACCCCAGAGGTGAAAATGATGTACACTATAGCCAGAGAGTCACTGCTTGCCAGTATCTTATGGATAAAGAGCTTGGAAAGAGTGTGATTTGGGGGAATTTCAAAGCACCTCTTCAGGAATGAAAACTATACTGAAATCAGTAGAGTGGTGTTTAGCAATCTATTGATCAAGAAAGTTCTAATTTTTATTGTGGCTCATTATTCAGGGTGCAATATGACTAACAGTATGCCAGTGGGAGGAGAATCTCCCTCCGACTCTAGAGAAAAATCAAAAGAAACTAAATATCAATTCCTTAAAGCATTTGAAAGTTAAATGATAGGTATCCAGAAAGACAGACTGACAGAGACACAGGCAGATTATAAATAGATAAATTCATTGTAGACATCTATAATGTACTTGCAGTCATATATCAAGCATGGTTACTACCTATTTGGAAACTCAGGAAACAATAACTAAACAGCAGCTAGGCTACTTTCTCAGTCATGAACAACAGAGAAAGAAGACCTTAGAACAAGAGATATGGTTTAAAAAGTGCTAATTGGGAAAGAAATCCTGCCCTGAGGGAGACTAACATAGGATCTTTTCCTCCAAGCTAGAGGAAAAGGCTTCACTAAGAAAGGGCTTCACACTATCCACAGAGAGAAAAGGAAAGGAAACAGCAAGGTCAGGCCTCACAGGAGAGAGAAAAGAGATGGGCCAGCCAATGACGGAAACACGACAGAGTGAAGTGCATATGACTCTAAGACTAGACTTTGATATCAAATTAGACAGCCAAATGTTTACTTTAGAGTTAAGGAAAACATAGACAGCATGAAGAAATTTCCCCTTTGACCTGTTTGCTCTGAGAGCTGTGTGTTTATGGTTCACTAGACAAAAAGAGAGGAATGGTGGGTGAGAAGATATGGTAACCTTGTTTAAAACAAAACAAAACAAAAACTTGAGAGAGAGAGAGAGACTGCATAAAAGGGAGGGATGTGATACGATGGAGAAAGGGCAAATGTAAAGAACAAATAAGTAATAAATGAACATGTTTAGTGTCCATGGAAATCCTTGGGCTGTGGTTGATGGCTAACCCTTGTTAAGTATTCATCATCACTACCTCTATCTAGGTCAGGAAACAGGCTCCGATAAATTAAGTCAATCTGAAAACCAAAGAAACAAGGTCTTTTGGCTCACAAGAAAACTCATAAATTATTTCAAAAATTATGCATGTTTATCTTCAACCATGCTTTCTTACCTTTCTCTTGAAAGCCCTCTCCCCCGCCCCATGTTCTCATGGCTTTCCTGCTGGGCTAGCCAACATTTTGACATGCTATAGCTACAGGGATATTGTTGAGTCACATTCATAGCTGCTGTACTGAGAAGTATGTCACTGGCAGGCCATGAGACACATCTGGGAGGGAAGAGACATCAAGAATGTGAACTGAAACCTGAGAGCATCCTCAGCTGCTTATGCAAAAGCATTGTAGCTATAAACAAATACTGTCTCAGCTCTCTCTCAAATGTGTGCTCCTTGCTGCTGAAGAGGCTCACAGTCTTGCCTACAAGAACACACACACACCCAGGAGCCCCACCACCTAAAGGATGTTGACTTTGTCACTTGATCAGTGTCCTTTGTGTCTCTCTACAACAAGATTGAGACACTTACTCTAGAGCAATCTATCTTAAGAAACATTTCATGTTGAGTTTGCCACATGAATAGTCACCATTGCACATTTATGTATAAAAATTAGATGTGACTAAATCTTACTCAGCACCTTCTTCATATCATGTAGAAAAAAAAAAAAAAAAACTTTCTACACCATGTTTCCTCTCTGTAGCCTCCAAAGCGTTGTTCTCAGAAGAGAACAGAGGAGAGTAAATTCACTGCGTGGTCATACACTTACTGCTCCTTCCCCTTGCTCTCCACTGCAGCAGGCTCATGCTCTTTGTGATCCCAGCCACTGATAGTAACTACTGCTCTGTATTGCTCCAAAAAGAACCGGGGTAAGTGTCCTGAAAGAACTGTCATAATCACAAAGTGTCTATCACAATGTTTGACTTGGACCCAGTCCCCCATACAATGCTTCATATGCAAACAGTCAATTAACAGAGAGGTATCTCCATGCCTCCTTCTTCCTTCTCAGAGAGAGAAAGAGAATAAAAGGGAGAGGGAAAGGGAGATTGTTTCTCTCTTGCTTAGTAGGCAGCCTTCTATAGACCTTGTCTTCTGGGTAACTGGAGTGGTTTGTAGTGAGTATTTAGGGGAGACTAAGTTCTGTTTGCTACAGCTGTGAAACTATGTCTGATCATACATGCTATCATAGTGAACTGAGCATTTCCCTGGTCTTTCAATTAATGTTTAAGTGTGAATATGGTCGAACAGGAGAGGGAAACATTAAAGAAACACAAAAGCAGATAACTTGCTGGAGCCATGCCAGATCAAGTGCTCAACAATAATGCACATTGCATATAAGATTTCAGAGAAGATAAACTAATTTGCATGCTCTCAAGATTCATTTTTGCAATGAGGCATTAGTTTTTGACCCCAGGAGAAAGGTTTTCCAGAAAATAAAATTAAAAATAAGATTCACAACATCTTCCTCCCCCCCCAAAAAAAAAAAATTCTGGTATTTTTCTCTTCATTTTGCTTTCTGCTCCTCAACAAAACAAGAAAAACAATCAGAATCCAGCTTCTGGCAGCACAGCCAGAGAAATGTGAGATTGGCCCTTAGGGGAATTTTCATTCTCAAGTGGATGTAAATGTATTCATCAATTCAAAGAAATGCATAGTGTGTTATATACACAATACATTAATAAATAGCCATGCATTAAAAAATAATGAGGTTCTCCACCAAACAACATCCTGTGGTGTGTAGGGTCATAAAAAAGATACTAAAAGACTGAGAAAATATTATGTGTAAAATCTGATTAAAATACAGAAATGCCATCATATATGTAAGATGTAATAAATATTTTATTAGATAACTATAAACAAAAGAACAAACGCAGTAAAATGTAATTAAAAATGTAAAAGTGAAGGATGTGATTTATTTCATGCTGATAATATTAATATTACAAATGGTATGTAAATGGTATTGAGACTGTATTGTAGAGAGAGCAGAAAGCAGCCATTCATTTCTTATAATGAGATTTCATCTCTTTTTTTTGATTTCCATTTGTTTAAATATTTCAAATAGTGAATGAATAATGTTGCTCTTAAGCCTTCCACAGCTTAGCACATTCTCAGATTTCCATCAGCACCAGGAGGAGATTTGCATGCTGGCAGGCCGTTTCCAGGCAGAGCCACTAATTGTGAAAATAGAAGAAAATTGACTGGCTGAAACCAAGAGTATTTTTAGTCCTCTTGGCTTAATGACTTTGGCTCTGAGTAGTCACCACTGCTGGTGAATGTGCTAGAACCCCAAATTAGCCCCAAATAGTTCCCCAACTAACAAAGGTGAAAAGGCTGACATGGGACATTAACCAACTACCACTGGCTTGTAGACTCAGAATCTGAAAGATTCTGTGAGCTAACCCTTTAATCACAAGCTCCAATAAATAAGCCAGGAGAACAATGTTCATAACTCCAAGCACACAGGGGGCCTTGAACTGTGTTCCACATTAGAAACCACCCATCCACTCCCCCTGTATTCACTTCCAGCGGGGTCTGGGGATGCAGTCACAATACCAGCTACTCCAGAGTCTAAGGAAGGAAGATCTGCAGGTCTGATCAGCCTGGGCTGTGGAGTGAGTTCAACAGCAGCCCATGAAACTTGCTGTGACACTGTCTCAAGGTAAAAAAGGAAACGTTTTCAGCACTGGTTTTCAGCACTGATAGAGCACTTGTTTCCAGCATCTCCCAGTATTGTCAACAAATTCCTAAGGAAGTAAGTAGAATTCTCTTCCACATTTTTGTAGAATATGTAGTATAACAATTGTCCTCAGGTCGGACTACAATTTGATATTATCAAATGTTGTTCACTACTCACTATTTCCCACTTGAATAATCATTCCTATTCCTCTTGGGGTTTATGCCACACAAAAGGCAGTAATTACACATTACCCCACAAAGAGAAAGCTGAGCTTTGAGATGGGCATGAACTGGCCAGGCTGCTCAGCTAGGACCCAACAGAAGTGAGTTCTAAGGCTGCCCTCAGTCCTCCACTTTGTCATCCTGCCCTGGGTTCCATGATGCTACAGTGACCTCTCTTTTCACCCTAGTGTGCTCCCAAGCAGCTCTGCTTTGTGTCATCTAAGAACACATTTCTCTGTTGTGAGATGAACTGGGTTTCTTGCTTCTACCTCTCAAAAGTCTAATGCTGATGTGCAGGTCCCCTTTTTCTTGCCACCAATCCACATAGTCGAGGGGAACAGAAGATGAGGGAGGAGGGCAGGATTCAGAGGGCCTTGAGTATGACAGATTAAGTTCTGTGATCAACTTTAGTGAGGCAGTTCCATTTCATTCAGGATGAACAAGGGTTATATTGAACTTTGGGGAGTGGGAAGGGCTTTCCAGGGTGAGGGTACATTATTGGTTGGGGCTTAAGATATCAAGATCCCTTGTTTGCATGGAGAGGCATTCCAGGGATTCCAGGTGCTTGCTGTTCAGGTTCTTATTGGGAGCACATGACATTCATCAGGGAAATGGTTTGGGAATGGGGTTCCCCAGATCAGGCAGAGTGGGAGGAGCCCTACTGGAAAAGGGAGTCCTCCACTTAGCTTCCCAGATGTGGCAGATAACAACCTTAATAGAGGGCTCTAACCTTAATAGCAGGGTCTAACACTGATATATGTTCCCTATGGCTAGCTGTCCACCAACTTCTCTATCAGCACGGCTTAGAAAGGAGAATCCTTTGTTTTCATCCCATAATTAACCACAGAACATATCCAGAACAAGTCCATGCCAGAAAGCTCTGGTGTCTTTACTTTGAACAACCCAGATCATTTCTCCTCTTATGAAAATGACCACATCTCCTTCTAACTGAGGCTCTTCACAGTTGACCAAAGATCAAGTTCTGCTTCTTCGGTCTATTGAAACATATGCTAGGAATAGGAATATGTTTATTAATCTAGTAGAAGGAAATCTAGCCACATGGCTTATAGCAGAGTGGAGTTCTTAAGTAGTAACATGTTCCAAAGCAGATGGTTCCTTGTTTCATTTCTTCACTTTTAAGATGTGAAGACCAGTATCACTGCTTTATTTTGTATCCTATTTTGTCCTTAAGAAGAAAACTGTTGCAACCGAGTCACCACCTGTCCATCCAATGGATTAGGAAAAAGACAATGAACTAGGAAAAAGTAAACAACAATGCTTTGCGGTTTTCCATATACCCAACACTGACTTGAAGCTGGCTAGAAAGAAGTTGGCAATAGCAGCTGGGTTAACAACCCAAGAGTGTCTGCCATAGTCACAAGAGCAGAGCGACTGTCTTTCTCACAAAGCAAACATCACCCAAACATTTATCCTCTCAGTCAATAAACAGAGGCTAATATGAGAAGTTTTCATGTGCAAGACACTATGTAGAAATAAACCAAGGAGTGACATCCCCTCTGAAGCATTAGCCTTGAACTAGCAAAATGTATAAGGTTTCTGTCCTTGGCTAACCTCAATTCTAGACAGGACTGCATGGCACTGAAACTTGGGAAAACCAGTACTTGCAAAACTAGCAAGCAGAAGAGCAGGTGGTGCTGTTAGGAACAGCCATGATGCAGTATGAGATGAATGTAAAATAGAACAACAGAGTCGGCCACCTCAAAATGTTTCTATGAGGAGTAATGGAGAATCATGCTTGAAGGAAAAGATCATGAGTTGGTCTGAATAGTTATTGTTAAAACCTCTGTGGCCAGGTGAATATGTCAATAAATAGGATTTGCCCCCAGTGTGTATCTCAGTAAGCTATTTGATTATTTACATAGTTTCGTATGTGAGTAATAAATAGATGATAAATCACAAACCTCATACAGAGCTGAAAGTCCCCTCAAAAGACACATATCGGTTAGAAAGTACAAACAAAGTTTCCAATGGAGAGGACTGGCTGCCCCCACCTTAAACAAATAATCCAAGTTGACATTACCATTAATGAGTGGAACTAGTCCCATGTGACATCTGATAAAATACATAAAGAATGGGTCAATGTCCTGTCTGTCCTATTCCATCTAAAAATACACAGCCTGCTTGAAATGATGAGGAAATAGTTCTTAAACTCCTATAGAGATCGTTCTGAAAAACACCAAGGCCAGTATTATTGATAACCATTGAGGGAAACTGGTGCCTCCATCAGTGGTAGTACATGTCTTTAACATTCTCTGTGCCCAGGGTTCAGTTTAATACAATAAATAAAGAAACACACACAGTAGGTTAGTAAAAGATGAAGACTGAGCATCAAGTACTTCCATATTAGAGAAAAATAAGTAGCTAAATACAATGTGGGGTTTGGATTGGATCCTTGGCCAGGAAAATGAAGCCAGTGGGGAATTTTAAACACTTGTACACAGTCTTGAGCTGAGTTCCTAGCATTGTGGTCCTGTTGTGTCATGTCCTGTGTGTCTGTCCTTATAGCTGCTAACCTTGTTAGAGCCTGGAGATCTTGGTAGACAGCATATAAGACACTGGGTATTTGCAATTATTTTTCAAATGGAGAGAAATAAAACCCTCAATATGTGAAAACTAAAAAAAAAACTATTGCCTCATAACTTCCTGGTCTTGTTTGTTGACTGGATTTACATTCAGAAGTGTGAGACAGTCACATGAACAGCTAGGCCAAACTATGTCAGCAACTCTGAGGTGATGGAGCTGTTAGAGACTATGGCTGTGCTTCAGGTTTAAAAAAAAAATGTGCTATTTGATTAAGAAATTCTGCTTCTGTGTACTTCTCTAAAACTCAGTATCAGATTTGAGTTCAAAGGTCAACAAAGTTTTCCTTGGATTAGACATATAAGACTTAACAACTGAAATGAACTTATCGTATAGTAACAAAGATAGTTAATTTCATAATAAATCCTCATAATGGAACACTTTACAACCTCACTGGTTATGTCCCAAGCTGCTTAATAGTATTGCAGAATACTTTAAAACCAGGTGTTTGGTCACAGCGATTGAAAATGTAGCTAGTTGTGCAGGTTTGGTTTCCCCAATTTTAATAATAGTTATTGCCCTTATAAAGCAAAAATAAAGCTATATACTCCATTTAGGAAAGTAGACATTGTATAATTATTTCTACTTGTAGACTATTTGGGACTGGATGTATCCATTTGAAATGAGCTCAGTGGTTGAACCACCCAACTCAAGACAAGTGTGGGAATGAATATATTAGCTTAACCTCTTTGAGCCTTGTGTAAAGGGTTAGGAACACACACTTTAAAAGAGGACATCAGGTAATCCTCCTCAGACATGAAGTGAGGTGAGAGATGATCAGCATGCAGATGGAGCTAGCATTTACAGAAGTGCGTGTAACACCACAGGGCTTGGTAAGCTTGTTGTGTTCCTTGGGTTGTCATCCATCCTAACTTCCCCACAGTTGTCAACAATCCAAACCTACATACAGAAATTGTGTTCTTTTCTTTGGCATTAGGAAAGGAATTGTGAGTTGGATAAAGGGGATTAGGAAGGGAATTGTTGAATTGGAGATGGGGGGTCACTTCCATTTTGGGCATCTAAAAACAAAGTTCTTCTGAACTTTCACTTTCAAGCTCCTACATGGCCATATGCTTTCATTTCCCTTGGGCAAAATATCACTGGCTAGACTAGCTATAATGCTTGCAAATATATTTTCTGTTTAGTCTTTTAAGAAATATCAAAACACATCAGCTACTTTTCTCATTGCTATGACAACGCACTCTGACTAAAGCAATTTAAACAAGAAAGAGTTTACTTGGAGGGCTGTCCATCCTAATGGGAAATTAGGAGACAACTGGCCACATCGCACACAGTTTGGAAACAGAAAGCGATGTGTATTAGTATTCAGTTCCCATTCTCTTTTAATCAAGTCCCAGCCCCAGCCCATTTGATAGAACCACTAATAACTGTGGTCATTCTTCCTAAGTCAATTAACCCAAACTAGAATCTCTCCCACACACAGATAAAAGGAAAGTAAGGGGAGAAATCAAGTTGGATGGAGACTATTAATCAGGCAACAAGACTGCAGGAATTTGAAGGACTGCGTTTATTTTCTGTACCTACTCTCCATTCTTCTGAAGAGCATTCTGGTATGATTATCTCAATAGTTTGTGTTGACAATACCCACAGAACTGTTTCAACCAAGATATTTGATTTAGGGGTCTGGCAAGAATAATGCAGGGGCTTGGGTCTTTCCCCAGGTGGTATAACTCAGCAGGTACTCCATACACTGGTCAAACCTCTAACAGTAGTGAGGAGAAGCTCTAAGCATTCAATGAGAAAAGGGTGGGAGTGCAAACTTGTACAACTACTATGGAAATCAGTCTGGCAATTGTAACCGAACTTTTAAATTATTGTTTATCACTTATTTATTTATTACTAAATTCACTTATAACAAACACCAACAATTTCTTAACTATTAATCCTATAAATTCCTCCAACCCCTTTAACCTATCCACTAAACCTATTGATAATTATTTTTCTAACCTTTTAGAATGATACAGTCTCTGGGGCAGGTCCTCAGTCGTCAGGAACACAGTCTTTGTTGTAGATTCCTTAACGCACTTAGCAGTCCTTTTTCTGGATCTCTCAGATGCAGGTTCATCAGGGTAAGTTGGTTATTGCAGTCTCACCTTAAATATGGCTTGATGCTTTCTTCTCTGTGGGAGACCCCAGCCGTCTGCAGGCCAACTTACTTCTTTTGAATCAGGAACTCAGCTGCTCTGCCTCAGTCCTTAAAGCCAGGCACAGTTTCCTTTAGGCCACTGTTCAGACAGATCAAACCCCTCTAGGCAAAAGCTGAGCCACAGGGTTTAGTCCTTGGCCTTTTGGTGTCTTGCTCAGGCTTTCTTTGCTCACCAGCTTCTTTCTGCTTCAGGGAAATCTGGCCACCAAATGATGGCCAGCACTTTTTTCAGCAGGACTCTTGGAGCTCTCTAGCATCAGGGGCCTCTTCTCCTTCTTGGCTCCATGCACTGTCCTTAAATAGGAGGAACTCTGTTTCAGCTTAATTTGGGCTCCACCCACTTAGCAGCTAAAAACAATGTCAGGCCAGATACTTTGTTTCTTCAAGTCCATTAAGTCTTTCCTGTTTTCCTGACTTCAACCTTGTTTTTCCGTCTATTGAGTATTTCCTGTTTTTCCTGACTTCAACCTTGTTTTTCAGTCTATTAAGTCTCCTGTTTGTTTCCTGTTTTTAGTCCACAGGCTGATAATGCTCTTCATGCCCCAAATTAAGAGACAGTATCAGAAACCCCTATATATTTTCTAAATCTAATTTATCTAACCCCCTACAGGCAATATCTTAGAAAACTTGGACTATCTCTACCTCAAGACCCAGCCATTCCACTCCTGGGCATATATCCCAAAGATTCCTCACCAAATCACAAGGAAATCTCCTCAAGTATGTTCATAGCAGCTTTATTTGTAATAGATAGAAACTGGCAACAACCCAGATGTCCTTCCACCAAAGAATAGATAAAAACAAACAAAACAAAAAACACTGTGATACATTTACACAATGGAATACTACTCAGCTATCAGAAACAAGAAAATCATGCAATTTGCAGGCAAATGGATGGGACTAGAGAAGCTTGTCCTGAGTGAGTTAACCCAGACCTAGAAAGATGCACATGGCATGTATTCACTTATAACTGGATTTGAGATATAGAGTACAAGATAACTATCCTACAACCAACAGACTGAAAGGAACAGGAACATGAACTTTCTTACCTGTTAGTGGGACACTTTGCCCTAGTTTAGCTGCCATATAGGTCCCTAGTGCAAGAGGAAGCTCTTAGCCCTAATGTGACTGATGAACTGAGAGGGCTGATATGTGGAGGTCCCCCACACCAGAGGAGTAGGATAGATGGGAGAAAGGGGAGAGGGTGGGAGGGTGGGACTGAGAGGAATGGAGGGAGAGGACTGTGGTAGAGGTGTAACTTGAAGAAATTAATAAAAAGAATTATTTAAAAAAAAGGAATGGAACTGAGGGGGCCTCCAGTTTCTCACGGATACTCAAGCACACTGTTCCTGTAGAGGCTCTACCAGAAAAAAATCACATTAAAGTCTACCATGCAATAGATACTGAGGCTGCTATGCGGTGGTTTCCTCTGACATCAAAACCTTCCATCTTAGAATGAAGATTCTTAAGACAAAGAATAGAAAGGAGGTAAAACAACAGAAAGCTTTAAAGGGAGGTGAAGCATTCCATCCTGTGCAGAAGCTCCTTAAATTCAGGAAATAAGCAATTCAGAGGCTTCAGGAAGCCTCTGAAACTGACCAGATTCTTCCTTCTTTTTTCCCTCCTCATAATCATTATTATTATTATTATTATTATTATTATTATTATTATTTCTGTGTATGTATGAATGCACATGTCATGTGCATTTGTGCAGGTCAGAAGACAATTTTGTGAACTCACTTATCTTCTTTTAACTTTATGTGGATTCAAGAAATTGAACTCAGGCTTATGGGGCAAGCAAATGGGTTTACCTAGTGAACCATCTTGCCAATCTCTCCTTATATTTTAGGAGAATCTTAGTATGTACCCTTCGCTGGTCTGGTACTTAAGATCCTCTTGCCTTTGCACCCCAAGAGCACTAGAATTCTATGCACACACCACCTTTTCTAACCTTCATCTCATCATTGTATTGGATTTTTAAATGTCTGTAACATACATGTGAAATGTCTAATGAAACAAAACATTTAGTAGACAAAGACCTAGGTAATGGAAGGCAGAATTAGGTAACAAAGACAGACTAGAAGTTCATGGCTAATTTTTCACTTCAAGAATAATTAAAAATGTAACCAAAATATTCTGCATTTCTATAGAAATTACAAGATGTGCATAATCTTAATTAAATCCAAATCACTGAAGTTCAATGGAAGTTAATAATCTCATTTCACACTAGATTTTCAAAATTCCATGGGAGGAGCCCGAATTCTTCTACATTATAATTCATTAGCTCATATGAAGCTTCTGACAGGTGAAAGATTTAGGGAGAAGACCAGCACCCCTAAAAGAACACTCACAAATCAGACTTCCCATGAGGGGCTAGGCATCAACCTGCTCAATGTCACTTTGCTACATCCTCATGAACACCTCTTTATCAGAAAATTCCTACAGCACACAGACAGTAAAGAAGCACCTTAGTCTCCTTGTAAACTCTGCACATACCGCATTCTTCCTAATCATATCCTGGTTAAAGTATAGAGCATGATCTGTATTTATCTAAGAGAAGATGAGTTCACTCATATGCTAAAAAACTGTCCAATTCTTGAACCTGGTGAAATCTAACCTAAGCTTTTCTAAAAACAAAGAGGCAGTATATGCTATATGGTATGCTATCATATACTATACTTATAGTATGCTATTGCATCTCTAGTAGGATGTGTTTGTTAGTAGATGGCCAAATATTAAGTCCAATTTCCATTATACTCATCAGAGTCTTAGGATTCTACTCATTCTGTGAAATTTCAATCCTCCCATAAACTAAACATGCAATTGAGTGTTCTGCCACTTGGTAGCTAAAAGTCTCCCACCATTACTTTAAATATATATGTGTGTGTATATACACATATATAATTTGTGTGTATTATGATTTAACATCTATATATATTAAATTATATATACAATTATGTATTTATTATATTATATATAATATGTAAAATTTTAAATTATATATATTCAATGAAATATATAATTTTTAAGGGTTTCATATATGTTACAATGAAATGTGATAATACCCACCCCTGTTTTCCCCCTCCAACTTCTCTCATATCCTCCTAGCATATTAAACACTACAAGCCAACTTCCTCTTGAAATGGAGCAACAGTAATTGGCTTCATTAACTTGTGTTGAGAGTAAGTGAAATAATTATTGGCATATGGCAGACAATCAATGTGTAGTAACTTCTTGGAGTGTTAACTCTTTCATTTTGTTCAAAAATCAGATGTTATGTCCTTTATTATTCTTTGGCAACAGAAGAACACTTCAGAAGACAAGTGGAATTTTGCTTAACAACCCACAGTTTCCAGTCCTAGCCAACTTGTACATACATTGTGCTGTACACATTGTGGCTTTTTAATAATATACTTATGACACATATTAATCACAATATCTGAACAGTGCTGTAATTTTGAAGATATATACCACTATAAGGGAACTTCCAAAGAAGTAACCAGGACTGCTAACATACATGTCCAGTTTCATTTAGTCCTTAAATTACCTGATGAAGCCAGTTCTTCATTATCATATTAGGGGATCTGAGAGTCCATATCAATGACAAAGCATATGCTTAGCCAGTGTGAACATCTGGATCTGATCCACATTATAAAAATTATAATGAAGTGGTAACTATTCCAATATTGTTCTGATCCTATATGAGAACACATATACATACTCACTCACACACATATAATCCCAATGTTAACCTGGATTTATATTATGGGGTATAAGTGCTTAAGGGTATGCTAACTTTCTCTTTGATATAAAATGCCTAAGATGAGCAACTTCAAAGAAGAAAGATCTGTTTTGGCTCAGGGTTTCACAGGTTTGAAGCCATGTTCTCCTGGATGCATTGCCGTGGGCCTGTGGGGAGGCAAAACATTATGGTGGGAGCCCAGGCAGAGGAGACCTATGCTGGCCCATCAACAAAAGAAAAAAGAGAGGAAAGGGTTGGAAATCTAGTAACCTCTTAGGGGCAAGCCCCCAAAGACCTTACTCCCTACACTGGGCCTCACCACTCCAGCTGCCCCTTTAGCTGCAGCTCAACCTGACACTTTGGAGTCATTTCAGATTCCAAATATGACAAAGGGCAACTCAGCAAAGTTGCCTAGCTGGCTAAGAAACCAGCTTGGAGTTTTAAGAGCTCACCAAGTACATGCAGAGGCTACACCCACAAGCGTCATGTGGTAGTTATTAGCACCAACTGGGTACCATGGTACCTTTAGTGGTTCCTTAGAAGATTAATATAAGAAGCACTGGGACCTTCCAGGCCAGAAGATCAGAATCCCAGCATCCTCAGCCCTCAGGTATGTGCAGACTTGCATGTGATTATGCCGCTTTGCTCTTCCCTCTACTTATAACAGCTACCTTGGAGTCCAAGTCCATACCCTTCAAATCTTCTTTCCTTCCAGATGGATTCCAAATCCTCAGGGAATTGTGGCAACCTTCATCCCTCCATCATCAAAACAGAAACACATCTCCCACTTATCTGACAGGAAGTCTACCTACCCCCAATGCACTGGCAGAAGAGGAAGAATCACCAGGGAACAAGATAAAGAAGCAGTTCCCTCTGTGGTTTCCTGTATTCCTAGCTTGACCACATCTTTTTCTGCTATTCAATCCTTCTGCCTCTAGAAGACAGAAGAATATTTCTATACTTTTACCTTAAAAAAATCACAATACCTTTTACCATTCAAATCTGAAGTTGGATATATCTTACTCCAATGAATCTGGAAATAACAGTTACTAAAAGCAGCCTGTTGGTTCATTTCGTTTGCTCTTTCAGCCTTGGATCTACCCTTGTGCCCTCTTATGGATCTTCTAGACTCTTCAGTTCTCAGTTGGCTATATCTAGGCCTGTCTCAGCACACACTGAATATGTTTGCTGACCATATATTTCCTGTGGCCTTTCAAACTTCTCTTTTGTCTAGTAAGAACTCATACTAGGTGACATCCATAGGCAAGTCGACATTTCAAATAGTTGCTTTAGCTGTCATTTAAAAATATTGACAATGTTGTCAGTCTAGTCATTTCATCTTCTTTGTTTGTGACAGCACAAATTTGAGCAGTGCTGGTTCATCAGGAGTTCTGAGGGCAAAATCTCTGGGCTTTAAAGCATGAGAAGCCCATGAATACACACTGAACAATCAGAAGAAGTGCATGCATGTTGCAGATAAACAATCTTCAGGATGTTCTTTTTATATAGATTCCACTTACGTTTAAATTCTAAATCTGACACAAGCACATTAGGAAAGACAGTGACTGTCCAGGAGCCACCCAAAGAGAGATGGAAACATCTCTCTGCCTTACCAGAGGAAGAAACATGCAGCATTGGGGTTTGCAAAGCCATCATGAACAAAAACAGAGTCTTCATGTGGAATTCATCGTATTCGATAATTTTCAGAAAAAAGAACTCATGAAAAAAATTAGACATGGCAAGGGAAGTTTTGAGTGTGATAGAAAGAAACTTGTAGCAATAAGAACTATCCAAGGTTAGGATGTATTCTCTAGAAGAATAGATAATTCCCCACTGCATGCCATGTATACATATGCACAGTCTGCAGCCGGTGACCACCAGTCACGTCACACAAGTTTCATTATTGCTTATAGTTCTTCCCAGACAAGTCAAGACTTAAATCTAGAGGAAGAATCAGCTCCCATCAGCTTGTTGAGAAAGTAAGTCAATTTAAGTCTAAGAAAATAGGCAGCAGTTAAAAATGTATTTTCTTTGCTATGAAGGATTGATAATTAACATTGCTTTATCTGAAGAGAAATAACAGGCCAATTAATCTATAACCAGTTCCAAATTCCACAAGCCTTCATCCACAGTGCCTTCCTCCCATGAAACATGGCTTCTTGCCCATGGCTATGCTGACCGTGGTCTTCACTATTAAGTGTTTACAAGTTTTTTTGTTTGTTTGTTTTGTTTTGCTGTTGCTGTTGTTTTCATTATATTTTGTTTTTTAATCAATATTCACTGATATAAGTTTTCGTAAATAAAAAAGTGAATTTACATTGTAGTAAGAAAATAATGATCCTTCAAGAAAAATAAAAATAAGCAGATGGTGGTAGATGATAGTAATTCCAGAACTTTGGGGGGCTGAGGCAGGATGATCATCAGTTTGAGGTGAACCTGAGCTACACAGATTGACCCTTCATCTATAATATATTAATTATACTGTGCTACAAAACTACCTCATACAACACGTTCTTTGACATTATGTTTTGAAAATGTTCTGTGAAATTGTAGAAAAACAAAGGTCATCTTGAATATTTATATCGTTATGCAAAAACATTAAACACGATCTTGTAGCAAAAAGGAAAAGAATGGATATTCTCTAAACATTCACTCCAGAGGCTGGGGAAATGGCTCGGTCAGTACAGAGTTTGCCATACAGGCCTGAGGTCCTGAGTTATGTATCCCAGAACACATCTGTGAAGCCAGGTGTGGTAGTGTGCATCTATAATCCCAGCACTAATGGGTAGAAGCAGAAAGTCCCTGAGACTGAGTGCCAGCTAGCCCACTTGACTCAATGAGATCACGTTTCTGTGAGAGATCATATCTCAAAAAGTAAGGTGGAAAGTGATTAAGAAACACATTTGATATTAAGATCGGATCTCTGGCTGGTGGTGGTGACATGTGTCTTTAATCCCAGCACTAAAGGGCAAAGGCAGGCTGATCTCTGAGTTCGAGGCCAGCCAGATCTACAGAGTAAGTTCCAGGGCAACTTGGAGACCAACTCCAGAGACCTTGTCTAAAAAAAAGAAAAGAAAAGAAAAGAAAAGAAATAAAGAATAATAAAATAAAACAAAAAGGCCTGTATATGCATGCACACATATGTACATACATACACACTCATGCACCTGTGTACACACAAACATCCAAATACATACACACAATTTAAAACAATCACTTTTGCTGGCTTTTGAGGAACTGAATCCTTTTTGACCTTCAATTAACCAAGCAATTCCAATCATATTAAAGAGCCTTGAAAATTGTTTCTATTGCTCACTGAGGATGTGGGCATGTCCAGTTATACATAGGCCAAGGGCTACCCAGACAGTACACCCTACTCACATAACCAATGTGTTCAGTGTTTAGCTTCTATATGTCAATATTGAAATGGGCATACTTTCAGAACACAAATTCACCCTGCAATTGTTCTCTTCAAGAGGTAATAAGGCTCAGAGAGGAACATGGCTCTCGTAGACTAGAAAGAATTCAGATGATGAATGAAGACACACTTTTCATTTCCCTGTTACAGAGCAACTCGAACTTGAACTTCCAGTAGAGAGGAGGCCTACTGAAGAAGAAAGTATGGCCCCTAACCAAATCTTAGGTCAGGCTTCAGGGTCATATTAATTCAGAGGAGAGTTTTAGATGCTTCTAGTATAAGTTCAACATAAAATTTTATTAACACAGCATCCCCAAATTAAGGGTCCCCCCCCAAAAGTTATCTGAATGAATTAAAGCAACCCTTGTTTGCTTTAAAGACAGCTTGACTGTCTGCTGCCCTACATAGCAAATATGGCATATTGGCATCCTCAATGTCTCTATCCATATTGTCTCATACCCAGGCATCTTCAAGCAGGGTGACTTTGCTCTCCTTTGAAACCCATTGACAACTCAGACCCTAGTTCATGAATGACAGCTGGAACATACTATGCTAATATAAACAGACTTTCTTTCTTGTAGTTGAAGAGCTTTGTCAGCACTCTGAAGATATTCCAGGTGGTTGGGGTGTTGGGTGGTGGTTGGTGGGTGATGAGTGGTAGGTGGTGGGTGGCAGTGCTTACATTTTTAACATCTGGCCATCTGAGTCCTTAGGCTGTTTTGTAGAGTGCTGAGGTCTTCCTAATGGGAACAGACAGCCACTGATGAGAAAACCCTTCCAAAAGTCCAATATCCCAACTAAAGGCCGAAATTCACCATGAACATTTCTCCAGAGTGGTAGCGGTTGCCCACCACAATTTCCCAATAGAGTTTCCCTGTGCTCACTCTAAAATGACTGGCAAAAGGACTTTGTTGACTTCTAGCTTGCTGGCAATTCTCCCTGAAAAGCTTCGCATTTGGACGTGTGATTGTGTAAACCTCTTGCAACTGATAACATAAGCGTAACACATCCACTTATAAAAAGTACCCAGTACCTTAAGAGTTAAATCAATGCTAGGAAAGAATAGGATCTGGTCCCTTCTCTGGACAGGCCAAGATCTAATTCCCATACAGAGAACTATCTTCTAAGGCAGGGTTGATTGTGCAGTGCTGTAACTGAACACGTGGGAGGTGGAGATAGGAGGTTCAAAGCTAGTCACAGGAGACTAGCAAGTTCCAGGCTAGTCCAGTGGGATACAGCAGACTCTGGGGAGAAATGAAACCAACCACAGAATGTTCTCTTTGTACAGCCTGGAGATTTGAGAATTTTTCCCCAAATGAGACAGGAACCCCAAGTTCTCTGGAGAAGAGAAATAGAATGATTGGGGGTTGTGAATGAAGAATTTGCTACTGTTCTCTAGTGGAATTGTACCTTTAGAATTATTTTTCTTTAAACTTAAATCTTTGTCTTCAGAAGTTTAAAGGTCACAGACACTCTTGATTACCCTTTAGAGAAGGAACACACTGTTGACAAGGTTACAATAAGAATATAAAATGTCTCTATTAATGGTACAATTTGCCCTAAGGGTGCTGCCATGTAGGTTCCCAGTGCAAGAGGAGGCTCTTAGCTCTCATATGACTATTGAACTGAGAGGGGCTGATATGTAAGGACACTCCACATTGGAGGAGTGGGATGGGTGGGAGAGGGAGGAGAGAGTGGGAGGGTGGAACCGGAAGGTGTGGAAAGAGGGCACTATGATGGAGATGTAACTTGAAGTAATAAACATTTTTTTAAAAGTAAAAAAGAAAAAATGTAAAATGGTAGACCAAGAAGTCATTATTCATGTATGTATGTGTGTGTGTCTGTGTATGTGATTTTAAACATATAAATACAAGTATTTATATATGTATATATATATATATATATTATATAAGTATGATATAAGTATAAATATAACCATATATAGCATTCTTTTTTTCTTTCTATTTTTTCAAACTTTATAGTTCAATCCCTGAGCAGGGCTCGCATTGAAAGACCCCAGGGCCTCACCTGTGGTTGGAAATATGAAGCAAACATGAACCATCTAAGGATACAATTATCAAGTTATAGTACTTGGAAGCAAATTTTATTATTGTTATTTGGCTGTATTATTTTCCAGTAGACATAAAGCAGTATTAAAACATTACTTAATTTTCAAATTACATCATTATTTTAATAGAGTCCTTAAAGTCTCATGTATTAAATTCATTCAAATTCACTTTCAAGTTGAGAGGTTTAATCTAACTTCTTGCAATTAATTTTTTTTAATAAAATACTCAAATAAGCTTCATTTGACAATATTTAAACATATTAAATGTCCCAGCTTAGGGTCTTATGCTAGAAGGAATCTAAAAAAAAAAAGAGATAATTTTTTCCATTTGTGATCACAGGAGAAAACAATCAATTCTCTGTGTGTTGTAGTTTTTAATGACCTACTTCCTACTTAACAGGTATTCAGAAATGCATTTCATGATCTACATAATAAAAGGAGTTTCACAGTTTGCTATTTTGAGGCAATATAAGTACAAGAATAACAAGTCCTGTTTAACTCCATGTGGTAGTTAATATGCCGATCGATTTCTCCAGAATCAGCCACCTTTCTGTAATTGAGACAAGCGGATACCTGGGTGGTCACTTAAATGTTGATTCTTCTCACATTATTTCTCACTATTCCTTTTGATTTTTTCTCCTGGTTTCGGTTT
The DNA here is from genome assembly GCA_907164525.1 of Lophiomys imhausi. NCBI lineage: Eukaryota > Metazoa > Chordata > Mammalia > Rodentia > Muridae > Lophiomys > Lophiomys imhausi. Next base: position 2,255,256 of record CAJQZJ010034075.1, read on the forward strand.
GGCTCCCAGCAGCACCCCATGAGGTGACTTCAGCATGATTATGAAAAGAAAGGCTAAAGTGGGCACTGTTTTCATTCCCACCGCAATCATCCCATGAATAGATTCTTGATCTGACACTTTCTATTCTTATTGCAATCTTTGTCACAAGAATAAGTTTTTTCTTTAAAAAAAAAAAATGTTTCATCCATGCTGTGAATGCTGGCAGTAGGGGCTATGGTGTTGACCTTTCTAATGTCCCCCCACCTGATTGGGCAACCATTTCTCTCTCTTCTTTTAACTGCATTGAGAACTTAGGAGAAAACTAGAATAGCCAGTCAATCAAAATGTGTCTATAAAAGGTTAAAGCAGAATAGTTTACTATCTTTCATAGATAAGACTAGCCATTGAGATTCCCATATCTTGTTCTTAGGACAAAAAAGTGCCAAAGAGACAGAAAATGGCACTCCATGAATCCATTCTCATGACAACAATTGCACAAGAATAGAAACTAGTACAAACACCTGATTTCTCTTCTAATCTGAAACATGGAAACCTGCAGCACTGTGGCTATAGCTCTAGTTATTTTCAGGGTACTGCAACAATTCTTTTTCAATTAATGAATTAACTCAAATGCATCCCATGGTGGGAAAGCACCAGCCACAGGTGAACCACAATCCACAACCAATTGATTTCCATTCGTTGCCTACAAATGCCTCTGCTGCATTTCTTATTTCAGGAAGTACTCACACACACTGTGCAAAATCTACCAATAATAAACTGCTTCTGGTTTGCTGAATAGCTCACTTTTATAATCTCAAAAAAATGAAAGTAAATTATTTGAATATAAAGTATATCATTGAGATTGAATCAATTAAAATATTTATTAATTGGTCTAAATTGTTGGAGTCCATGTAACAGGGTAGAATGAGTTAACATTTTGTAAACTGGTGTGACTGGTACCATGCTGGCTACTGCAGCTAGTTAACATTTTGTTGACTGATGTGACTAGTACCGTGCTGATACAGATTTTAATAGACACTGAGGTCTGGGTATTCCACACTGATATTCTAACAGATCAAAAGGATCATCAACTTGAAATTGAGTGTAGTGGTCTATACCTGTAATCCCAGCACTGAGACTATGGGAGGTAAAATCCACCTCTGAGGCCACCATGGACTATAGAACGAAAGAAACGCTGTCTATCAATCAATCAATCAATCAATCAATCAATCAATGTAACTATTATCTTGCTTTTTAAATATGCTTCTGTTTCAAAGGCTATACAAAGCTTATAACTTTTAAAAATCAAACTAACCTGAGGTTTTAAGCAAACTTACTAAATGATTTTTGCGCACTTGGTTTCTGATTGTGTTCTGCTCATTTAGCACATTCAGCAGCTTTGGACGAATTAGTCAGAGGCTACCCTGTGTAGCAAGCCAATCATGGCTTCAATCCCTGTGGATTTTCTCAAACTTTTAGGGTTTCTTCTCTTGTATATGTTTGCTTTCTCAATGAAACTCATACAAGTTCTTAGCGAGATGATTTATAAAGAGAATTCCTTGCAGTCCTCAGGGACAAATTTGTTAGGGAGAGATTAAGATGGTTAACTCACCCTGAGCATTTAGTTAAGCATGGGATTATTGAATCTAGAATGCAAAATTCTCTTAAACACATTAATAATAATTGGTTAGATATATTTATAGCAGAGCCAATAGTTGGCCCCTGATGGTCTTTTAAATAAAATGCCAAACTTTCTTTTCCCTCATAGTAGACACTTGACTAGAAAAAATGCAGGCCAACTAGAAGTACATAAATATGCCTTTTTGTGGTCTTTGTTTTAGAGGCCACATAAGACTTAATCCCTATTGGAAATGTGTTGTTCATGAATTTGTCTCAAAAATACTATGCCATAGGTGCTTCAGGGAAGAGTTAGGAATTCTTTATGGAAGATCACCAGAAGTAATGTCAAATCTATAGTTATCACCCAGCACACCAGAAACCAGAGAGCCCCTCTGCAGTCGACAGAGGTCAGGTCAAAACTCCACAGCTATTGTGTAATCACTAGGGATAGAAGGGTTATTTTCAAAGGCCATAATAAAATTAGTCATTTGTTGTAGTTGACTGGTGTCACAGTTAATATCCTTCAGACATTATAATATCTAAGTCCCAAGAGCTGTCTCAGTCTGTTATTCTCTTGTTCCTCCTTGAAAGACATATTCCCCTTTGAAGTGCCCCTTCCTGTTATAGTTTGACTATCCCATGTTGACTATTCTTGATGTAAGGAATCTTACTGTTTGTAGCTTTTTCTCCTTAAATGAAAGAAAAGATTGAGTCAGGATATTTTGCTTTTTGCTAAAGCGATAATAAAAATATAAAACTTCATTTTAATAAGACGGATATGTATTGTTTGCACAATTTCAAGTTTGAGAGTTTCTCTTAAATTAAAAGGAGAAAAATCCATGGAAATAGTCACAATACTGTGCCAAGAACAGGAGAAGTGTAGACTAAAAAGTCTTACTGTGTGCTGACTGACCCTCCCTGGTTATATGATAATCGTGGCCTATTTATTTCTGTTGTTTTGTATTATTTATAGTTATAAGAAAAAGAACCATTATTTGGACTGAAAGGGAGAGCTGTTGGGGGGAAAAATAAATACCTTAAACTAAAAAAACAAAAAAAAAGAAGGGAAGAGGATGGTGGGGCTGAGGGGGAGGAGGGTGGAAAGGTGGGACTGGAGGGGGGAGTAGGGAGGGGATTGTGATTGAGATGTAACTTGAAGAAATAAAAAATAAATTATTAAAAAAAAAAAAGTAAGTCTGACTCCACCGACACAGTGTGGTACAGAGGTGACTCTGCAGGGGAAGACTATATGTGATTTCAGGTGCAGCTGCCAGGAGTAGAGATTGGTTCCCCCAAAGTCAAGGTCACTCTAAATGTAATCTCTCCCAAATAATACCACAGAGTGTATATATGCATGAACGTGTACACACACACACACACACACTCTCTCTCTCTCTCTTTTTCTTCTCTCTCTCTCTCTCTCTCTCTCTCTCTCACAAACATGCACACACACATACTCATCCACTACTCCCACCTCTTCGTGCTGTCACTATCAGCTGGCTATCACTATGACTGGCTTTACAGAAATATCTAGAACATAGGAAGTCAGGCTGGCCACATTAAGATATTCCTGGTGTGATTTGGGTTGAACAATCACATCCTTGGCTACCTTTGTAGTGAGACTTATATATTTGGGACTAGAATTAGCTTCATGGTGGTGGAAAAATATGGAGACTCAAGAAGAATTTGATGATTTTTTAGCAACATGCAGTTTCCAATGTGGTCTTCCATATGTTCTTTAGGTTAGGCCAATTTTTTCTTTTATCTTTCAAGTTTAAAAATAATTCTGTTTTTGTCTCTACCTCAAATCTTAAGTAATTATCCTCTATACAATTATATAACTTCCAAATTTTCTGAGACACTGTCAGAAACTAAGTCTACCATTTACACTGTATACACTCATTTAGACAAAGTACACAGGGACCTGAGACATTCCTGGGAGGTCAATGGATGAGTGGGTTCAGTGGTGATCATTAAAAGCTTCAGACTGTTGTTCTGAGTGAAGCCCATAGAGAGGCAGACTGCTTGTCAACTCTTGTATACTGTTTTTCGTACTGTTGTTTCTCCATCCAATTTCCACAGGACACTGAAAAGAATGTTCAATGCAATTGAAAGTATGTGGAAAACACTAACATTTTATAACCTTCTGTTCCCCTTTAAGGTGTTCAGAGTGGTCTTTGCTCTTTTATGTGATTTGTCTGGACAGACACAATGTACTTGCAATATAAAGATAGGAAATGAGAAAATTAATGCAGTCAGTTACCTATGCTTAGCATAGGAAATAATAAAACTCTGGTATTTAATGTCAGACTATGATTGCTGAATCTGACAGTAAGACTCCTGCAATGTGCTTATATATCTCTCTATTTCTACCCCCGCATATCATAATCTGACTAAGGAGAATTCTAAAGAATTATCCTTTGACACTTGTAACTGAATTATGTTCTTCTAAATTGCAACTTTGGAGCCCTCACTCTACTGACCATATTTAGAGACAGGACTCTTATAGAGTTAGTTAACATCATATGAGAATATAGGTCCTCCTTAATTTTTGGTGGGCTGACAAAGAAAGAGTGTTCTTACATCAGGGATGGGTTTGCATTGATGACCTGCAGGAAGATGGTTGTTTCCAGTCCAATCAGAGGCCTTGGTAGAAACCAAACCTGTCACTTCTTTTAACTCTGAGATTGGTGACAAAAACACACATTAAGGACTATGAAAGCTAGGAGAGAACAAAATAGAAATATTGCAAGGGTGGATTCTTCTCACAACCTTGTGGAACTCTGAAGGCTGTACAAAAATCAAAAGTAAAATACATGAAAAATATTCTTCAAACTTCAAAATGGTCATGGGCACACACAGAAAGCAGTTTGTTTCTGTGATACAAACTAAAAATGTTCAGAGAAAGAGGAACCCAGAAAGACAAGCACATGTCACACAGGAAGAGACAGTGTTCCCTGTCCAATACTTCAGACTATTCCGGTCCATGTAGATTCTTTATTTCTTCTTTAACCCTACAATCAAAGCCAAGCACAGTCTGCTAAACAATTAGTATTTTGTCTACAGTGAAAAACATCACCATGGTCTACTCTGATGATGCTTTCCTTATAGAATCTGAAATTCAAATTTCAAATAATTTTCATTTCATGAAATAGCTACTTCTTTAGATTTATTTTAATCATGTTTACACTCTAAAACCAGTCATTCTCCAGGTCATACACAAAAGAGTAGAAGGTTAGATGTTAGTTTGCAACTCCTGGTATCTCACATATTGAATTTCGATACAGCCTCAACCACCCAGCTCTTTCTTCAAATGCATCTCAACAAAGCAAAATGGAAGTGACAAATACAGCAGTGCCGAGAGGAGTCAGGTCTCAGGTCTGGGTATAATAACAGCAACTTGGGAGACTGTGGAGGGAAACTCCAGTTCAGAAGGCACTCCAGTTCACTGCCTGGGTACATAGTGAATTTCATAGTAGTCTGGGCAAATTACTCATATATATGTTTGTATGTGTGTGTGTGTATGTATGTATGTTTATGTGTATATGTGTGTGTGTTTGTATATATATATATATATATATATATATATATATATGATGGTTGCCAGATCAGCTGTAGACTGAGTGCCTAGCACATATGACACACCTTAGAACATTCCAGCACTACATACCAAGAGGAAGAAAAAAGGACTAAGATTGTCCTAGACCAGAATGGATAGAGTAGCATACATGAAGCAAGCAGGCTTCTGCTCTAGATATGTTATAATCTGGAAAGACACTCTCAGCAAACCATTCCACCATCTTCTCAATTTGCTTTGGGCCTTTGACCAACTTTGCTACAACGTTCTGCATTTTAGTATTATTATGGAAGGTTGTGAGCATGGCAGATTACCTTGGAGATTTGACTTACAGGATGCTGACCAGTAACACAGGATGCATCTCCATTCCCTGTTCATGTTTTGGGTCTGGCTTTGAATGACTTCCATTGTAAAAGGGAATCTCACCCAAAAGCCATAGCTTCCTTCCAGGCCTCATAGAACATGTGATTGCTCACTCACATCAAAGTTAAGGTTGTGTTGGAGACATTAGAGTAAGAAAGCTTCATTTTGGAGAATGCAATCATGTTGTATCTTAGGAAAGTAACATTAAAAACTGAGAAAAGGAAATAAACAGAGTACCACACTCTGCACCTAAGATGTCTATGACCAATAGAATTGGAGTGCCTGTCTTAGCAGGTAGGAGTGGACCCCAGGCTAAGAAGGAGAAAATCTGCATGTTGTCATCACAAGCAGATGGAGCACTGTGGGTGGCAGTATGAACCCTCCACCAGGCAGCCACAAAAGAGCTAAGGAAGCTACAGTTTAAGGATTCCAAGTCTGAAATTGGACTTTCTTTATTTGAGTTCTAGCCTTTTTGGTGGCAGGATGTGAACTTATCATAAGTTTATGAGAATTACATGAGTGAATGCTTTTACAACAGATGAAAAATCTCTGACATGTGATATGTTCAGTAAACATTAGGTTACTGCTATTAGAAAAGATAAGCTCCATGTACATGCACGTACTGACCTCTCTGAGATCAGCAAACAAACAGTGATATAGCGTACTGGGTAAACATCTGGATGACATAGAAAATTATGAAGCCTCCAGAAATTTCAAGAATGTGGCCACAAAATTTGAAATACTGAAAGAAAACATGCCATAAAAAATTGTAAGAACAAAAAAGTTCGCAAGGATTAGAGAAATAACTAAGGGGTAGAGCACTTGTCTATCATGTACAAGGCCATGTGCTCCATTCCTAATACTGAAAAAAAATATAAAACTTTTGTATAGAAAAATAGGAAAAATAGACTGCTCTTGACAAAAGAAGGTATAACTAGAACTGTTTGTAAAGGAACAGTGCTATGAGTTCAAGTGTCAGAACTGAAGTATTGAGAAATTATGAATAGTTCAGAGATGTGAGATTCAAGAGCAGGTTGGAGCCTGGGCACTGCAATATGCAGTTAAATTACAGCATGAGGCACAGTCATTCAATAGTGGGATTCTTTCAGTAGTGGAATGTAGGTAGAAGTGAAGTATTAGAGCATAGCCACATAACACTGCAAGTGGGAAGAGAAGCCAACACACATGAATAGCAAGTCTCCCAGGTGTGATGACCTATACCTTTACTCCCAGCACTCAGGAGGCAGAGGCAAGCAAATTTAGACTTACAGGCCAGCCAAGACAACACAGTGAACCCTTGTTTTTAAATAAAATCCTGTCCAGAGAAGTAGAAACAATGTGAAACAAGAGAACCACATTGTACATCAGAAGGCATTACTCCTTGTTAAGTTACTTAATGCAGTAGAGAGGATAGAATGTGAAATGAATAATAAACATTTACTCTTTTAAGGGAAAGTATCCAATAATAGACTCAACTAATTTGTGGCAAGCTGAAAGAGAGTCTAAAGAGCAGAGGTCGGATTGGTGAGGAGGAAAAAAGCCACCCATTGCAGAAGTCTGGAAAAATCAAGGTAAGAATACTTTTCTTATTTGTTTAGAGTAGACTAGCGGAGTTTGCTAGTCTACTCTACACAAATAAGAAAAGTAAGTAATTATGTACATCACTGCCTCTCCCCACAGTTAGGAGGAAAGAGGCTAGCAGTTTTACAAGGCACTAGACCATGGTGACATAACTGGGGAAACTATTCATCATTTTCCCTTGTTTTAATCTACCTCACATAGACTATTATGTAGCCTAGGCTAGTGTTCAATTTGGTGTGTAAGCAAGGATGACTTTAAATTTCTAATAATCCAGCCTCCACCCCTGAGTTTGGGATTTGAGAGATATCCTACTGCTGTGTGGCTTATATGGTTCTGGGTTCAAACCCAGAGTTTTATGCATGGTCTGCAAACAGTACCAACTGAGTAGTATTCTTAGCTACCAGACTCTCCTTCTTTGATGCTAAAGCTATGATTTTTTTTCACCTGAATGTACAAAAAAAATTACACAACCCAGCTTCCTTTGCTTCTAATTGTCAAGGGAACAAGTTGTGAGAAAAGAGACAATGCAAGTCAAAGCATGCATCCACTATGAGTCAGACCTATTACCTATAAAATCAGCAGGTACCTTTGTCTCTTCTGATAGTTGGCATAGTAGAAGAGAAGGCTTTCTGATACTTTTCAGGAAACTCTGTGACTTTCCTGGCCTCCACATGTTAGCTTCTTTACTGAAAGAAGGAAATGAATTTTTATCTTGTTTAGGAAAGCAAGGTTAGACTTGTTAGAGATCACACTCTCTATTACATCCAAAACCTAAGCCTACATTTCACTCATGACACTTATAGTGCTAAACAAGAAAAATAATAAAAAATAGACAAAACGAGGATCCAAGATGGCGCCATACATACAGCATGGTATCTGAGTAGTGGGTGAATGAGATTAGTCACTGTGATGTGAACGTGAGGTCCCACAGGCAACAGTGAAATACAGATGGTTTGAATTTCTAAGGTGAACACTGAGACTGCTCACCACGTGAACAGCACACACAGGCCCCAGGAACACTACCCTGAGATCAGCCAGCTCTGTCACCCATATGGAGAGGAGTATTGGCAGATCCAGCCCACGGCTCCTGCCACAGATTAGTGATATCACCTGTCTTCCTGAGATCCAGCCTGCATGTGGATATGTGCACCCCACCAGGAAAAAACAGCCAGACCACAAGAATAAGGATAAATAAGATTTTCTTTCAGGAGTTCCCAAAATGGTGGCACAGTGTGCACTTTAGCTGAGTGGCAGAGACCAAACTCATCCACAGAAAGACAATCAGGAGCTGAGACTGACTGCAAACAGAGCCAGCAACAGTGTGTTCCCCACAAGCATTGGGGGGGGGGGTGGTCCACTCATCTGAGCATCCGAGTTTTTAAGGCAGTCAGCAAAAGGCACACTGACTCTGGAACCTATCTGGGGTGGAGCTCCCTGCCTGTACAGTCAGCCTAACTGATAAACCAGAAAGACTGTCAGGGAGAGGAGAACACAGGCCCAACCACAGCTCCACCTGCCTTCCTGAGGAGACCTGCCAGCTCTCAGGTCCTCACAGAATAGCCCCCTCCTCACTCCAATCCCCTGTATATAGATCAATTGGGCCACAACCAGTTGAGGAGAGCAGCAGTCCTATTACAGGAGCCTACCCAGCACCCGGAGGTGGACACCAGGATATCAGGATCACCCAGCCCACAGAACAGGGAGTTTTCCTGAGAACCAAGGCTATCTGGCATCAGAAACAAGCAGACAATACCAGGGCTGACCAGAAGATTAAAAGTCAGTGCAAGAACATGATTAAAAAAAAAGAAAGAAAGAAAAGAAAACCAAAGCAATATGACATCTCCAAAACCTAACTATAATGCCAGAGAAAACCCTGGAAATCTTATCACAACTGAAACAAAGGCAAATAACCTTGATCCTATGCTTATATTAATAATAGAAGGCTTAAGGGAGGAAGTCAGATACCTCAGAGAGCAACAACAACATTTTGCAAAAGAGGTGATGGAAATGAATAAAGGTTTAAAGGAACAGAATACTCAAAAAGGGAAGTTGATGCAATAAAGAAAAGACAAGCTAAGACATCCATGGAACTGGAAAACCTTAGGAAAAGAAAAGGAAATACAGACACAAATATCACCAACAAAATACAAGAGATGGGAGAAAGAATCTCAGGCACAGAAGATAAAATTGAAGAAATTGAAACATCTGTCAAAGAAAATGTAAAATCTAAAAAAGTCCTGACACAAAACCTTCAGGAAATCAAGGACACTATGAAAAGATGAAATCCCAGAATAATAGGAATAGAAGAAAGGGAAGATTCTCAGCTCCAAGGACCAGAAAATATCTTCAACATAATCATAGAAAATAATTTCCCAAACTTAAAGAAAGAGATGCCTATAATTGTACAAGAAGCCTACAGAACTCCAAACAGATTAGACCAGAAAAGAAAATCCTACTGCCACATAATAATCAAAACACTAAATGTACAGAACAAAGAGAATATTGAAAGCTGCTAGGGAAAAGGGCCAAGTAACATATAATGGCAAACTATCAGAATCACACCTGACATCAAAGAGATGCTAAAAGCCAGAAGTTCCTGGACAGACATCTTGCAGACCCTAAAAAACCACAAATGCCAGGCCAGACTACTATTCCCAGCAAAACTGTCAATCAATATAAATGGAGAAAACAAGTTTTTCCATGAAAAAAGCTAAATTCAAACAATATCTATGTACAAATCAAGTTCTACAGAAGTTGTTAGGAGGAAAACTCCAACCAAAAGAGGTTAACTAAGCACAAGAAAACAGGGGAGGCAAATAACCATCAGCAGCAAAACTAAAAGAAGAGAAGCTCACTCACACACTACTTCCACCACCATCAAGATGTCAGATGTAACAATCACTGGTCACTAATATTGCTCAACATCAATGGATTCAATTCCCCAATAAAAAGACTCAGAGGAGCAGAATGGATGCAAAAACAGAATTCTGAATCCTGCTGGTTACAAGAAACACATCTCTTCAGAAAAGATAGGCATTACCTCCAAGCAAAGGGATAAAAAAGATATACCAAACAAATAGACCCAAGAAGCAAGCTGGCATAGCCATTCTAATATCCAATAAATTAGACTTTCAACCAAGGTTAATCAAAAGAGATGGGGAAGGACACTTCATACTCATCAAAGGAAAAATCCACCAAAATGACTTCTCAATACTGAACATCTATCTATGCCTAAAATGTAAGGGCACCCACATTTGCTAAAGAAACACTACTAAAACTCAAATCCCACTTCGAACTCCACACATTAATAGTGGGAGACATCAACACATCACTCTCACCACTGGACAAATCAACAATGCAGAAACCAAACAGAGAAATAATAAACCTGAGAGACACCATGAATCAAATGGACCTAACTGATATCTACAGAATATTTCACCCCAAAACAAAATAATATACTTTCTTCTCATCACCTCATGGAAACTTCTCCAAAATCAATTATATAATTGGTCACAAAGCAAGCCTTAACAGATACAGGAAAATTGAAACTATCCCTTGTAATTTATCAGACCATCATGGAATAAAGCTAGTCTTCAACAATAACAAAAACAAGAGAAAGCCTGAAAACTCGTGGAAACTGAACAGTTCTCCACTCAGTGACCTTTGGGTCAGGGAAGAAATAAAAAAAGAAATTAAAGTATTCTTAGAATTCAATGAAAATGAAGGCACAGCATACCCAAACTTATGGGACACATTGAAAGCAGTGCTAAGAGGAAAGTTTATAGCATTAAGTCCCTTCAAAAACACATTGGAGAGTTTCCATATTAGCGACCTAAAAAAAAAACCCTGAATAAGCTAGAACAAAAAGAAGTAAACACTCCCAAGAGGAGAAGATGGCAGGAAATTATCAAACTCTGGATTGAAATCAATATAGAAACAAAAAGAACAATACAAAGAATCGACAGAACAAAGAGTTGGTTCTTTAAGAAAATCAACAAAATAAATAAACCCTTAGCCAAACTAACTAATGGGCCAAGGAAAAATATGCAAATCAACAAAATCAGAAATGAAAAGGGGGAAATAACAACAGACACTGAGGAAATCCAAAGAATCATTAGGTCCTACTTCAAAGACTTGTACTCCACAAAATTAGAAAACCTACAAAATGAGCAATTTTCTTAATAGATTCCATTTACCAAGATTATATCAAAAACAAGTAAACAAATTAAACAGACTTATAACCCATAAGGAAATAGAAAAAGTCATTAGAAGTCTTCCAACCAAAAAAAGCCCAAGGCCAGATGGTTTCAACACAGAATTCTACCAGACATTCAAAGAAGAACTAACACCAATATTCTTCAAACTCTTCTACAACAGTGAAACAGAAGGAACATTGTCAAACTCATTCTATGAGGCCACAGTCACTCTGATACCTAAACCTCACAAAGGCCCAATGAAGAAAGAAAATTTCAGACCAATTTCCCTTATGAACAGGGATGCAAAAATACTCAATAAAATACTTGCAAAACAAATCCAAGATCACATCAAAAGTATCATACATCATGATCAAGTAGGCTTCATCTCAGGGATGTAGGGGTGGTTCAACATATGAAAATCAATCAATGTAATCCACCACCTTAACAAGCTGAAAGAAAAAAAAAACTACATGATCATCTCATTAGACACTCAAAAAGCATTTGACAAAATCCACCATCCCTTCATGTTAAAAGTCTTGGAGAGATCAGGCATAGAAGGACCATACTTAAACATAATAAAGGCAATCAACAAGCCAATAACCAACATCAAACTAAATAGAGAGAAATTTAAAGCATTTCCTCCAAAATCAGGGACAAGGCAAGGAGTCCCACTCTCTCTGTATCACTTCAACATAGTATTTGAAGTTTTAGCTAGAGTAATAAGACAACTAAAGGAGATCAAGGGGATACAAATTGGAAAGAAAGAAGAAGCCAAAGTATCCCTATTTGCAGATGATATGATAGTTTACATAAGTGACCACAAAAATTCCACCATAGAACTCCTACAGCTGATAAACACCTTCAGCAAGGTGGCTGGATACAAAATTAATTCTAAAAAATCAGTAGCCCTTCTTTACACAAAAGATAAATGGGCTGAGAAAGAAATTAGGGAATCAACACCCTTCACAATATCCACAAACAATATAAAATACCTGAGGGTAACTCTTACCAAGCAAGTGAAAGACCTGTATGACAAGAACTTCAAGTCCCTGAAGAAAGAAATTGAAGAAGATATCAGAAGATGGAAATATCTCCCATGCTCATGGATAGGTAGGATTAACATAATAAAAATGTCCATCGTACCAAAAGCAATATGCAGATTCAATGCAATTCTTATCAAAATACCAGCTCAATTATTTACAGAGCTTGAAAGAACAATTCTCTATTTCATATAGAAAAACAAAAAACCCAGAATAGCTAAATCAATCTTGTACAATAACAGAACATCTGGAGATATCACCATCCTGAATTTCAAGAGCGATAATAATAATAAAAGCAGCATGGTACTGGCATAGAAACAGACCAGAAACAGAGCAGTTGATCAACGGAATTGAATTGAAGACCCAAAAATAAACCCACACACCTACAGTCACTTAATTTTTGACAAAGAAGCCAAAACCATACAATGGACAAAGGAAAACATCTTCAATAAATGTGCTGGTCTAACTGGATGTCACCATGTAGAAGAATGAGAATAGACCCATATGTATCGTCCTACACAAAACTTAAATCTAAATGGATCAAAGACCTCAGCATAAATCTGGAGACACTAAAATTAATAAAAGAGAAAGTGGGGAAGCTCTGGAACTCATTGGCATGGGTAGCAACTTCCTGAACAAAACACCAATAGCTCAGTCTCTAAGACAACAATCAATAAATGTTATCTTAGAAATTGAAAAGCTTCTGTAAGGCAAAGGACACTGTCATTAGAACAAAAAGGCAGCCTACAGATTGAGAAAAGATCTTCACCAACCCGATATCCAACAGAGGACTAATATCCAAAATATGTAAAGAATTCAAGAAATTAAAGACCAAAAAAAAAAAAAAAAAACAAATAACCCAATGAAAAAAATAGGGTATAGAGCTAAACCAAGAATTCACAAAAGAGGAATCTCTAAAGGCCAAGAGGCACTTGAAGAAATGTTCAACATCTTGGTCATCAGGAAAATGCAACTCAAAACAACTCCGAGATTCCATCTCACACATATCAGAATGGCTAAGATCAAAAGCTCAAATGACAACACATGCTGGTAAGGATGTGGAGAAAGGGGAACTCTCCCCCATTGCTGGTGGGAGTGTAAACTTGTACAACCAATTTGGAAATCAATCTGGATATATCTTAGAAAAATGGGAATATCTGTACCTCAAGACCAGCCATACTCCTTCTGGGCATATACTGAAAAGATTCTTCATCAATCCACAAGGAAATTGCCTCAACAATGTTCGTAGCAGCTTTATTTGTAATAGCTAGAAACTGAAAACAACACCCAGACCTCCTTCAAATGATGAATGGATTAAAAAAAAAAAAACCTGTGGTACATTTATACAATGGAATACTCAACTTTCAGAAATCATGCAATTTGGTGTCAAATGGATGGATCTAGAAAAGCTCATCCTAAGTGAGATGACTCAGTCCCAGAAAGATAAACATGGTATGTATTCTCTTATAAGTGGATATTAACCATATACCACAGAACAACCATCCTACAACCCACAGACCCAAACAGACAGGAACCTAGCATAAATATCCCAGGAAAAACTCCATCCAGCAGTGAGTCATGGAACCTGTCGCAAGTTAGTGGAACACCTTACCCTAGGTGGTGTGCCACATCAAGCCCCAGTGCAAGAGGAAGCTCTTGAACCTCACATGACTGAAGAACTGAGGGAGTATGATATGTGAGGGCCCACCTCATCTGAGGAGAAGGGGAGTGCTGAGAATAAGAATAGTAAAGGAAGGAAGCAGGAAGGGAGGCAAGGAGGGAGGGAGGGGAGAAGAAGGAAGGGAGGGAGGGAGGGTAGGATAGGCCAGGAGGGGAGGAGGGAGGAAACTATGTTCAAGAAGTAAGTTGAAAAAAATGAATTAATTAAAGAAAAAGGGGTTAATTAAAATTTAAAAATATAATAAAAATAAAATATAAAATTTTCAAATGATAATTTACCAAAGGCATACTTGCCTTACTGGTATGAAAGGAAAAATGGTCTTAATTTCAGGTTAGAATATTAGACTCCAGGTTGCTACATAGCTCACACACTCTTGGATATCAACTTACAAGTTTTTCTTCTATACGTAAAAAATATTTTTGTTGATTGGTATTAAAAAGGCAGTTAAGAGGTTTAAAAGGTTGTAAGTAAATTAAAGGTTACTACAGTTCAACCTGGTTTTCTAAACCTCTAAGAGCTGAAGTAATTAGGAGCTAAGGTAAAATACTTGAGAAGGGCAGTGTTAGCCAATGCCTTTAACATCAGCAGAGACAGGAGGATCACTGTAGAGTTAGCTGTCTTTTAAATTCTAGAGTTACAAAGAACAGAGTAGTGATGGTTCACACCTTTAATCCCTTCACTTGAGATGCATACACCCGTAATCCCAACACACTGGAGACAGAAACATGCAGATGTCTGAGTTCAAGGTGTAGAACACAAAGCAAGCTCTAAATAGAGAAAAACTTCCATCCAGGGGTGGTGGTGCCCACTTTTAATCCCAACAATTGGGAGGCACACTCCTTTGATCTCAATACCTGGAAGACAGAGACAGGCACATAGGATTTCCAAAGATTTAAGTTTAAAAGCTGCTCGCAAAAGCCATGCTGAAATTCAAAGTGAATTGTCCTTTGTGATCTTCCAAAATATCAATTTTTTTATCTCAAATGAAAGATAATACTTATTATATTGTAAAAAAAAAAAAAGAATTTTCTCTAGTAATGATATTACCTGCCCTCCTCCCCCAAAAAAAGATGCCCCAGAGTTAAGATTAGGGCAGGGCTCTGTTCTTATCATTCCAGGAGATTAAAAGGATCCATCTAAAGAGTCCAGGGACAACTGGACAACTTAAATCTCAGAAGAAATGGGACCAGACACCAAAGAAGACAAGTAGCACAGATGATCCAGCCTCACAAACTTCCTCAATAGCTGTCTCCTCAAAAATTTACAAATAGAATAATTCAAAATGGCTAACTAAGATGGTTCAGTTCCAGACTGTTCCAGCCAGGACTTCAGTAAAGCTCTAAATTCAACCTCTGACTACAAACTTCTTAGTATATTTAAATAGGTGAGCACAAAAGGACTGCAGATCAAATGTTACTATTAACTTGCTTAACCATTTTTCCACTCTTATTTGGGCCCCCAAATAGGTTTCCTACATCCCTTATCAGCAGGAAGTAATTTTAAGAGAGCAATGTCCCATTCCCAGAAGGTGGGTGGGTGACTTTTCCCCCTCTTTGACTATTTGATGGGTTATAGGTGTTTGTTGTCATTTAGTGGGATTGGTTACAGGTTGTTAAATGGTCTCATTAAATAGGTTTTGAAGGTGAGATGCAGATATTTCTCTCTATCTCTTTTCTCTATCATTTTTTTCTCTCCTATCTAGGGGGAGCAAGACTTGAAAAAAAACGGAATATAGACATAATATAGGAATGATAAAGAAAATGGGATAGATTTTTGAACATGCTTTTATATATTTTTATATTGATACAAAATTAAGATTATATTTCGCTACATTGGTATTGATCTTTGTATATTGATGCAAAATTAAGGTTAACTCTTTTTAAGGTATTATATCTAGGTAATGCTTTAAAAAACAATGTGAAGTTTTGGCTTTTTGATAGCAACTGTCACAACTGTTTGGGATAATTAAGAAATGCAAACTAATAGTCATTCAAACACGTCATTTAGTTAGGTACTAGGGCAGTCTATCACAGTTATTTTTTAATTTAATCAGAAATCAAGTTGCTAAGAGACAAGCAACATTTGCTTATCCAAGTATACGGAGATAGATAGGTGGTCTTTAAAAACCTCAAGAGAACTGTAGAATATGGCATTCAAAGATGTTTCCTTATGATTTTTTTTTGATATTGAAACATGTCAGATCCTGACAGTACCCCGTATTCTACTCCAAGTAGATGATGAACATCAAAAAAAATCTCCATTTGGAGGTGGTTGCAGTAGTGGCAAGCTTGTCACTGGGCAAGAAAAATCCCTTGCTTCAATTGTACAAGACTGCTATCTAAAAAGGACAAAACTTGGAAGCAGGTAAGTTGAAAGCCTAGCTCTGCTAAGACAGGGTAGACAAGTCCTTCATAATTTCTGCTTTACAATTACTTTTTGTCAAAGATACTGGGCGAAAAGGCTGAAGATAGATGCTCTAATGTATGGAGAGAAATTGAGGACTGTCCAGGAAGCCAGTTGTCTGTGGTTTCATAGTTTTAGAAGTGGCTGGCTCTGCATTTCCTGTTTATTCAGATATATTTATCCTTCTTAGGTCTCTGATGTGGTTGAAGAGTAGATCTTTATAGTCTCACAGTTAAACTTCAAGTTGTTTAGGAATTAAAAGGATGTTCTAGGACTAAGAAGATTTTTTTTAAGTTGGTAATGCAAGTTGGGATGGAAACTGATTTAGATATAGAACTTTGAACTCATTGAGATAGATAATAGAATATTAATATCAGCTGCCAAATATGTATGTACTGGACATTGAGAATGTGTGTTATACCTTATAATTTTCGTAAATGTGGACTAATTATTCTTATGGTTTTGTATTGTTTTATTGTTATTAGAAAAAGAGTCTTTTATTGGACTAAAAAGGAGCTGTTGAGGGGGGAAAAGATACACATTAAATTTTTAAAAAATAGATAGGAGGGAGAGGGGGAATAGGTGGACCAGGAGGGTGAGGAGGAAGGGCACTATGATTGAGATGATTCAATCAACTTGAGGTGTGGTTGTACTAATGTAAACTAAGTGTGATAATCTTGTCGATCAATTTCAATCTTGTCAACCAAAAGAAAAGTCCAGCAAAGCCACACCGTATGTCATCCTTTTACTAACATCCACTCCAGACTCCAGATAAAGTACCTAAAGCCAGGTCAAGGTCACTCTACAGTTAATGGACCCTATGTCTTGACAGCTTGTGGAGACCCTGTCTCTGTTGAAAATTCAATTTTAAATATACATGCTATAAAACTTATGAATTCATATAAGGTACACTTTCACATGTCTACATGATTTCTAATTTTACTCCGCAGGTAAAAAAAAAAAAAATTTAACAATCCCTGGGCTCCAAAACTAACTTGCATCAAATAGTATTATTCTTGATCCTTTTTCACCATTTATTCAGTGATCCCTAGCACCATTTTTTTTTTTCAGTATTGCGCTGATGGTGATGATGACTTTATCATCATCCTTTCTATGGTACCCTGACTTGCAGTGACACTTTTGGAATTTATGTGCCTCCTGGGCCTGACCACAGATGCAGTCCTACCTGAGCATGCAGGAAAACATGAATACTGATCCATTTCCTGCTCATGTGCAACTTTCCTTTTCTGAATCTGATAGCTAATAATAGCATGGCTTCTCTTCACATCTTACTTTGATCGCTTTGTGTAATACTTGCTGAGTTCTTAGAATGGGATGTCTCTCGGCATTTGCAGTACTGGAAACCTGGTGGGGAGAGTGCTGAAATTATTGAGCCTCCTCTGCATTTGAAGATCCACATGGCTGTACTCAGCATTGGTAGAGCTCTTAGGGACAAAGAAGCCAGCAAACTGAGCTGAAGGGCTCTGGGAAACGGGGCCCTAAAGGTCTCGAGAAGAGCCAGGTAGACAGTTACACAAGGGGACCTGTGACTCACTGATCATGTCTGTACTGCCCAGTCCTGCAGCTGTTGGGTTCTGTGTCAATATATAAGCCACACAGAGCTCAAGGCCACTTTGGAGTAAAGATACTTCCTATGACCCATCTATGCAAAAGTGGCCTGAAGTGAGCCGAATAGTCTAATCATTGGTGTTCCTAGGGTACTGCTGTTGAGTGGCCTGCCCAGCCAGACTGGAGGGTCAAAGGCAATCAGGTCCCTGCGGGTCTGCTCCAGGGTATGCCTATACCTGGCCTCTGAGCCTTGGAAATAGACCAAAATGGTCTAAACTTAGATTTGAGTGGTGTCTTGGCTTGCCTGGGTCTAGAAGCCTGGAATTCTACAGTAAATAATAATAATAATAATAATAATAATAATAATAATACTGTGGAAGTAGACTTGTAGAAGCAGGAATGCAGGAATGTTTCTCTAAAACTGTTTGCTGACTCATCCTAAGGAGCTGTTGAGAAATTGAAATCTCTGGGCTTAGCTGCCCAGAGAAAGCATCTGATATCTACAAGTAGAAGTTTCAATATGAAGGGCAATAGTGGCTCGGTGGTTAAGAACACTGGTTCTTCTTCTAGAAGACACTGGCTCAACTCCACCACATACATGGCAACAAGCATCGGATAATTCAACCAGGCTTTCCATTCAGACCTTTCTCCTTGGTCTAAGTGACTACTTCTGGTGATCCTAGAATAATGATATGCTTTGACTATGCCTGTACATAGACTCCTAAACAACAGTGTTTGTGAAAGGCAGAGAGGAAAAGTGTCCAGGAATAAGAACCTGCATGTTAAGAATCCTGGGAGCCCTGGGAGCCCTGTCCTGGCATTTTAAGTGAATTTCCTATATTCAACCTTCAGTAAGCCAACAAATAAGCAACATTAAAAGAAATCAGAATCAGCCCACATATATAAAGCATGATAGTTACATCAAAACTGAAGACTGAGATAAGTATGTGTGCTTATCTCAGGGGGAAAATATAACCTTGGGAGGAGCAAAAGGCTGAGAATTCATACCTCTCTTGAGCGTGCTGCAGAAATCCTACTAGACAGACATGATAAAATCTTCCCCATTTGGGGAAGACTTGTAACATGGAGAAAGGGCTGTTAGCCAAGAAAAATTGAGGAGGGGCCACTCTTGTTCCTGTCAGAGCTAAATCCTCACGATGGTGCCATTCGCTAGTGACTCTGAATTGAGTCTACACACCGCTGACTGCTCCTGGTCTTACACGTTAATCAAGGTCCCTTTACATTCCCTGCTTCTCATAGAAAGTCTTATGGGAAAATAGCAGAATGCAAGCCCAGAATATTTCATCAGCTGCTTTGTGCCAGACTGAATTTCTTCAGTTTATATTTAGAATACTTAGGTTGGCAAGAAGCACCGAAAAAACAGACCCTGAAGTAGCTCTTGTATAAATTACAGTCCATCAGTGTCACACAAATCACCAAAACTTAGAAATCCTAAGAATTTTATTTATAAGCTATGTTTTTTTTTTTTCAAATCATAAAAAGGAAAACACTGAGAAACACAGAAGAATTTTCATGGCTGTCATCTCCCCTCTCTAACTTGACAGGCACAGTTTCAGAAAGACACTTCTCCTTTATCTTCACTAATTAAAAAATTAAAATGTGTTCATCTGTTTTCACTGTGTGGCTTGATGACATCTCTTTTCAAGCTTTCTTTCCTAGACATAAAAACAAAAAGCACCTTTGTTTTCTAACCAGAAATATCGCCTTCTACGACATTATTTTTCATCACGCTCTGTGAAAGGAGGATATCATAGTCGCCCTTATTTATTGGCAAATAGTTTTATATTTCATTTATGCTTCCAAGTTTTTCATCGGCAATCTGTGTCAAACTGCAAAATTTGCCACCTCTCCCCAGAACAGCTTATGAAATCTGTCATCTCTCTGTGTAATTTACATGAACCTTAATTATGAATCAGTGTTACGTTATGAATAGAGGTCTTCAGAACTAATGCCTTCAACGCTCAGTAAGCAATATGGCTCTCATGAAAAACATTATTTCTCCCCAGCTCTTACTTCTGGGTGACCGCTCCTGTGGATAGGCACTAACAGACATTTCCCTTGATCTGATGGTCAAATTCTAAGGAAATGATGCATGAGCTATGAGTGTTTTACATTGCAAATTGGCAAGGACATTTCTTACTGGAAAAAATGAAAACCTCCTGAGACCATTGCTGACTGACACTATATTTTATCTGCACACTGAAACAACACACTTATCAAATGAAAGAGAAGAAGAAAAATTACAAGAGATTTGATCTCCTTTATGGCGTCTAATAGCAAAATACACTGTATGATTAATGAACCTGTCAGTTGTAATGGGAAGAATATGTAACAAGTAACTGTGTATTACTCGTTTGTGATTTTATCTTTTATAAATTCAGCCATGTGTAGTGTGATAAGATAAACTCTTTACAATTCTAAGGTAATGTTATAAAGCAAGCTGAAAACCCAGTCTGTTCTATTTTTTGCCTCCGCATCCATTGATAATATGACTTTTAAGAACACATTTAAAAAATAAATTTCATTATAGGCATATCATATGTACCAGGAGTGCTAGGGTATTTTTTTCCCCTCCTGCAAACACCTGGTAATGAAATTTATTGACATTTAAACTTAATAAGTGCTAATTGAGTAATTATCGATTGAAGGAAATGTGTTCTTTGCTGGATTTATTAGCCCATATAATATTCATAGAATTCAAGCCTAGACATGCAGACACCATTACTCAGAAATGTATGTAAGGCTTAAATTAGGGAGCACAGGATACTGAAAACATCATTCTATTATTAGACATATTATAAAGGCAGAAAAGGAGGGAGAAGGCAGGAGAGGAAAGAAAGGAGGCGAGAGAGCAAGCAGCAAAGTGGGGAGGAAGCAGAGAGGAAAGAAAGACAGAGATGGGAAGGAGTGAGAGGGAAGACAAGCAGCAGAACCTCTAGGGAATGCTGAGAGAAAAGTAGATAGAGTGATCACCTAGCCTTCCTGCCTGCCTCTGTCTCTGAACTTCCTGATATGGGGCAAATAGGTCTAAGTCATGCTCTTCCTGGGGGAAAAAAAAACAAAAAACAATACATCTGTGAGACTTTCAACCTTTAAGTGATTCTAAGCCCATGATGTTAGGGTTCAGGACCTATGCTGCTGGACAATTTCTCCACAACATAAGTCTACTTGACTCTTCTATTTAGTCTTCTTGGGCATTGTCTTGACCTCTGTGACTGGCTGGAAATACCACATTAGTGTGTTAAGAGACATGAATATTGGCTGCAAAGAGAGTGGAGCCAAATTTAAAATGTACTCCATGCCAAACTAAGAAAATACAAAAAAAAAGGAGGAAAAAAAAAGAGGAGGAAAAGAGGACACATGTTGAGCTATGTTCCTGATTGCATGTTAGTAATGTCACATATATTGTCTCATTCACTTTCCATTTACACAATTTCACCTATATTATATATTTTAGTTCAAACAGACGAGAATAGGGAAAAAGAATAGATTGTGAAGAGCAACGGCAAAAATATTTCTTGAGCTATGCTCTAGGTTTCACATTAATAACTAACTTTACATGAATTTTTTAATTTACTCTTTCCATTAAAATTCTGTATCATGTTTATTCTCATTTTTCACATGGAAAACTGAGACTCCAAGCAAACAGATCACTTACTTATGATCTGAGAACAACATTTTACAGTGATACAGTCTAGACTTAAGCAGACTATGCTAGCTTTAAGGCATAATTAGCAAAATGAGATCCCAACGAGGTATGGCTTCCACAAGGAGTGATGGTAAATCTGTGAGGAAAAAGAAAGAATGGGTATTGTACTTTTCAAACAACAGGACAGATGGGAGCCACTGGGAAGGTGAATGTGAATGGGGCGGACATTGAGGTGTTGGAGACAAACCTCACTTACCTTCCACTGGACACATTGGCCATCTACACAATGTTGGGTTTCATGCCCTGCCTTTTCCATAATGGGGACACCATTCTGTAATTTTTCCAGAGGGTGGCATATTAGAAAGACATGAGAGAATAAGGAAAATACTGAGTTATGCCCTAGAGGGCTTGTATGGCCTGATGTTTCAGGCTAGGCCATTGCCAGATCTATTGAGCTAGGGTTCTGCCTCTTAGAGAATTTATGTAACTCCTTTGACTTTCATTTTCACAGATCCAAGAAAGGTGATGAAAATGTCTATCTCAAGGGATCAGTAAAGAGATTGTTACATCTAGCATAGAATATTCAATGTTACCATTCTGAGTTGAAACAAGCATCTTAGTTTCACTCAGCTGTTAATTTTTTTTAATTTACGAAATGGAGAGATATAGGTGTACATATGTTTATATGTATGATTCATCCCTAGACTCTGTGATGCATTCCAAGATACAATTTGATATGTATAAATAATACACTGATCAATAGAGTGTCCCTCAATCCTGGGAGAATTGCTTCAGATTTGTATTTTGCCAAGTACTTTGGAAAAGACTCAACTAATGGTGGAATGAGGGAAAAGTGCTTGAACGGAAAGAGATTTAACTGTTTTGAGTGTGGACAGGTTTGGGTAGGGTGAGACATGGAAGGCTAAAAAAGTCATGATGTATTTGTTTTGAGGTTTTGTTTTTATTCTGATTTGTTTGTGACGGGGTCTCCTGTAGTCTATATTGCAATCTTGATCCCCCTGCCTCCTTCTCTGAGTATGGAATTACTGGCATACCCCTCTGCTCACTCTTATTTTATTTGGTGCTGAAAAACAATCGTAGGGCTCCATGCATGTGAGAAGAGCACACTAGTGACCAACCTACCTCTTTAGGCTAGATGTAATTTCAATGACCAAGATCAGACCAAATCTCAATGATTTCAATAACAAACACCTATAGAAGATGAAGAGTATCCAACAGGAAAGAAACACAACCCAGAGTAGCACCTCATAGTCAAGAACGTGACATTTCATGACAGTCATGAGCATGACCCTTGCACTGTGGTCATGATTTCAAGAAGTTACTCAAAGTGCAATAACTCACTTAGAAAAATAAATATGACTTACCACATTGTCTCTATTTTTAAATGATGTGTGTCTATACCTACTATTGATCTCATATATCTCCTCACTTATACTGTCCAAAAAGTAAAGATTTTTTCTTCTAAACTAAACTCATTACATCATATGCATTCACAATGATAACAACACTGCAGACTGTTGATGTGTAATCTCACACTGAGGAGGTTACAAAGAACAGGTGATCAATAATCCAAAGAATATGCATGGCGAATATTTACAAGACTTCGTATATAGAGATAATCATTCTGAACTGATACCCATTAGTTCTTCCTACATGGCATCCCTGGATCCCTGGGAGTTTGTACTTATATATGCAGAGACCATAACTTATGTTTGCTTGAAGTCCTCCTCACAAAATAAATGTGCTTGTAGTCTTAGTCACTGCCTAATGAGTAACACATGGGATACACATGGTATCTACTTACCCTGAATTACAAAAGCAAAAATCAAACCGCAGTTACATACAGACTCTCCTTTTATTAAACCCCAAATGGTTTCAATATGAGGTTGAACCTCCCTTTAGGACAACAGTAGAGGCAAGTTTCTTTGAGGATATTTCCTAAACCACCCCCTGTTCTCAGACTCTATGGCCAAAGAGTCCAAATGGTTTCATTTGCCCTCCTTTAATTTGTATATAAATGAAGGAAATAAGTGTCTTAACTACCCATTAGTATAAATAGTTTTTCCATAATTATCAAACATATAACTTGACTAAAACAGTTGCATTCATTAAAAGTACCAGTAAATTTTACTAACTCGTGGTTTTTTAAGCAGTTATACCTTTTGTTTTTAGTAATAAGCTATGCTTTAAGAAATTCTTACCACTGACTTTTCTTCAGTTTTAAGAACAAAGATAGTAATAGTAGATTTGTAATTAGTTAAATCAATTTCTCAGTTCCTCAAGAGGTAGATCATGTACATGTGTGTGCATGTATGTGTGTTTATTCATTGAAACTTTCTTCTCAATAACGTTGATTAACCATTATGTATGAACTATAAGCTTGCTTTTTTTTTAATTAAATATTTTTTTTTCTTCAAGTTACATCTCAGTAACAAACCCCTCCCTATTCCCCCTTCCTATCCCGCCCTTCCACCCTCTTCCCTCCAGAAGTTTCCCCTTTCAGTCCAACAGCTGGTTCCTTCTCTTATAACAGTAAGTATTATACAAAACAATAGATATAAATATGCCACATTTATGAGAGTAAATTGGCCCAGTATACCTTCCCAATGTTCAGTTTATACCTATTTGGCCCCTGACTTTAACATTCTACTATCTACCCAACTCCATGAGTTTAAAGGTCTATATGTGACTCAACATTCATACTATCTTGCAACACACTTTTAAGAGTATCTTCTTAGATCTATAACAACCTCTTGATTCCTAAACAGTTCAAAATTTAACTATAAGATTCTATCTGTCTATTCTTCAACCACCTCAGAGACCTAAGAGGGATAAATATATTTGCTTATATAGGAAGAGCAGAGCCTGCAGCTTCCAAAACTAAGAAAGAACATACCAATAACTGCCTGGACAGTTCCGATTTTCTCTCCATACATTCCAGCATCATTCTTCAGGCTTTGGGTCCTGTTTCTCTGACAGACATTTGTTGTAGAGCAGGGATTATGAAGGACTTACCTACCCTGTCTTGGCAGAGTTAGGCTGTCGACTTCCCTGCTACCAAGTTTTGTCCTTTTTGGACAGCAGTCTGTCTGCAGTTGGTGCAAGGGCTTTTTTCATGCCAAGAGAAAGGCTTGCCACTAATTCAACCATCTTACAGTGGAGGTTCTTCGATGCTTATCTTCTACTTGGAGTACAATAGGGGGTGCTGTCAGGCGCTGATATGTCTCGATATCAAAAAAAATCTTGATTTAAGATAACATCTTTGAATGCCATATTCTGCAGATCTCTAGGGGTTTTTGAAGATGCCCTATCCATCTCTTGTATTTAGATAAGCAAATGTTGCTTGTCTCTTAGCAACTTGATTACTGGGTAGTTTAGAGAATATCTGTGATAGACTGTCATAGTAGCTAACAAAGAGACATGTTTGCATGACTAGGAGTTTGTTTTAACTATCCTAGACCATTTTAGACGGTTGGTATCAAGCGGTCAGAACTTCACATTTTATTTTTAAGTATCTCTAGGTATGATACCATTGGGAAGCATTATCTTTAAATTTGTATCAATATACAAAGATCTATTCAATTGTGGTTAAATATACACTTCATTATGTATCAATATACCAAGATCAATGCCTATGTAGCCCAATATAATCTTAATATTACGTCCATATGCAAGGGTCAATACCATTGTGGCCAACTATAATCTTAATTTTGTATCAATATACAAAGATCAATACCGATGTAATCCAATACAATCTTATTTTTGCACAATAAACATTGGTCAATACCACTTTAGCCAAATAAACTACTAATTTTGTATCAATATACAAAGGTATAAGGGCATATTCAATAATCTGCCCCTTGTTCTTGGACCTTCCTGTGCTATGTCTATATCTCATTTTTCTCAAGCCCATGCACTCCTACATAGGAGAGGAAGAAGGATACAGAAAAGGAAAAGTAGGAGTTCCCTGGGGCTAACCTCCAAAACCCATTAAGACAGGACCATTTATCAGCTTGTAGTCTCTTCCCCTACATAACAGAGTTTTCAGTTATCCTTCAAATAACCAAAAAGATGGGCGGAGAAACACCCTCCCCACATTTGCAACCAAATGGATGGATCTAGAGGAGCTCATCCTGAGTGAGCTAACCCAGTCTCAGAAGGATGCACATGGCATCTATTCACTTATAGTACGATTTTAACTATATCGTACAGGATATCTGTACTACAACCAACACATCAAAAGGAACAAGGACATAATTTTTTTTTATCTTTTTCTTTTTCCTTCTTTTTTTCTTTTTTTCTCTTTCCTTTTCCCTTCTCTTTTTCCTCTCTTTTTTTGTTGATATTCTTTGTTTTTGTGGGTTTGTGTGTTTGTTGGTCTTTTTTTTTAGTATTCCCCCAGTAGCAATGAGACACCAGTCACTGGCAGTACTGCCTCTTAGGCCCCCGGTGAATGAAGAGGCTCTTGGCCCTCATATGACTCCTGATCTGTGGTGAGAGACTGTTAAGCAGGGACACTCCACCCCAGAGGAACAAGACGGAAGGGTCAGGGGGTAGAGCATGGGAGGGTGGGACTGGGAAGCGGGAAAAGAGGACAATATGATAAGGATGTAACCTGAAGCAACAAACAAATAAATTTATTAACTAAAAAAAAAAAAGAAAAAAAAAAGGCAGGGGGCAGGGCTGAAACACTGTGAATGGAACAGAGGATACAGCCATTCGGCCTGGATTTGCAGACCTCCAGGTGTAGAGAAGACGTGGAGCTAAGGTAAAATACAAGAGAATTGTGGTATTGGCCCATACCTTTGACTTCAGCGGAGACGGGGGGGGGGGGGACCTTAGAGTTGGTGGTCTTATGTACTCTGGAGTCATACGGAGCGGGGTGGTGAGGGTGCATACTCTTGGTCCCACCATTCAGGAAGAGTACACCCTTGGTCCCAGCTCCCAGCACACTGGAGACAGAAACAGGCAGATCCCGGAGCTCAGGGTCAGCCTGATGCAGGGTAAACTCTAAATAGAGAAAGACTTCGATCCAGGAGTGGTGGAACACATCTTTGATCCCTTCAGATGAGAAACACAGGTCCCTGTTCCCAATAATTAGAGTTCAGAGACACACACATGGGATTTGGAGGGATCTAGGTTTGGAGGCTACTTACAAAAGGCCTTCTCGATGCAGGCAGATTGTCCTTTGGGATCTCAAAATATATTCACTAGAGCTGGTTTAGCTCCAAGGTGACAGAATGATTTCTACTTTAACCCGGATTGAAAGATAACGCTTTGTATGTTGTCAGAAGGCCAAATTTGCTTCAGGAGAAGTACTACCTAGCCACCCCCATCCCCTCCCCAGAAAAAAAAAAAGAGGGCAAATGTCCTAGGGTTGGGATTGGGGCAGGGCTCTGTTCTTATCGTTCCAGGAGAATCGAAGTGTCCATTAGGGGAGCCTGTGGACGGCGGACAGCAGAATCCTCAGCAGAGAGCAGAATCAGGCACCAAGGAGGATGAGTGACCCAGTTGATTCTGCCTGGCAGACTTCCTCAATAGCTGTCTCCATCGGGGGCCTGCAACCACCACTGCAATCCAGTGTCGCTGGGACCGTTCAGCTCTACACAATGCCCCGGCCGGAACCTCAGTGAAGCCTGCAAGATCAGCTTCTGCCTACAAACCCCTTAGGTCATCTAAATAGCTGAGAACAGAAGGACTGAACATAAAAGGATTGTACTAACATTTTTAATCATTTTTCCCATTTGGGTTGGGGCCCCAAACAGGTCTACTACGACCCAAATCAGCAGGAAGTCACTTTAAGAGAGATTCAAGGTTCTTGTCTGCCAGTTGTCTACCTCTGGTGGGTGACCAGTTCAGGCATAAGATAAAGTCTCAGTTAAAGGGCAGCCTTCCTTTCCCAAATGAGAGTGGCAGAAAAAAGGTCACACCTGCCTCCAGTGTATCACATGCCTCTTCCTTTTCTTCATCTCTATCCCTCTCACTTCATTCTGAGAACAAGAACCTCCAGGAGGACATGCCTAAGAGCTAGTGCTCTCATGCACATGTAGGCACACATGCATTGAGGAAAACTGGAGATTTGGGCTCCGATTTCTTTAAAAGATATGTGTGTTAATCTCCACTAAATTGGAATATGGAATGTACACAGCAAAGGTACAATATTAATGTGTACCCTTGAAGGAAAACCTTTTTGGTGATGGACCATCATGCAATAGATATGCGAGAGAACTGGCACCTGGTCACAATCTCTAAGCTGAACTCACATTGTGCTGAAATCAATTTAGTCTTTGATTTTTCTTTCTTTTTCAGTGATGATGCCTAGATTTTTGTACCCTACAGTTTGGGGAGGCTTTGTTTTCATTTTTTTTTTTTTTGCTCATTTGAGTTCTTCCTAATAATAGAATAATTTCATACTAGTCATGTTATTTTCTAAGAAACTCTGAAACACAAAACCTAGTAGAAAAGTCACTCTTGGAAGTCTAGTACCTGGTCCAAGCAGTGACCACATTTCTAGTTCTGCATTGTTTCATAGCTCCAAGCTGGGATGAGAGCTGTCATCCTCCAAATTCGAATGTGACACTCTTGTGATGTACGAGCACCCTGCATATGGTAATGAGGGAAATGTGGGCCTCCTCCTACTGTGGTCTCAGCATAAGCCATGCCGTGTCATGTATGACACAGCATATTCCAGGGCCTGAGCATTTTTGTAACATATATGGGCACGTCTGTCAACCACAAGGATGTTGACTGAACCATTGTTAACCTCTCATACATGATACAGCCTCTGTTCCCTATCTCTCTGTTTTTTTTCTTTAAAGGTAGAGTTAAATTTTGTTCAAACCCTCCATTCTTTATCCTGTTTTAAGGATTATGCAGCTGTACTTCTGTGTAACCCAGTATTGCACAACCCATTTTAGAACATGATACCCTAAAATTTTAGTATGTGACCAAGCAGCTAGTGATAATCTCTCTTCATTGTGGGACTACATTTTTTTCAACTCTTTTTAAGCCTAAAGCCATCCATAGAAAGCAGCTGTTCATGTCCAGAGGAGATACAAGAAGACAGCTCTTTAACACTGAGTCTAGGGCTCTGCACCATCTATTAATAATGCTACAAGCACGGAAGCTCCAAGCATGTAAAACGTGGCCTTCTGGACCCAGGGGGCAGCCTTCCTTTCCCAAATGAGAGTGGCAGAAAAAAGGTCACACCTGCCTCCAGTGTATCACATGCCTCTTCCTTTTCTTCATCTCTATCCCTCTCACTTCATTCTGAGAACAAGAACCTCCAGGAGGACATGCCTAATTGCTACATGTAGACACACATATGCATGGTACACATGCCTCTCATTTCACTCTTCTGATTGAACTATCTGCTCCATGTGATCTTTCTACCTGGGACTGGTCAGGAGCTTTCCACCAGAACTAAGGTTGTTGTACATTGTTTCCATGAAAAGGCTCAAATCCCATTTCTTCCTTTGGATGTGAGGAAAATAGAAGCCCATAGTTGGCTGCTAAAATGTATTAGAGTCTGTTATTAGTTAATAAAATATGTCCATGTTTACTGTTATTTGGGACAATATGTTGTACCATACCAAATATTTTGTAGTAATTCCAGGCTGCCAAGAAAAAAAAAAAAAAAAAAGACCCAAGGAATGTTTTTAGTGTGATTTTAGGCTCTGTGAAATTAGCTCCTTGTCACATTCTAATGAGAATACAGCACCACATCTTTCCTAAAAGCAGCATGCTAATACACCTCTTGAGCCTCCGGGAGTCTATGGGAGGCCAGTTATGACCATTATGACTCCCATGGTCAAGCGATTTTCTGGGAAGCCTTTGCAAGCCACAGCCACTTGCTGTATGCACACATAATCCTGTTTGTGAGCACTTCACAGGAAACAACCTTTGAACCTATTGTGGGGGAATCATTTCCTCCTGTTTGTGTTTTTCAGAGCTCTCAAACATGAGAGTATCTTCCAGAAAAAGTGTCATGCCACCCTGCATAAAGAAATAGCTGGAAACATTCTCACTTACCATCTGATTATCTCACAGATCACTAAAAGTATCAAAGAGATGTTTTAAACTTTTAATTATTAAGAAATATATTTGAGAAAGGGCCTCATTATGTAGACCTGGCTGGTCCAGAACTTATGTAGACAAGGCTGGCCTCCTCACAGATATCTGCCTGTCTCCACCTTCCTTCCTAGGGCTAGGATTAAAGGTGCGAGCCATCATTCCTGGATTGTCTTAAATGTTTATGAACAAACATGTTCTCTGTAAAGTAGTGACTAGTAGGGGAGAGACTTTTTGACATGTAAGTTCTATGGAAGGTTTGGTAGCATTTAAAGCCCTCATAAGGAAAGTTTACCCAGTATTGTAGGTATCTCATTATATCTCAGACTATGCTTTGTCCATCTCTCTGTTTCTTCTTGTATTTTCCCCTCTTTTCTTTTACAATAGTAATAACATGAAACAATTTAATGAGAAGTAGAGACATGCATGTAGACATATTATTTTCTTCAAGTGCTGGGGCATATACATAATTATTGTATATTCCAGTGGAAACAGACTCTTTAAAACTACTCTGAAGGCTGTTAGTGATTTGTAAACATTTTTCTAAGTTAAATATGCCTTGTCATCTGTGATTTTGAGAAAATATTTACTCTTCTAGAATGTATCACCCAAGAATTGTAACAAACACACTCTAGATTGAATTTCATGAATTCTTTCAAAATCTCCCTGGCTAAAGTTAGAAAAGAAAAACTCAGTAATTTGATTACTTTCTTACATTTTTTAATCATTCAACAGCATTGAACTGAAATGTGTGTGCTCTTGAGGAGTAAGGAAGGCAAAATAGATAGATGATAGATAGATAGACGTATAGACAGACAGACAAGCAGATAAATAATAAAAGAATTCCTTTATTCTCCCACCTTTTGAAAAGATAACATAATGGCCATGATTCACTTCCCTCTCTTCAACAATTATCTAATGAGAAGCAATCTGTTCATTCTTCCCAGGTTCTTCTCAAGTTCAAGTCTTGAATCCAGTTTGACATCTTCCATAGTGCTCTTGGCCCCCCACACTTGTCTTTTCCCCAGACTCCCTCATCTGGCAGCTGACCCTTAGTGACTGGCAGGTGTCTGAATTAAGCCAATGTTCTGAACAATTTGCTCTCAATTTGCAGTTTCCCTGCTTTTCCTGGGTGTTTTGTAACCCCCTGCTGCTCTCTCTTTTGGAAGTCACTGTGGCTTCAGGCTGCTCTGCATTCTTTTTAGCCACATTCTCCATCTATATGAAGACCTAGTTATAATGACTTCTGAACATTTTCACATGTCTGCCAGTTCAGCATACCCTGCCACCTGCCATGAGAGGTGCCAGGCTAAACACAGAAGTAGCCTCTCCCCAAAGCATACCACCACATGCACCCCAGCAGCCCATGGAGAACTCACCCAGGAGTATTCCAACACAGCCAGGCTGCTGCGAAGAAAAGACAGAGGCCTGTGAACTCCAGTCCTTTTCACCCTCCTACATCCTTCATCCTCTGCATTCCTGTATCCCCTGCTTCCTGAAACCCTTCCTGCACTCCCTTCTGCACCCTTCTGCCCTCTTTTACCATATTTCAAACAAGTGGAATGAGTACTCATCCACTTTGATCCACCTCATAGTCTATCTTGTTATGGCCACAGTCCAAGGCAACTGACAATCAATGCAAACTGGTCCATATCCTCGTGTATTAATGGAGGCTATAATAATGAAAGTATGATTAAAATGTGATTTAAAAGTCAGACATGGTATGGTGGCACAAGTTTATACACCTGCAATCCTAGCACTAGGTAGGTTAGGCAGGAAGATTGTGTGCTTTATGTTAGCCTAGACTACACAGTGAGACTCTGCAGACTAACACAAGAAAATTGTGAGCTTTAGGCTAGCCTGG
Source organism: Lophiomys imhausi (assembly GCA_907164525.1). Lineage (NCBI taxonomy): Eukaryota > Metazoa > Chordata > Mammalia > Rodentia > Muridae > Lophiomys > Lophiomys imhausi. The sequence goes on from CAJQZJ010034075.1 coordinate 2,286,890, forward strand.
ACTTCCCACAGAGACCTTGCTTCAAAGAAGCAAGCAAGCAAGCAAACCCCAAAGTTGAAAATGTGATTTATGAAGAATAAATATATTTTTAAACCATTAGAATGCAATTCCTGGGATTTATAGATTTCAAGTTAATATACTAAGATTTTATCTATTTGTCTGACTTCAAGAAACTGTTAAATATCCTCACATGTCTAAAACTTATGTATCATTTATTTAATAATGGTGTTCTTTGAGATCAAGTCAATCATAACTATTCTCAAGAGTAATTTGGATTTATAATGTTTCTTTTTATGTTGTCATGCAATATACAGATTTTAAATATATTATCCGTACTTTAGCTGATGAAAACAATCATCCCTCTCCTCCCACTACCTCACATCCTGTGGCCAGCAGTGTGCGCATCTGCAGGACTCCTAAATGTCATGTGATTGCTTTATTGAATTAGACTATTTTTTTTTTTGTGGCTCATCTTATTTTTTTAAATTTATTTTTTCTTTCTTCAAGTTAAATCTCAATCACAATCTCCTCCCTACTCCCCCACCAGCCCCACACTCCCACCCTCTTCCCCCTCACCCTCTTCCTCTTCCCCCTTTTTTTTAAGTTTAAGGTATATCTTTTTCCCCCCCAACAGCTCCGCCTTTCAGTCCAACAAATGGTTCTTTCTCTTATAACAATAAACACAATACAAAACAACAGAAATAAATAGGCCACAATTATGAGAGTTATATGGCTTAGCATACATTTCCAATGTCTAGTCCATATGTGTTTGATACCTGACTTTAACATTCTACTATCTAACCATCTCCATGAGTTTAAAGTTCTGTATCTAACTCAGCTTTCACACTAACTTGCATCACAATTTTAAAAACATCTTCTTAGATCCAGAACACCCTCTTGATTCCTAAACAACTCAAAATTTAACTATGAGACTCTAGCTATCTATTCTTCAACCACCTCAGATACCTGAGAAGGATAAATATATATGATTATATAGGAAGTGCAGGGCCTGCATCTTCCAAAACTAAGAAATGACATACCATGGCTGCCTGGACAGTTCCCATTTTTTCTCCATACATTACAGCATCAATCTTCAGCTGTTTGGCCCCATTTCTCTGACAGACATTGAGTGTAGAGCAGGAATTATGAAGGACTTGCTTACCCTGTCTTGGCAGAGCTAGGCTGTCAACTTACCTGCTTCCAAGTATTGTCCTTTTTGGACAGCATTCTGTCTACAGTTGAAGCAAGGGATTTTTCTTGCCAAGAGATAGGCTTGCCACTAATTCAACCATCTCTCACTGGAGATTCTTCGATGCTCATCTTCTACTTGGAGTAGAATATGGGGTGCTGTCAGGAGCTGACATGTCTCGATATCAAAAAATCTTAAGTTAAGAAAACATCTTTGAGAGCCATATTCTGCAGATCTCTTGAGGTTTTAGAAGATGCCCTATCTATCTCTTATATTTAGATAAGCAAATGTTGCTTGTCTCTTAGCAACTTGGTTTCTGAGTAGCTTAGAAAATAACTGTGATAGACTGTCATAGTACCTAACAAAATGACAAGCTTGAATGACTATTAGTTTACATTTCTTAATTATCCTAAACAGTTTATGACAGTTGGTAGCAAAAGGCTGAAACTTCACATTTCATTTTTAAGCATTACTAAATACAATACCTTTAAAAAGTGTTACCCTTAATTTTGTATCAATATACAAAGATCAATACCAATGTGGCCAAATAAAATCTTAATTTTGTATCAATATACAAAGATCAATACCTATGTAGTCCAATACAATCTCAATTTTGCATGAATATAGAAAGGTCAGTACCAATTTAGCCAAATATAATCTTAATTTTGTATCAATATACAAAGGTATAAGGGCATATTCAATAATCTGTCCTTTTTTCTTGATCTTTCATATATTATGTCTATGTCCCATTTTTTTTTCTGAAGTCTGTTCACTCCTACATAGGAGAGAAAGAAGGATACAGAAAAGAAAAGGAGAGAAGTCCCTGGGTCTAACCTCCAAAACCTATTTTACAAGACCATTTAATACCTTGTAATCTCTTCCCCTAAATAACAAGATTTTCTATTATCCATCAACTGACCAAAGGGGGTGAAATCACCCTCCCCACCTTCTGGGGATGAGGCGTTGCTCTCTTAAAATGACTTCCTGCTGATTTGGGATGTAGTAAACCTGTTTGGGGCCCAAATAAGAATGTAAAAATGGTTAAAAATGCTAATAGAATCATTTGATGTTCCGTTCTTTTGTGCTCAGCTATTTTAAAAGTCCTAAGAAGTTTGTAGACAGAAGCTGAACTTCAGGGCTTTACTGAAGCTCTGGCTGGAGCAGTCTGTGGAGCTGAACACTCTTATCAATTTTGAGTTGTTGTGGTTGTAGACTTTTGAGGAAACAGCTATTGAGGAAGTCTGCAAGGCTGGATCATCTGGGCTACTTATCTTCTTTGGTGTCTGATCTGTTTTCTCCTGAGGTTTCCATTGTCCAGTTGTCCCTGGATTCTTTGGATGGATGCTTTAAATCTTCTGGAAAGATAAGAACAGAGCCCTGCCCTAATCCTATATTTTTCCTGGAGCAAATTTGGTTTTCTTGACAATATATAAAGTATTATCTTTCAATTCGGATTAAAGAAGAGATTATTTTGATATTTTGGAGCTAAACAAACCTTTAGTGTATATATTTTGAGATCTCAAAGGATAATTTGTTTGAATTTCAGCATGCCTTTTGTAGGTAGTTTTTAAACTTAAATCCTTCCAAATCCTATGTGCCTTTCTCTGCATTCTAAGTATTAGGATCAAAGACACGTGGTTCCCAACTGATGGGATTAAAGTTGTGCTCCACCACGCCTGGATTGAAGTTTTTCTCTATTTAGAGCTTGTTTTGTGTCAGTCTGACCTTGAGCTCTGTGATCTGCTGTTGCACTCTCTAGTGTGTTGGGATTAAGGGTGTATCCTCAAATGATGGGATTAAGGGTGTGCACCATCACCACCCTGTTCCTTGTAACTCTAGAATGTATAAGACAACTAACTCTGTAGTGATCCTCCTGTCTCTGCTGGAGTTAAAGGCATTGGCTAACACCACACATTTCATGTATTTTACCATAGCTCCAAGATTTTTCAACTCTTGGAGGTTTAGAAAACCAGGTGGAACAGCAGTAACCTTTAATTTATTTACAGTATTTTAAACCTGTTACCTGCTTTTTAGTGCCAAATCATGAAATAATCCTATACATCTACCAAACAAAACAAAACAAAAAAACTTTTAAGCTGCTATCAAGTTTGTGTAATTTATGTGGCCACCTGCAGTCTAATATTCTAATCTGAAATTAAAGCCATTTTCCTTTCATGGCAGTAAGGCAAGTATACCTTTGGTACATTATAGTTTGAAAATTTTATATTGTATTTTTATTATATTTTTTAAGCTTTTTAACTCTTTTCTTAAAAAAGTAATATTTTGTTTTCTCAAGTTACTTCTAGAACATAGTTTCCTCCCTCCTTCCCTTGTGGCCCCTCCCTCCTTTTTTCCCTCCGTCCTTGTTCCTCTACTTGGTACTCTCCTTCTCCTCAGATGAGGTGGGCCCTCACATATCCTACTCCCTCAGTTCTTCAGTCATGTGAGGGCCAAGAGCTTCCACTTGTACTGGGGCTTGATATGGCACACCATCCAAAGTATGGTATTCCACTAACCTGCAGCAAATTCCATGACTCACTGGTGGGTATAATTTTTCCTAGGATAGATGCTAGGTTCCTATCTATTTGGGTGTGTGGGTTGTAGGACAGGTATCCTGTGATGTATGGTTAATATCCATTTATAAGGGAATACATGCCATGTTTACCTTTCTGGGACTGCATCAGCTCGCTTAGGATGAGCTTTTCTAGCTCCATCCATTTGGTTTCAAATTGCATGATTTCCTCATTTCTGATTGCTGTGTAGTATTCCATTGTGTAAATGCACCACGGTTTTTTTTATCCATTCTTCAGTTGAAGGACATCTGGATTGCTTCCAGTTTCTGGCTATTACAAATAAACTTCTATGAACATTGTTGAGGCAATGTCCTTGTGCTTTTGTTTCGAATCTTTTGGATATATACCCAAGAGGGGTATGGCTGGGTCTTGAGGTAGATTTATTCCCAATTTTCTAAAATATCTCCAGATTGATTTCCAAAGTGGTTGCACAAGTTTGCAGTCCCACCAGCAATGGAGGAGTGTTCCTCTTTCTCCACATCCTCACCAGCATGTGCTATCATTTGAGTTTTTGATCTTAACCATTCTGACAGGTGTGAGATGGAATCTCAGAGTTGTTTTAAGTTGCATTTCCCTGATGACCAAAGATGTTGAACATTTCCTCAAATGCCTCTTGGCCTTTAGAAATTCCTCTTCTGTGAATTCTCGGTTTAGCTCTGTACCCCATTTATTGATGGGGTTATTTGATTTTTTTGGTGCTTAATTTCTTTAATGCTTTATATATTTTGGATATTAGCCCTATGTCAGATGTTGGGTTGGTGAAGATTCTTTCCCATTCTGTAGGCTGTCATTTTGTTCTAAGGACAGTGTCCTTTGCCTTACAGAAGCTTTTCAATTTTATAAGGTCCCTTTTATTGATTGTTTGTTTTAGTGCCTGAGCTATTGGTGTTCTATTCAGGAAGTTGCTACCAGTGTCAATGAGGTGGCTTTTCTCCATTTTCTCTTCTATTAATGTTAGTTTGTCCAGATTTATGTTGAGGTCCTTGATCCACTTAGGCTTAAGTTTTGTACAGAGTGATAAGTATGGGTCTATTTGCATGCTTCTACACATTGACATCTATTTAAACCAGCACCATTTATTGAAGATGCTTTCCTTTTTCAATTGTATGCTTTTGCCTTATTTGTCAAAAATTAAGTGACCGTAGGTGTGTAGGTTTATTTCTGGGTCTTCAGTTCGATTCCATTGGTCAACTGTTTCTATACCAGTATCATGCTGTTTTTGTTACTATTGCCCTGTAGTACAGCTTGAAATCTGGGATGGTGATACCTCCAGATGTTCTGTTAATGTACATGATTGATTTAGCTATTCTGGGTCTTTTGTTATTCCATATGAAGTTGAGAATTGTTTTTCCCAGATCTGTAAAAAATTGAGTTGGTATTTGGATAGAAATTGCATTGAATCTGTATATTGCTTTTGGTAAGATGGCCATTTTTATTATGTTGATCCTATCTATCCCTGAACAAGGGAGATCTTTCCATCTTCTGATATCTTCTTCAATTTCTATCTTCAGGGACTTGAAGTTCTTATCATAAAGGTCTTTCACTTGCTTGGTTAGAGTTACCCCCCCCCAGGTAGTTTATATTATTTGTGGCTATTATGAAGGGTGTAGATTTCCTTATTTCTTTCTCAGCCCACTTATCTTTTGTGTAAAGAAGGGCTACTGATTTTTTTTTTGAATTGATTTTGTATCCAGCCACCTAGCTGAAGGAGTTTATCAGCTGTAGAAGTTCTCTGGTAGAATTTTTGGGGTTACTTATGTATACTATCATATCATCTGCAAATAGGGATACTTTGACTTCTTCCTTTCCAATTTGTATCCCCTTGATTTCTTTTAGTTGTCTTATTGCTCTAGCTAAAACTTCAAGTACTATATTAAAGAGATATGGACAGAGTGGGCAGCCTTCCCTTGTCCCTGATTTTAGAGGAAATGCTTTAAGTTTTTCTCCATTTAGTTTGATGTGGGCTATTGCCTTTTTGTAAATTGCCTTTATTATGTTTAAGTATGGTCCTTGTATGCCTGATCTCTCTACGACTTTTAACATGAAGGGGTGCTGTATTTTGTCAAAAGCTTTTTCAGCATCCAATGATCTTATGATGGTCATGTCATTCTTTTCTTTCAGCTTTTTTATGTGGTGGATTACATTGATGGATTTTCTAATGTTTTACCACCCCTGCATCCCTGGGATGAAGCCTACTTGATCATGGTGTATGATACTTTTGATGTGATCTTGGATCCGGTTTGCAAGTATTTTATTAAGTATCTTTGCATCAGTGTTCATAAGGGAAATTGTTCTGAAATTTTCTTTCTCCATTGGGTCTTTGTGAGGTTTAGGTATCAGGGTGACTGTGGCCTCATAGAATGTGTTTGGCAGTATTCCTTCTGTTTTTATGTTGTGGAAGAGTTTGGAGAATATTGGTGTTAGCTCTTCTTTGAATGTCTGGTAGAATTCTGTGCTGAAACCATCTGGCCCTGGGCTTTTTTTGGTTGGAAGACTTCTAATGACTTCTTCTATTTCCTTAAGGGTTATAGGACTGTTTAATTTGTTTACCTGTTCTTGATTTAACCTTGGTAGGTGGAATCTATCAAGAAAATCGTCCATTTCATTTAGATTTTCCAATTTTGTGGAGTACAAGTTTTTGAAGTAGGACCTAACGATTCTTTGGATTTCCTCAATGTCTGCTGTTATTTCCCCGTTTTCATTTCTAATGTTGTTGATTTGGGTATTTTCCCTCTGCCTTTTAGTTAGTTTAGCTAAGGGCTTGTCAATTTTCTTGATTTTCTCAAAGAACCAGCTCTTGGTTTTGTCGATTCTTTGTATTGTTCTTTTTGTTTCTAAGTTGTTGATTTCAGCCCTGAGTTTGATAATTTCCTCTTGTCTGCTCCTCTTGGGAGTGTTTGCTTCTTTTTGTTCTAGCTCTTTCAGGTATGCTTTTAGTTGGCTAGCATGGGAAGTCTCCTGTTTTTTTTTTTTTTGTTGTTGTTTTTTTTGAAGGCACTTAGTGCTATAAAACTTCCTCTTAGCACTGCTTTCAATGTGTCCCATAAGTTTGGGTATGTTGAACTTTCATTTTCATTGAGTTCTAAGAAGACTTTAATTTCTTCCCTGACCCAGAGGTCATTGAGGAGAGAGTTGTTCAATTTCCATGTCTTTACAGGCTCTCTGTTGTTTTTGTTATTGTTGAAGTCTAGCTTTATTCCATGATGGTCTGATAAGTTACAAGGGGTAATTTCAATTTTCCTATATCTGTTGAGGCTTGCTTTGTGACTGACTACATTGTCAATTTTGGAGAAGGTTCTGTGAGGTGCCAAGAAGAAAGTGTATTCTTTTGTTTTGGGGTGAAATGCTCTGTAGATATCAATTAGGTCCATTTGATTCATGACATCTGTGAGGTTCATTATTTCTCTGTTTGGTTTCTGCATCATTGATCTGTCCAGTGGTGAGAGTGGTCTGTTGAACTCTCCCATTATTAATGTGTGAAGTTCAATGTGGGATTTGAGCTTCAGTAGTGTTTTTTTAATTAATGTGGGTGGTCTTACATTTGGGACATAGATGTTCATTATTGAAATTTCATCTTGGTGAATTTTTCCTTTGATGAGTATGTAGTGTCTTTCCCCATCTCTTTTGATTAATGTTGGTTGAAAGTCCAATTAGTTGCATACTAGAGTGGCCACTCCAGCTTGTTTCTTGGGTCCATTTGCTTGGTATACTTTTTTCCAGCCCTTTACTTGGAGATAATGCCTATCTTTTTTGCTGAGGTGTGTTTCTTGTGAGCAGCAGAATGTGGGATTCTGTTTTCGCATCCATTCTGCTAGCCTGTATCTTTTTATTGGGGAATTGAGTCCATTGATGTTGAGAGATATTAATAACCAGTGATTGTTACTTCCTGCCATCTTGGTGTTGGTAGAAATAGTGTGTGAGTGAACTTCTCTTCTTTTGGTTTTGCTGCAGGCATGCTATTTGCTTCCTGTGCTTTCTTGTGTGTAGTTAACCTCTTTGGGTTGGAGTTTTCCTTCCATCATCTTCTGTAGAGCTGGATTTGTGTATAGATATTGTTTGAATTTAGCTTTGTCATGGAATATCTTCTTTTCTCCATCTATGTTGATTGACAATTTTGCAGGAAATAATAGTCTGGCCTGGCATTTGTGGGTTTTTTAGGGTCTGCAAGATGGCTGTCCAGGCCCTTCTGGCTTTTAGAGTCTCTGAAAAAAAGTCAGGTGTGATTTTGATAGGTTTGTCATTATATGTTATGTGACCCTTTTCCCTAGCAGCTTTTAATATTATTTCTTTGTTCTGTACATTTAATGTTTTGATTATAATGTGGCGGGCAGATTTTCTTTTCTGGTATAATCTATTTGGAGTTCTGTAAGCTTCTTGTACAGTTATAGGCATCTCTTTTTTTAGATTTGGGAAATTCTCTTCAATGGATTTTGTTGAAGATATTTTCTGGTCCATGGATCTGGGACTCTTTCTTCTTCTATTCCTATTATTCTGAGATTTCGTCTTTTTGTTGTGTCCTTGATTTTCTGTAGGTTTTGTGCCAGGACTTTTTTAGATTTGACATTTTCTTTGACAGATGTATCAATTTCTTCAATTTTATCCTCTGAACCTGAAATTCTTTCTTCCATCTCTTGTATTCTGTGGTTGATGCTAGTGTCTGTAGTTCCTACTCTTAAGGTTTTCCAGTTCTATGGATGTCTCAGATTTGACTTTCTTCATTGCTTCAACTTCCCTTTTCAGGTCTTCCATTCCTTTAAGAGCTTTATTCATTTCCATCACCTCCTTTGCAGTACTTTGTTGTTGCTCTCTGAGGTATTTGATTTCCTCCCTTAGGCCTTCTATTATTAATATAAGTGTAGGATTAGGTCATTTTCCTTTGTTTCAATCATGTTAGGATGTCCAGAGTTGTCTGTAGCATTATTGCTAGGATCTGGAGACATGCTATTGTTTGGGTTGTTTTTTTTTTTTATTTTTTTTATTTACCATGTTCTTGCACTGACCTTTTGTCATCTGATTGATCCTCGTGTTGTCTCTTTGTTTCTTTTGTCAGTTGACCTTGGTGCTTAGGAAAACTCCCTGCCCCAGGGGTTGGTTGATCCTGAGACTCTGTTGTTTACCTCCAGATGGTGGGCAGGTTCCTGTAATAGACTGGCTCTTGGAGAGGAGAATGGCTGCCACTCTCCTTAAATGGTTGTGAGCCAATTCGACCAATATACAGGGGATTGGAGTCAGGAGGGGGCTATCCACTGAGGACCTGGGAGCTCGCAGGTCTCCTCAGAAAGACAGGTTAGGGCTGTGTTTGGGCCTGTGTTTTCCCCTCACTGACACAGTCATTCAGGTTCTGAAGCTAGGCTCATTGTGCAGGCAGGGAGCTCCACCCAAGATGGGTGCTGGCCTCAATGTGCCTGTTGCTGACTTCCTCAGATGCTTGGATGCTAGGGTGAGTGACCCGCCCCAGTATTTGTGGAGAACACACAGTCACGGGCTCTGTTTGTAGTCAGTCTTGGCTCCTAATTGCTTTGCTGTGACTGGGTTAGGTCTCTGCCTCTCAGCCATGGTGCACACTGTGTTGCCATGTTGGAAACTCCAGAAAAAAAAAAATCTCACTTACCTTTGCTCTTATCCTGCGGCTGTTTTTCCCTCTTGTGTGTACAGGTCCGAGAGCAGGCTGTATATCAGGCAGACAGACAGGGCCACTGATCTGTGGCTGGAGCCCTATGCTGGATCTGCTCCTGGGCTAGATATGCTCTAGCGGGTGCTCCTCTCCAGACCAGTGACCGAGCTGGCCAATTGCAGGGGATGTTCTGGGAACTGCATGAGCTGTTTTACCTGGTGACCAGTCTCAGTGTTTGCCAGGGGAATTCAGACACCATTTGTGATTCACATTCGGCAAGGGGACCTCACATTCACTCCACAGTGACTAATCTCATTCACCTTCTACTCAGATGCACTGCTCTATGGTCAGTGCCATCTTGGATCCTCGAGGTGGCTCCAATTAGACTATTTTTTTTTTTAAAACAAATTTTATTTTGTATATGTAATATGCACATCATACATTGGAATTTATTGAGACAACAGAAAGGTGACTATATGGAAACCAATTGACTTGTTTATTTTACAGTTATATCCTTTTATTTCCTGATGTTAGATGTCTTAGTTAGGGTTTCTGTTGCTGCAAAAAAGCAACATGACCAAAAACAAGTTGGGGAGAAAAGGGTTTATTTGGCTTACACTTGCTTATTGCTGTTCATCATCAAAGGAAGTCGGGACAGGAACTCAAACTGGAGGTAGGAACTGATGCAGAGGCCATGGAGGGGTGCTGCTTACTTGCTTGCTGTCCATGGCTTGCTCAGCCTGCTTCCTTATAGAACTCAGGAGCACCAGCCCAGGGATGGCACCACCCCTCATGGGCTGGGTCTTCCCCCATCATTCACTAACTAAGAAAATACCTTACAGGTGAATCTTATGGAGGTATCTTTTCCATTGAGGTTCTCTCCTTTTGCTTGTGTGTCAAAATGGCATAAGACTAGCCAGCACCACAGTCTACAGTCAACTCAGAAAAAGTCCTGTGTGTAACAAGCTCTGAGTAACTATAGTCCTGTTATAGCACATTAGCACCCCAGGATTGTTCATGTCACATATCTGCTGCTTTACATCTTTGAACTTTGTTTTTCCATTAAACCCTGTCCTCTGCCTGAATAACCACTGTCTATTCTTTCTTTGCACATTTGTGTCTTTAAAGGGATCCCTCTTAGGTGAAAATGTTGAGTGGACACTTAGGCTGTTTCCACTATTGGGCTATTGTGAATAATCTTGCAAGAAACATGGGAATTCACTTAGTCACCAGGCTTGTGGCTTTGCCTCAATGTTTATAAGGTGCTCGATTCACTTGACAAGCCTTCCAGGACCGAGTATCTTCTTGGAAAGAGGAGTGATGGTAGTGACCTGCTTTGTGTCAAAATTGTCTCCCGTATAACTCTCTATCTTTTTCATCTGCCTTATCTTCTGCCAGTATAGTTTAAGGGGCTTCTACCCATTTTTGAGTTACTTCAGAGCTGATCTCTTGTGTTTTAGGCCTCTTTCTTTACTTTTCAGATGCATTAAGATTTTCTAATACTCAAGTTGCCCAGACAATACTCCCCTTCCTCCTTCATTCCTTCATTGGATAAATTTATTTTTGTCTGTTTCTACTAGCTTCCAATTGTTGTGAGAGCTGCTGGGTTTGACACCTTTAAAATGATGCTCATAGACAGACATCTGGATACTTAGAGTAACTATAAGTGCAAAGGCTCAGAGAAGAAAAGATGAGACTCTACCTTGGAAAGAAAGTCAGGCACATGACAGTGACATTTGGATATAGTCTGAAGGGGTTCATGCTGTATGAAAGAAACAATGCAGAGGTGATGCCCAGTCAGATTCACCAAGGGGACAAGTAGCTCTATGAGGCACCAAGGGTACACAGGGAGATGTGAACTATAAGACTGAGGAAAGATGACACAAGAAACAATAAGGGTCCAATATAGCCTGCTCTCGGGAGAGAGAATTGGTGCATGCCACGGAAAGAGCATAAGCAGATTGTGCATAATAGAATCTGAAATCAGACAGGATTGCTGCAGCAGCAAAGTTATGAGAAGGAGGAGAAAGCCGGAAGGCACAAACAATTAAACAATTTTGAACAACAGATCAAACACTTACAGTATTTGTGAAAGACAAATAGGAATTGACCCACCTCTCTCCACAGTGCCATCACTATGTGACCATATACCTGAGCCCGACATGGCCTGTCAAAGACATGTGATTCTGATCCGCATTGTGCATTTACCCTATGAATAAAACTATTCTCCTCTTGGCTTTGCATCTATGCTTTACCTTGTCCTGAGTCTTGCCACTTTGCACAGTGCAATGCCATCATTCTGGCCCTGATCTGGACTGAAGAGGAAAGATGTGTGACATATGGGCATTTCATTTCCATTGCGATCGAGGGATTTGAGACTCAATTTAGATTTTGGATGCTGTTGCATTTTTTAAAATGTATAAGCAGATTTGTGTTCCTTCAAATGTCCTATTATGTTTGTGGCTGTTTTTAATTTGCAAGGTTACATTTTCAGAGGCAGTTTTATCCAGGGACTTGCCTAAAAGTCTGGTAATTGATTTCAGATGAAGAATCAGTTGAATTTGGAGACTCACATCAATGTGGCTGAGTGAAATACAGTACAGGAACCTTTAGTGATGTTTTCAACTAAGATCTTTCATTCAAGCAGGAAGGTAAAGAACACACCACTGCTAACTGATAACTCTAAACAAACAAAACACTATTTAGAGCAACAATTTAAAAACGTGTTTCCCCTCAACATAGTATTTTTTTTTAATTATTTGGGAATCTCATACACTATATCCCATCACACTCTCTTCCCATTCTTCCCAGGTCCACCCTCCCATGCTGTGTCCCCCAACCCCACCCCACCCCAAAAAAAACCACACCAAGTCCAATTTGTGCTGCCCATATATTAACTAGGGCATGGTCAAACTCCCAGTGGCCAGCCCCTTAAAGAAAAGTGAGTACTTCCCCACCCCTGCCAGAAGCAATCAACTGTGAGGAACTACATCCTGACATCCTTATCACAGTTTTAAAGGACTCTCTTCAATAGCTTCCTGTCTGGACTGTTTTTTTGTTTTTTTGGGGGGGGGTGTTATTGTCACAAAAACCTTCAATGTCTCTCTTTCTCAGTTATGATTCTGCAGTCAACATTACCACTGAGGGTGGGGAGGGGGGAGCTTTCCTCCCCATAGCACCCGGCTCCAAGATCATGGACTTACTCACAGTTTCCAGTGGCAGCTCAGATTATGGACATTAACATGATCTGTGGCTGCAGCTTGGATATCCTACATCAATATGGTCTTTGGAGGCAGAAACATGAACTGCGGACATCAGCATGGCTTCTAGCAGCAAGACAAAACCTGGATATCAACATGGCCTCTGCATACCTCTTGGTCTCAGCTTCAGCCACCATGTCATCATGTTATAGCCTGCCGGCAGCACCAAGGCTCTGAATTCTTTTCCCCCTCAGGGTGAACAGTATAAGCAGTAGCTCCATACATCAGGCCCCAGCCTGCGGCGGTTCGTGCAACAGGGTAAAGTAGGCCCAGTGGTTCCCTGAACCTCCCAGCAGCCCAAAGACTGACTCTCCTCAGAAATGACATGTCCTTTGTCTGCTGTGACTGAGCTCTCGTGTATCTCTAGTTTTCCACCCACTCTGCTCTGTTAAACCTCAACCCCCCCCCCCTTCATCCTCCACCAATGCATCTCCACTTGAAGCCTCCATGGGTCTCTCATGCTCCTCGGAGAGGCCCCATAGTACCGCTTTGCTGGGAAAATCGATAAAGTGATAGTACTTTGCTGTTTTTACTTTAAATATCTTTTTGCATTCACTTGTTTGTTGGTTGGTTGGTTTGTGTGTGTGGTTGAGAGGGTGGCTGTGCATGAATATGACACAGCGAGCACATAGAGGTCCGAGTATAACTTGCAGAATTTAGGTTTCTCCGTCTCCCCTGTAGGTGCTACTGTCTGAACTCAGACCCTTAGGCTTGACTGTCTACACCTTGCCCACTGATCCTTTGTGCTGGGCGGAATTTGGTCTACACGGTTTGATTTCAATCTCACAATAAAATGTGGAAGCAGACATTATTTTCTTTGTACTTTTCAAGAGAGCAGAGATCCTCAGAGGTGAAGGTCCCATGCCCAAGGTCAGTATCTCTGGAATTTGGAAGGGCACAACTTGGATCCAGGTCTACACAGCTCATAAGTCTCATCCCATAGCTTGGCTTGTACATCTGTTTCCACTTACACACTGTCTCACTTTAGGGCTGAGATGCAAAATTTCAGCTCTCTTGTTCCTGAATCTCAGGACATAGATGGATAGGCTTAAAGAAGAGAGTCTTCTTTTTGTTTGCAATGTTCAATTTGTGGACTCATCTTTCTGTTTCCATTGTGAACAACAGCGAGGAAAGGAAATCCCATCAAAGGCTTGTTTATAGTCAAGTTGTAGAAGAATATTTTACAGATGGAAGTTAAAATACTTAATCCTAGGTGTCACCCCTCTGGGTGTGTTTCAGTAGAGTTGGGTTGAAGCCTATCACTCACATAATCCTGACATCTGTGCAACAGGGACAGACTTTGAGAAACATGGCTTTGCCTCTTAAAGAGTACTCTTCCAAAGAAAGGTAATGTCCTTCAGGAATGGAGTCTTGGAATTTTGTAGTCACATTTAAGAAATAATATTTACAAAATAAAATTGGGCCCAGTGAGTAGGGTGTCTGTAGTAGCCAAATCTGAGGAATTGAGTTTGATTCCCCAGAACCCTCATAGTATAAGGAGAGAACCAACTTCTTCAAATTATCTTCTGACTTCTATTGATGTACCATGGCATACACATGCATAAACATACAAATAAAAAGATATAATAAAAACTTTAAAGATAAAACAACTTTCTGTATCATATATTACTTCATGTATATAAATTTTATGTAAAGTTGATCTCATTGTACAGATTATTGAGTTCCATTGTGTTGTTTTATTTTTTGTTTTTTTCATACCAAGCTGTTACACTAATCTGCATTTAGGTCATGTCTCCATTTTTCCCTGACACCTTTCCAGAGCTCACTAGCCACATGTGGTAGATGGTTGCTATAAAGGACAGTGCAGGTCTAGAACTTGAGAGAAGGATGTAGATGAGTAGATCACAGCTGAGGGCCATCTGAGTGTCCATGCATGGCTTTAAATCGTTTGCTGTTAGGAATGTCACACTGGATGAGTCTCAGTGTGAAAGCAAGCCAAAAGGAATCCAGAGGTGACTGGTATTCTGGTAGAGATGAAGATGGAGAAAAGATGTGACAGTTCAAAACAGGAAAGGGCTTTGGGGATGAAGTCAAGGGCCTTGCCCAATTCTGGAGGCCTTGGCTCAGACTGCATGGCTGGGAAGTGGTGGAGGCAGAATTGTGCTCAGAGCCTGTTTGAAACCTGCATTGAAAGTGCTTGGAAAGATACAGTCAGAATTCTCATCACTAAGATAGTGTTATTCAGAGACTGTGGGGAGGACATTGTGGGCACATCCATGGATAATGGTGATTCCTTTTCTTCCTGCTAAATGGACAATATTTTATCATATGGCTTATGCTAGTGTGGTAATAGCTTTATGGTATGAAATTTTAACATAGAGTAAGTGCCTTTGGTAAGCTTGATTGAGTTTGGTATGTACTTATACCTGATTCTAACTCCTAAAGGTCCAGATTTCTGTCCTGGAATGAATTTTGAATACTACTGAAACAGAAGGTACTGCAGCTTCTATACTGAAATACTCAGTCACTTGTTCACAAGTTCCATAAAGGCATGAATTTCTAGCTGCATGAAAATAGCACTTCTGTGTTGTGCATTTGAAGTACATGAAACATCGAAAATCATCACAGTAAGCCATTGACAGAGGCTTCACATAATTATGATCAATCAAAGTTTGAATTCTCCATTAGATTAAGATCTGGTGGCTTTAAGTCACTGGAATGCTATTATCATGTTCCAATACATCCTAATGGGTCCAGCAGCTCCTGTGTCACAGGTGTTTGCAGTTCTGGCAACACAGTTGCATAACCTGTCCATCCTCGCTGACTGTGTATTTGATAAGATTACAAAAAGTGACTATTAGTTTCCGTTTCTTAATTATCCTAAACAGTTTATGTCAGTTGGTAGCGAGAGGTCAAAACTTGACATTTCATTTTTAAGTATTACTACGAACAATACCTTTAAGAAGCCTTACCCTTAATTTTGTATCAATATACAAAGATCAATACCAATGTGGCCAAATATAATATTAATTTTGTATCAATATACAAAGATCAATACTGATGTAGCCCAATATTATCTTAATTTTACATTAATATACAAGGGTCAATACCATTGTGGCCAAATATAATCTTAATTTTGTATCAATATACAAAGATCAATACCGATGTAGCCCTATACAATCTTAATTTTGCATTAATATACAATGATCAATACCAATTTAGCCAAATATAATATTAATTTTGTATCAATATACAAAGGTATAAGGCCATATTCAATAATCTGTCCTTTTTTCTTGATCTTTCCTATACTATGTCTATGTCCCATTTTTCTCAAGTCTGTTCACTCCTATATAGGAGAGAAAAGAGGATACTCTGAGGTGGTTGAAGAATAGATAGCTAGAGTCTCATAGTTAAATTTTGAGTTGTTTAGGAATCAAGAGGGTGTTCTGGATCTAAGAAGATATTTTTAAAATTATGAGGCAAGTTAGTATGAAAGCTGAGTTAGATATAGAACTTTAAACACATGGAGATGGTTAGATAGTAGAATGTTAAAGTCAGGTGCCAAATACATATGGACTGGACATTGGGAATGTATGCTAAGCCATATAACACTTATAATTGTGGCCTATTTATTTCCATTGTTTTGTATTGTATTTATAGTTATAAGAAAAAGAACCATTTGTTGGACTGAAAGGGAGAGCTGTTGGGGGGAAAAAGAAATACCTTAAACTAAAAAAAAAAAAAGAAGGGAAGAGGATGGGGGGGGGAGGAGGGGGGGAGGGTGGGACTGGAGGGGGGAGTAGGGAGGGGATTGTGATTGTGATGTAACTTGAAGAAATAAAAAATAAATTATTAAAAAAATAAAACAACAACAACAACAAAAAAAAGATTACAAAAAGTGCTGTGGCCAAAGTAAAGTGAATCAAAGCTAGGAGACAGAATACTCATGCATTATTAGGAGAAATAATTCAGAAAGAATGCACATGTCACCTGCAGGACATGGTAAGTACATAAAGAGTTTGGAAGAGGACAAGTTATTCCAGGTTGGGTTAGAAAGGGCAGAAAGCTTAAAGTCAAAGGAATGTGGGCATTGGTGCTAAATTTAAAGCTTATTGTTTTATTCATAAGGTCCACTGAGTAGCCATTCACTTGAGTAAGCTGCTGTGTCCTGTACTGTGTCTGCTGGTGTTGTTTAACCATCCAGGATGGTTAAACTTTGCCATGTGGCAAAGCTCAGCAGACAGATAGAACTTTTCTCTTTAGCTCTGTGGAGCCTGGACACTAGGCTCTAGGCTCAGAATAGCTGGAAATCTCTTCGCCTCATAAGTGAGCAACCTCATGCACATAAAGGAAGGATGTGGGCTCATGTGTTCTACACTGATAGAGATAGCAGAAGGGAGAAGAGGGGAAAATATACATCAGAAACCCAAGGTCCATTTTTTGATTCAACTGAAATTTGTTTATGATGATTCTAGAGTTTTTTTTTTTTTTTTGGCTGAACTTGACTGTGTTTCATGAGTTAAATTATTTCTGAGTTCAATAAATATATAATTTTTAACAATTCCTCAGTAATAAAATGGCTAATTAAAGTACCTTGTAGTTCTAAAACCTTCTGCATTAGAGATTTACATAAACAGTGATTTTCAGGAGAATTACAATTTACTACACCAAGCATAATTCCTAAAATGTACAGTTCTCACATGTTGTCAGAACCCTTTTCATATGGCATAGTTGTACTCAAGACATTTGACAGCATTTGTTCAATATTACATACAAATATCTCATTAGGTCTGAGTTTTCTTAAGCTAAGTGTGCATATTGGTGTGTTTTGTTCTTTGTGATGTGATACTGGCATGGCCACCCTTCCTTCAAAGTGTGTGCTGAGGATCTTTAATGTGATGTCTGATATCCTCTGATTCTTTCTCTAGTCCCTTTCCTCTCCACTTCTCTCCCCTTTGTCACTCACCTCCTATTTCTCCACCATCTTTTCTTAACAAGACTTTGCAAATGCCTGCTTGTCTTAGTGTTCTACTGCTGTGAAGAGGCACTATGATAATGACAACTCTAATGAAAGAAATAATTTCATTACAGTTTCAGAGGTTTAGTCCATTATAACCAGGGTAGAAAGCATGGCAGCACACAAGAAGGCATGGTGCTGGAGAAGGAGCTGAGAGCTGCACATCTAGATCTGCAGGTAGCAGGAGAAGAGAAATCAGTGGACCTGGGTTGGGCCTTTCAAAACCTCAAAGCTCCCTCCTAGTGACACACTTCCTCCAACAAGACCAGTTCTCCTAATATTTCCAAATAGTGCTGCTCCCTGATGACGAAGTACTCAAACCCATGAACCTGTGGGGACCATCCTTATTCAAACCACTATACAGTTTTACCTGAATATTGAAATGCCACCAATCTTTAAAAAAAATTGCGTAGCTAGAAATGGGAAGCATAGGATTTGGGCAAGAAAGATTCATTCCTCAGGGAGTGAAGTTCTCATTAGTAACCAAAGAACAGGGCGTTTGGGTGTAGGTGGCTTTCAGTAAGAACTGGGAATAATTGCACAGAACTGAAGGAATGAAGTGCTGGGTGTAAGGAAGTGACTGCAGGTGAGCAGTTACTTCTGAAAGGAGGAAAAACATAGACAAATGAGTAAGAGTGACAGAAAGAAAATATTGTTAGGGCCTAGTTCCACTTACATCCTACTGTGTTCATCTTCTTACCAGCAGAGCAGGGAAAGAGTCTCAAGACTTAATTATTCACTATTTTATAAAAATTAATTGAAATAGGTGAAAAATATAAATTTTTAAACAAAGAAGATGAAATAAAACTGAAAGAAGCATAATACGAAAGGGGCAAATGGTAGAAAACACAGGAAGTGGAACTCAAAACAGCTCCACGGTTGCCAAGTCATCTTCATGGTCACTAAACAGATCCATGGTTACTATGTGCTTCCTAGTAGGGGCACATAGACAATTGGGAGGATTCCTCCACTTACAATGAAATATGAAGTCAGTTTTCAGATGTAGTCTCTTAAGGTTTTTCTATGAAATTATATAAGGTGAATGGTGAATCAAGGTAATAGTAAAATCTAAGAAAAGTCTAATATTCAGAGCACATACATACACAGCACAACGTTAAATGATGTAATTGAAAACCAGGCAAAGGATTTATTGATAGTTCATCAAAGCAAATGCACACATGGCTACCAAGCATATGAGAAGATGGTCAGAACTGGGCATTAGGGGTACGCTAATCAAACTGCAATTAAATGCTGCTTATCACACAGTAAGTTGGCTATAACCCCAAGTTAGAAAATAGTATCAGTTGGCCAGGATGTTGAGAGATTGGAACCCTAAAACGGTGATGGTAGGAATGTCCAATTGCACAGTCATTGTGAATGGTTTGGTGTTGAGGAATTTTAACTTAACAACATGGCTACTCTGGCAAGGGATCATATTCAAAGACCTAGCTCTGTGTGATCTGGTTGGAATACAGACACATCCTTAGTATACACCTTTAGTTCTTCTGGCTGGAATACACACCTTTAATTTCTCTGGCTAGAAAATAGACACAACACACCTATAATCCCTCTCTCTAGAAATACAGACATGCCTTTAGTATACACTTTTAATTCTAAACAATGGTGTCTAATTTAGGGACAGAGAAAGTGATGAATCAGAGAAAGATTTGACAGAATGAGTCAGATAAGACACTCCTGATTCTCACAAGAACAGACAGAAAAGAGGAGCTTCTTCAGAGCAGCTCAAGGAGAGCAGAGAAGAGAGGAGGACAGTACAGAAATACAGTAGAGTTCAGGATGTCAGTATAGTGCAGTTCAATGCAGTTTGCTTGAGTTTAGTGCAGGAAGATAGGTTTAGTTCAGTTTGTGGAGTTCAAAGGCTGTTTTTCCAAGCAGAGCAATTCAGTGAGAAGTAAAGAGAAACCAGTTTGAATCAGTCAGCTTGGAGAGGATTTTTAAGCCAGAACAGCTGAGTTAAACCAGTCATCAAGTGTTCAGAAAGAACACGAACTGGCAAATTTATTCAGCAGTAAGTCTCAGAGGCTGAAAACATTCTACGCTTTGGTTAGCAGACAGAGGCTGGAAGCTGAAGCCTTGAAGGTCCATATTCAAAGAGGATTAGATTGTATGGAGGCTAGAAGCTTCCAGACCTAGGCCTAGGGATACTTAAATAGAAATGTTCTGGACTCAGCCCAAGCCATGTGGTAGTAAATCTTGGATATGGCTTTCATATCATCCCATCATCTGAAGAAATAAAAATAACATTTGCAGTTTGATGACTTCTCAAAAATTAAACACACACTCACTCTCTGACTGAGCAGTTCAAATAACTAAAGTTTGCTAAGTAAACAAAATTTGAACATGAAATATCTTAGGAGTTCTATTTACAACTGACAAATAATAGGAGCAAAGCAAAGTTCACACATAGGTGGAGGGATGAATAAGATACGGAACATCTATAGAAAAGAATATTGTTCAACTATAAAAGAATGATATTCTGACACATGCTACTATGTGGCAATATCTTGAAAAAGCATGCCAAGTGAAATCATCCAGTACACAAATCCACATGTGCCTATGGTGGAGGTTTGGATTTCTTTGGAGACACAGTTGTGTTGAATGTGTAAGGGCTGTGGGAGTGCTCTGTCTAAACGGGGCATGCAAATCATCCTGATAACTGTCACCAATGGGGAAAATATTTAGATCCTTTGATGAATAGACACCTGGGAGAGCTAGTGATCTTGGTCAACAGAAAGTACCTAGGGAGGAGATTGGCCAATGAGAAAACATCCTGATGCATAATTAGAGGGAGTATAAAAAGGAAGGCCCTGGAAACTTGAGGAGCCTTTTTGCTTGGCATTGATGCTAATTCTTGCTCATTGCTGCTTCAGTTTGAAAGACTCAAGACAACACTTTACCAAAGGTTATGGCTGCCAAGCCTTACTGAAGATTTCATCCTAGGTTGGGCATAGCCCAGGTGAGAAGTAAAAGCAGCTTCTCTGGGGCCATCCATGGAGGAGAGCACCTACCCCATGGAGGCCTGGCATAGCTCAGGAGAATGGAAGAGACTGCAGCCACAGTGAGGGTGTGGCAATGGCCAGCTCAGAGGCCTGGAGAGTGCAGCACCTGACCTGTCGGGGTTGGACTAGCTCAGACAAATTGAAGAGATTGTGGCCCCAAACAGGGGTGCAGCAACTGCCATCACAATACTAGAGCTGGGTAGCCACTGTGGATGCTGCTTATTGTGGTGTTTCCATTGGCAGATTGCAGCTATTCCTGTGTGTGCTGATTTGGATGGACTGCTGACTGGTTACCCCAAGGACTTGCATCTGAGGATGTCTTCATGTTGGTATTCTTTCTCCTGTGCCTTGGGTTGGTGGGTTGGAAGGTGTTTAGAGATATTAGTAAATTATTTAAAGATACACCTTCATGTGCTCCTCCATTTGTATAAAATTCCCACCACCAGAAAAATCTAAGACACATAGTAGGTTACTGGCTTGCTGCTAGTAGGAACTAGAGAGCAGGATGTAATGACAGGTTGATAGAATGGGATTTCTTTTTATGAAATCTAGGAAGTAGGTGGAGGTAATGGGGATATAACATTGTGTTATCTACTTTTAAATGATTATTTTATAATCGTGAATTTTAACCTTCTTAAAATAAAAAGCAAAATTTGGAATATGTAGACAGATGGAGGTTCATTTGCTTTGAGAAATCCTGTGTAAAACTCTTTTGCAGAGCTTGAATTTTGTTGAAAGTTGGGGCATGCAAGGAAGTGTTCACTAATAAAGAACTAGCATTCAGGAAACTCCAGGCCCTTATCAGTGAGGAAACTCATATCTGAAAACACTAGAACAAATGTGGAATTGGCGTACTTATGAAAATGACATTTCCCACCAAATCTCTGTTATGAGAAATTGCCTCACCCCTTGTTGAAATAGAGACAGGCAATGCGTCTGCATGTACAGATACAGGTCATTTGTTGTAATAGCAACTTAACAATAATAACCATAGTTAGTGTCCAGTGTCGAAATATTTATGTTTGACTTCCTAAACCTCCATTCTACCAAGTAAGAAATACTAATGCAGACTTTGATCATCTTTTTATCTTGGTAATGCTTTAATGAAGAAGCCATAGAACTACTAGAACACTTGTGAAGCATTTATATTTCACCAACTTTCTTTATGACGTTTTTGAATAGGATCAATAGCAAACATAGTGACCTACTTTGGAAAACTGTCAATCTAATCCAAAGTCGAAGCTCTGTTATCAAATTTATTTATTAATAACTACCAGCACATATAACACATATAAACACTTATTACCTGACAACTATTCCTAAGAATAACTATAAACTCCTATTTCCTAACAACTAACCCTATTAATAACTATAAATGCTCATTATCTAGCAACTAACCCTAACCTTTTAGAAGGACACAGTCTCTGGGGCAGGTCCTCAGTCATCAGGAACACCTCAGGACTAGATCCTTTAGGGCATTTGGTCAACAGTCTTTCTTCAGGAATACCTCAGACGTCAGTCCTTTAGGGTAATTGGTTATTGCATTGCTATGGGAGCTTCACTTTTAAATGAAGCTTAAGGCTTTCTTCTCTCTGTGTGCCTCAGCTGTTGGTAGTCCATCTTGATCAGTTTCACTCAGGCACCCTGCCACAGTCATCATTATAAGCTGTTTGAGACCTGCTTTTCGGGATGCCTGTATTGGCTCCACCAGATGATACAAGCCGCTTTGCATCTAGTCTCTAGCTTGGGAACACTCAGGCTCCACCCACTTCATCCTTAAATAGGGTTTATTCTGGTTTCAGCCTAATCTGGGCTCTGCCCACTTTGTCCACTATTAGCAGATGAAAACAATGCCAAGCCATAAACCCTTTTTTGGTCCATATGCTGCCATGCCAGGTGCCCACAGATGCCAAGCTGATCTTCATGCCCTCTTTTAAGAGACTGTATCAGATGCCACTAGATATTCACTAAAGCTAACTCTCACTCCACTAATCACTAAATTTAAGTTAAGCTGATAAATCAGATATAAAAGTTAGGACTTCAGAGGTGTGTTTCAAGGTGTTTTTCTTTCTTTGTTTTCTTTTTGTAACAATTTATCTGTTTTTTTGGGGGAGTAATTTCTGTTTGTAAGAATGAAGCTGTTTTCTGAGTAGAAAAATATACTTTGTAAACCTGTATAACCAGTGGTTTGTCAACTTAAGCTAGAATTGGTTGTACTATAGGTAAACAATTATTATTGGGTTGAAGTTGGATGCATAAATTTAATGGTAAAAATGGACAGGATCCAATACTGTCATTGGAATAAAGATGACTACATCAAAGAGCAAAGTCTTTAAGACTTTCCAAAAGGGAAAATGTCCTTTCCATCTCTTTGTCTGTAGCTGTGAAGTTTGACCAATATTAGGACACCTAATACACTACATAAACCAAAGAGACCAGAAGATCATTTTTGTCACTCACTATAATTGAGCTAGCCCCGCATTAAAAGTATTGAGGCAACTGGGGAGGGGAAGATGATTAAGAAAGGTGGAAGGTTAAAGGATAGGGGTAAGGGAGTGAGGTAGGAGAAACAATAGAAGCAAATTAAGTATGAAAATATTACAATAACAATTAATGTGTGTGCTAATTAAAAATAAAACCAATAAATGCAGGCTGGAGAGATGGCTCATTGGATTGCTTGGATTGGATACTTGCAATGCAAGTGTGAGGACCTGTGTCCAGACCCCTAGGAACCAAGTAATGGCAGTTGTGTGACTGCACTTTGTAATCCCTAGGCTCCTGCAGCAAAATGAGTGATGAGGACGGAATCTCTGGAAGTTTGTAGCACAGATAGTTTGTCATATACAGCAGAGAACAACCAAAGACCTTGCCTAAAAAAAGGTAGAAGGGCAGGACTGACACAAGAGCTGTCCTATGACCTACACACACACACACACACACACACACACACACACACACACACACACACACACAGAGAGAGAGAGAGAGAGAGAGAGAGAGAGAGAGAGAATTACAATGGGGAATATGGCTACCTCTGAAGTAATTCCTCTAGCTCATTGATTTTTCCTTTCCTCTGACTTACAGTGCAAGCAATGCCTAATTCATGCTGCAAATTATGTTGTATTCTTCTTAACACATTTCTAGAGAAATTGATCAAGAGTATGATTATTATCAGTTGTGGAACAATCATGTATACAAAGACTTGCTTGGATATCATATACAATATTGATTTTCATACTTAGATTTGTAATTTTTTTTTTTTTTGGTTTTTCGAGACAGGGTTTCTCTGTGTAGTCCTGGCTGTCCTGGACTCAATTTGTAGACCAGGCTGGCCTCGAACTCGCAAAGATCCGCCTGCCTCTGCCTCCCAAGTGCTGGGATTAAAGGCGTGCGCCACCACTGCCCGGCTTTAGATTTGTAATTTTTAATTTGTGTAAACCACTTCTGCACTACATGGTTAGCACCTTAAATCTGCAAGTTTACTTTTATGTCCTCATTTTATTATGACTTTTCTAGGACAAATAGTTGAATGACTACCACCTTCCCTCAGGTGTGTGCATTATAACTCACAGGTTGCGCGTAAGATGCTTAGTGGTAGGGAGATTTGCAATATACTGAAGAACAGACCATTCTTTTTTTTAATAATTTATTTTTTTATTTCTTCAAGTTACATCTCAGTCACAATCCCCTCCCTACTCCCTCCTCCAGTCTCACCCTTCCACATTCCTCCCCTCAAACCCCCATCCTCTTCCCCCGTTTTTTTTTTTAGTTCAAGTTATTTCTTTTTCCCCCCAACAGCTCTCCCTTTCAGTCCAACAAATGGTTCTTTTTCTTATAACTATAAATACAATACAAAACAACAGAAATAAATAGGCCACAATTATAAGAGTTAAATGGCTTAGCATACATTCCCAATGTCCAGTCCATATGTATTTGGCACCTGACTTTAACATTCTACTATCTAACCATCTCCATGAGTTTAAAGTTCTATATCTAACTCAGCTTTCATACTAACTTGCCTCACAATTTTAAAAATATCTTCTTAGATCCAGAACACCCTCTTTATTCCTAAACAACTCAAAATTTAACTATGAGACTCTATCTATTCTTCAACCACCTTAGAGACCTGAGAGGGATAAATATATCTGATTATATAGGAAGTTCAGGG
This sequence comes from Lophiomys imhausi, assembly GCA_907164525.1. Taxonomy (NCBI): domain Eukaryota; kingdom Metazoa; phylum Chordata; class Mammalia; order Rodentia; family Muridae; genus Lophiomys; species Lophiomys imhausi. The sequence goes on from CAJQZJ010034075.1 coordinate 2,311,692, forward strand.
CCTGCAGCTTCCAAAACTAAGAAATGACATACCAGTGGCTGCCTGGACAGTTCCCATTTTCTCTCCATACATTACAGCATCAATCTTCAGCCATTTGGCCCCATTTCTCTGACAGACATTGATTGTAGAGCAGGGGTTATGAAGGACTTACCTACCCTGTCTTGGCAGAGCTAGGCTGTCGACTTACATGCTTCCAAGTATTGTCCTTTTTGGACAGCATTCTGTCTACAGTTGAAGCAAGGGGTTTTTCTTGTCAAGAGAAAGGCTTACCACCAATTCAATCATTTACCACTGGAGATTCTTCGATGCACATCTTCTACTTGGAGTAGAATAGGGGGTGCTGTCAGGAGCTGACATGTCTCCATATAAAAAAAAATCTTAAGTTAAGAAAACATCTTTGAATGCCATATTCTTCAGATCTCTTGAGGTTTTTGAAGATGCCCTATCTATCTCTTATATTTAGATAAGCAAATATTGCTTGTCTCTTAGCAACTTAATTTCTGAGTAGCTTAGAAAATAACTGTGATAAACTGTCATGGTAACTAACAAAATGACACGTTTGCATGACTATTAGTTTGCATTTCTTAATTATCCTAAACAGTTTATGACAGTTGGTAGCAAGAGGTCAAAACTTCACATTTCATTTTTAAGCATTACTAGGAACAATACCTTTAAGAAGCGTTACCCTTAATTTTGTATCAATATACAAAGATCAATACCAATGTGGCCAAAT
>CAJQZJ010034075.1:2326524-2346526 GCA_907164525.1 Lophiomys imhausi
TGGGAAATTCTCTTCAATGATTTTGTTGAAGATATTTTCTGGTCCATGGAGGTAGGACTCTTCTCTTTCTTCTATTCCTATTATTCTGAGATTTCATCTTTTCATTGTGTCCTTGATTTCCTTTAGGTTTTGTGTCAGGACTTTTTTAGATTTGACATTTTCTTGATAGATGTTTCCTTTTCTTAATTTTATCCTCTGAGCCTGAAATTCTTTCTTCCATCTCTTGTATTCTGTTGGTGATGCTAGTGTCTGTAGTTCCGATTCTTTTCTTAAGGTTTTCCAGTTCTATGGCTGTCTCGGATTGGATTTTCTTCATTGCTTCAACTTCCCTTTTCAGGTCTTCCATTCCTTTAAGTGCTTTATTCATTTCCATCACCTCCTTTGCAGTACTTTGTTGCTGCTCTCTGAGGCATTTTATTTCCTCCCTTAGGCCTTCTATTATTAATATAAGCATAGAATTAAGGTCCTTTTCCTTTGCTTCAATTGTATTCGGCTGTCCAGAGTTGTCTGTAGCATTATTGCTAGGATCTGGAGACATCCTATTGTTTTTTTCTTTTTTTTTTTTTTAACTATGTTCTTGAGCTGACCTTTTGTCATTTGATGGACCCAGGTGTTATCTGTTTGTTTCTTTTGTTACCTGACCTTGGTGCTCAGGAAAACTCCCTGCCCTGGGAGTTGGCTGATCCTGAGATCCTGGTGTTTACCTCCAGATGGCGGGCAGGTTCCTGTAATTGACTGACTGGCTCTTGGAGAGGAGGGTGGCTGCCACTCTCCTTAACTGCTTGTGACCCAATTGGACCAATATAGAGGGGATTGGAATGGGGAGAGTGCTAGCCTCTTAGGACCTGGGAGCTGACAGGTCTCCTCAGAAAGGCAGGTAGAGCTGTGGTTGGGTCTGTGTTCTCCTCTCACTGACCCAGTTGTTCTGGCTCCCCAGCTAGGCTGACTATGCAGGCAGGGAGCTCCACCCACAACAGATGCCGGCCTCAGTGTGCCTGTTGCTGACTGCCTCAGATGCTTGTGTGCTAGGGTGAATGACCCATCTGCCCCAGTATTTGTGGAGAACACACAGTTGTGGTCTCTGTTTGCAGGCAGTCTTGGCTCCTAATTGCTTTGCTGTGACTGGGTTAGGTCTCTGCCTCTCTGCTACAGTGCACTCTGTGCTGCCATGTTGGAAACTCCGGAAAAAATGATCTCACTTACCTTTTCTCTTGTGGTGCAGCTGTTTTTCCCTCTTGGATGTACAGGTCCGAGTGCAGGCTAAGTACAGACTTTTCTAACCAGAACAATCCATCTCACGTTGAACCACTGTTTTCTGGTTTGTGCTCATAGATGAGTTTTGAAGACACATCTAGAGAAAGATGCTTCTGTTGACCCACTAAACAGAAAACTTGCCAAGATAAGCGACAGGACTGGCTTGGGACCACTGAGAACTTCAGGGCCCAGTGGAAAGTGTGAATTGAGGATCTTTTGTTTAAAATTGAGAATTTCAACATGACAGTTGCAAAATCTCAGTCCAAGGCCAGGCCTTCTACCTTAGACCTAAAATCCACTTAATATACACACTCATAGTGACAGAGTGGCTTAAGGGAAATTTCTTATTCTTTTTCTTTTTTATGAAAAATCAAGAATTTACTTTAAGTAATTCATAGAAATTGCTGGTGGAATTAATAAGTGTTGCGTCGACCTCCACCAGCAAGAACGATGTAACTCACAAAAGCTCTTCTCAAGCAGTTTATTCAGGTCCCTTGAAAACTGTCTTCTGAATCCCGGTCAGACCCAACCCACAGGCTAAATACTATATGAACAGCCAATCAAGTAAAGCCACGTGGTGCTATCTTAGAGGCCCATGTATGCAGAAGCAAGCCAGATCAGCGGTCTTAGCCAAATATGGACTTGTTTACCACCGAGAGCGCTCACCATCGGGCTGGTGGAAGGCGGAAACCGGCGCCATCTTTAGGGCGCGGCACATCACAGCTCTCTACAGTTCCTCCTTTTTTGTTTTTAAAAATGTTGGTAGAAGTCCCTGGAAAGGCTTCGTAATCCCCATATCTGGGGATCTCACGGCGGGCCTGAGCCTGTAGGAGGGCGACGCTCAAACTCTTACCTGTCTCTGGGTCAGCCTCCCCACTCAGGGCTGCCCTGTCTTAGGTGGCCGAGACTTATCTGTCTACTCTGTCATTGAATTGCCAGACCCTACTATCCGTGGAACGAATACCTCAGTGGGCAGGGACTATGCTCAGTGAAGATTTAAGGCTTTATGGCAGCGAGCCATGCCTGAGGGGACTGGCCCGCCTCAATGGCGACAAGGGCTTGTATAATCATGGCTGCATTACGCTTCTGTGTGGCTCTCATATTGTAGATGCACCATAGGCAAACCAGAGAGGCTAGTATCATCAGTATCACCAAAGAGCCTACGCCCGCCCATTCCTTAAGATGATCCATAGCCGCCTGTATCCAGGAAGTCAAACCATTAGCCAGACTCAGATCCACCCGAGTGGAGTTGATGTGGACGATTGTCGCTCTCAGCTCTCTCATCTTATCTTCAAACTCAGCCGATCAATCCTGTAAAAGGAGCTCTGACAATTGTTTAGACAGATTAGCAGCCTTTGTTAAATTTTGATACTGTACCGAAGTAACACACAAACCCTGCATTTTCCACTCACACCCCAACTATGCTAGTTGCCAAAGAGTATCAATCTGTTCTTGTATTAAATCTATGCATTGATTAACTATCATAAGGCCTCCTTTGAGATGAGAATTCATAGAGGTCTGAGTATCCAATGCCTGTGTTACATTGGCTGAGATGTTATTCAGGGCATTAGCAGTCTGTATAGAACTAGACAAGGCAATAGTTGAGGCAGTAGCCCCCACAGCAGCAACAGTGATGGCAGTAACAATAGCTGCAGTGATGCCAAAATATCTTTTAAGCCTGAATAGCATCATGATATTAGGGGCCTCTACAGGAACTGGTACATATCGAGGCATTCTAGTCACCACAGCCACAGGAAAGGCTGTGGCATTCTAGCACAGGGCATAAAAGCATGTGTCCGGAATGCATACTAGCTTTTCTTCACCCAAGGATGCACTCCCATTACTTACAATCCACAGAAAAGGAGGCCAGAGACACACTGGCAAGGCTGAAAAGGTCTTATTGTGGTAAGAATGAAAGGAAGAATTCCAAGTACCAGAGCCACTACCACTAGAAAAATCCATATTGGTAGCAGACCCTAGGGAAAAACTACCTCTTTGATAAATTCCTCCCCCAAGCATAAGTATAGGTCCCAAATCTATACAGCTACCATTTGTTCCACACAAAAGCCATAAATCAAAAGGATTGGTGGCAGTCTGCTGAGGATCCCTAGTAGATATATCAAGCATCTGATCTTTGATATGCATGTAAAGGACATTGTAATGACCCCACGCCCAGTAGCCAACCAGGCTGGTGCCATACCCATCCGGTATCTTTTTCTCAGAGATGGGAAACTAGGATACCAACCCATATGCAATCAAACATGCCCTTCTTGAAGTCGCTAGAAGCTGACCCCAAGTGCAGTGCTTAGCCTCACATCCTGAGCGTGATGATAGCTTAGTCCTTTAGGACAGTCAACCAAGCTTGCGGCTGTCCAGCCTTCAAGGCAGCAAAGGCTTGCACCAGCATGGCATTACTTCTCCTCTGTGAAATCCTCATCTTACAGATACACCATAGGGCAATGAAACTGACTAGGAAGAGCATGCCTCCTAGGGCACCCATTCCCGCCCATTCCTTCAGATGATTCATGGCTCGGAGGATCCATGTTGACAGTCCTCAGCAACAGAAACATCAACCCGGGTGGAATTCACATGCACAATGGCAGTTCTCAGATTCTGCATCAGCTTATCAAACTCGCCAGACCAATTTCCTGTAAGATACTGAAAGAGTTGCTTAGACAAATTTGCAACTACAGTATAACTTTGATATGGCACAGAGGTCACACACAAACCAGTTATTTTCCACACACAGCCAATCTGGGCCACCTGCCACAATACATCCAAGGCCGTGGCTACATTGGCTGACAAATTATTCAAGGTAGCGGCAGTCTGCACTGAGGCATCCAGGCTTCCAACCCCTTGTTCTTATAAGGGGTAATAGCTGCTTTACACTCCTTTGTATATTGCTCATACACAAGTTGTTTAATTAAGGGCATTGCCAAATCAGGGTCTCCAAATACCCTTCCAGTGGCCTCAACCATTCTAGCCACGAAGTCTGAGAAAGGCTCCAGGGGATCCTGAATAATCTTGGTTAGGTTGCCATTCACTTCCCCTTTGTTAGGCAATGATTTCCAAGCTCTGGTTGCGATTAAATTGATTTGCTCAAACACCTGAGCTGGATACCCAGTTTGTTGTTGAGCATATCGACCTTGCCCAAGAAGCATGTCCACATCCCAGGCTGGGTTTCCTGCTGCACGATTAGCAGCAGCTTGTTCATTAGCAAACTCAATCAAGAAAGCCTTCCAATCTAAATACTGCCTTGGACTTAAGCAGGCGTGGGCCAGGCCACTCCAATCACTTGGAGTCATACAATGTCTGCTTAATGCTTCTACTTGAGCCAATGTAAAAGAAGCGGTAATGCCATAGGTACGAACCGACTCTGCAAGGGATTTAATTAATTTAAAATCAAGTGGTTCCTCGTACCTGTTCCCTTGTGGGTCTTGGTATACCGGATAGGCAAACTGTAATTCTGTTCTTACTTGTGTCCACACCCCCGGGCAGAAACATCTCCCTACTTTCAGGGACTGAACAGGCTGATCTATCTGAAAGGCTTCTGGGTATGGAGGGGGAGTTGAAGGTGCCGCAGCAATGGCTTCACTTACACCGTCTGCCGCCAATGTGTCTTTCTCTTTTACCTTTTTCTTTTCCCTTTTTCTAATAGCAGTCCTCTCCAACTGTTCTATTAGAGCGTGTAGCTCCCCTTCAGAATCCGTGCCCTCTGAGTCATCAAAATCTCTAAAATCTCTAAGATCGGGATAGAGAGGGACCTTCTTTTTGCTTCCCTTTTCACTGTCTGCCTGCTCAGATCTTTCGCCTTTTTTGCTTCCCTTTTCACTGTCTGCCTGCTCAGATCTTTCCCCTTGCAGCAGTTCCAAGGCTGATTCTCCCTCCTTGATTGCTTACAGCATCTCTGATCTTCTAAACAACTGCTCACCATCTTCCAAACCGGTCTTACTCCATGCTTCAGAGTACCTTGCTCCCAAGCAAAATCCAAGTCCCTGCCTAATTTTTCCCAGCAGGATACCGTAAGATTCCCGGACACCGCAAACCACGGAGTTGCATTCATTCAAAAATCTCTCTAGGGTTGATTTCTTAAGTTTCAAATTCCTAGCTAAAAGTAGCTCCTGAAGAGCCAGAAAAATTGGATGTGACTGAGACGATCCCATGATTAAAAATTTACTTTCGGTTCGCAGTTTCCGCGAAACTTTACCTTTAGTTCGCAATTTCCATGAAACTTTACCTTTAGGTCGCAGTTTCCGCGAAACTTTAACTTTAGTTTGCAATTTCCACGAAACTTTACCTTTAGTTCGCAATTTCCACGAAACTTTATTGTCCCAATTTATCCTGGGAACTTACCAGTGCACTGCCCCTGACTGCAGGAGTTCTGAGTCTTTTCTGGGTCCCCTTACGGGCCACCACTTGTTGCGTCGACCTCGACCAGCAAGAACGACACAACTTGCAAAAGCTCTTCTCAAGCAGTTTATTCAGGTCCCTTGAAAACAGTCTTCCGAATGAATCGGGCAGACCCAACCCACAGGCTAAATACTATATGAACAGCCAATCAAGTAAAGCCACGTGGTGCTATCTTAGAGGCCCACGTATGCGGAAGCAAGCCAGATCAGTGGTCTTAGCCAAATATGGACTTGTTTACCACCGAGAGCGCTCACCATCGGGCTGGTGGAAGGCGGAAACCAGCGCCATCTTTAGGGCACGGCACGTCGCAGCTCTCTACAAATAAGTGGAAACCGCAATTGAAGAATTGCTTCAGTTAGATTGGTCTGTGGCTATATCATTGAGGAACAGTCACTATTGACAATTTATGGCAGCAGATCCAATCAATTTTGAGTGTTGCCAACTGTAGGCAAGTGGGCCTGGGTTGTATAAGATAGCTAACAGAGGTAGAGCTAATTCCAAGTTTTCTAAGATATCACCAGACAGATTTCCACAGAGATTGTACAAGTTTTCACTCCCACCAGCAATGGAGGATTATACCCCTTTCTCCACAACTTTGCCATTTGAGTTTTTGATCTTAGCCATTCTGACAGGTGTGAGGTGGAATCTCAGAGTTGTCTTGAGTTGCATTTCTCTGATGATTAAGGAAATTGAGCATTTCTTCAAGTGTTTCTTGGCCACCACTCCTGGGTATACATCCAAATAATTCCTCACCAAACCACAAGGACATTTCCTCAACTATATCCATAGCAGCTTTATTTCTAATAACTAGAAATTGGAAACAATACAGATGTCCTTCAACTGATGAATGGATAAAAAAAGCTGTGGTACATATACACAATGGAATACTACTCAGCTATCAGAAACAAGGAAATCATGCAATTTGCTATCAAATGGATGGAACTAGAAAAGCTTATCCTGAGTGAGCTAACTCAGACTCAGAAAGATGCACATGGCATCTATTCACTTATAATTGTATTTTAGCCATATAGTACAGGATAACTATCCTACAACCAACACACCAAAAGGAACAGGAAAATAGACTTTGTTACCTGTTAGTGGGACACTTTGCCCTAGTGGAGCTGCCATGTAGGCCCTCAGTACAAGAGGAACCTCTTAGCCCTCATATGGCTGGTGAACTGAAGGGGCTGATATGTAGTGCACCCCACACTGGAGGAGTAGGATAGACGGGAGAAGGGGGAGAGGGTGGGAGGGAGGACCTAAGAGGGGTGGAGGGGGGGGGAGTGATTGAGATATAAGTTGAAGTAATAAATAAACATAAAAAATGAAAGCTAGCAGAAAACAAGTTAATGGGCAAAGAAGTAAGCACTTTTTCTCCATGGCTCCGGCTTGAATTCCTGCCTTCATTTCCATGAATAAATCAGACCCTTTCCCCTCTAACTTGTGTTTGGTTGTGGGGCTTAGCACAGCAAAAGAAAGTAAACTAAAACTTCCCTTAGACCCATGCAGCCATAGGCCATAGATGGGACACACACACATGTGTCCCTGTCACCAGCTCACCTCTTCTAATCCATTCTTCATGGAACCCCTAGCTGTATTTGAATGAGAGTTTCTCATGTATAAATTCCTTTTCCCTCCTGACCCTGTGGCCAATGGGAGCTGTAGCTGCTGCCACTGTCTGGCATCAGGAGAGAGGATTGGACTGTCTATCCTCAGCAGGGAAAGTACACAATTCAAAATTTGAAGAATAGTTTCTTTAAGATAACATTTTTTTTCTGCATGTACGTATATGAGAACACTCGTTCCTTTGTGCACAGGTGTGTGTGTGTGTGTGTGTGTGTGTGTGTGTGTGTGTGTGTGTACTCTCATGTGTGCTGTGTGCATGTGGAGGCCAGAGTACAGCCTCAGGTGTTTCTTCAGCAACCACCCACTTTTTTTTTTTTTTTTTTGACCTGATCCCTAACTTGCCTGGAACTCTTCAAGTAGGCTAAGTTGGCTGGTCAGTGAGTGTGCCACTGTGCTGGATTTCTGTGTGTGTGTGGGGGGGGGTCTAGGATAGAGTTCAGAAATTACTTTATTAACTTTGCAGTATCTCCAGCTCTTGGAGAACAGTGCCTGTCTAATGTATATTATTCTCATATGATCATACTCTGAATAATTGTAAGTCAAACTGGTAGATGAATAGTGCCATCAGTTCAGATGGGGTCATTTCTGTTATGCACTTCAAAGTGAAGTAGAATCAAGGGTATTTCAAATACCTTTTTTATTAACTAACTTAGTTTTATCTAGGATTTGGACTAGGGAAAGGGAAAGAATGTCTTTATGTTGCTATTTAGGGTTAGCCCCCTGGCCCTTGCAACTGAAAGAGTACAGAATGTCAAAGATGGTGTAGGGCAAAGGTGTGCTTAGTGAGTCTATAGAAGGGAGGAGAAAGGAGAGATGAAGGGAAGGAAAGTTGTTTTCATCAGCTGGCCATGACTAGTCTGTGGATGGAAGACTTGGATTTCCATACTTACTCTGACTGATTTCCTCCCATGCCCTTCTAAATATTTGCAATCATCTTGTCATGTTTGTATGCTCATTCATGGGCACTCAGTGTTCAGTGCAGATAAGCATCTGCCTGCCCCTGCACTTATGGCATGCTGGGGTTTCCATTTTCTGCTTCTACCACAAGGCAGCACACTTGAGTGAACACAGAAATGCTCAGAAACACTGATGCCTGTAAACAAAATGCTTACTTGGAGGGTGTCTCCACGTCATTACCCTGTCACAGTGACATGATATTGTGCCATATTGGGTCTCTCAGAAATCACTTTTAGTGTGTCTTGGTTAAGGAACTTTACGGTTATATGGCCACTAGGGAGGACTTCTGTGATATGATGCTGGGAGCACTGGCTGCATCAGGTGACTGTTCTCTGATTATTACTAGGATATGTCTCATGTTTGCAACAAGTGAATCCTGAGCAGAAAGCTTCTTGTGTCACTGGGACATGTGTTATGTGAATTCAGTGTGCAGAATGAGAAGAGCAACTGGTAACTTTGAGGAGGGAACGTATTGATTATCCAAACTCATACCGTTCCTATTACATAGAAGCAGAAACAGGCCGAACGTTTAGTTTTCCAAAGTCAGAATGTAGAAGCAAGTTTTATGCATAGTTATTCAGACTCCAGAACCTTTTTTTTTCCTTTTTCCTTTTCCTTTCTTCTTTCTTTTTTTGACACCAACTAGTTACTCCTACAGGCTCCAAGACACCAACTGAATGGGTAGGCCTGAGAAAGTTATGGGTGTACTTACTTAAAGACTGTTCTATAAGAAAGTGGACAACTGCTCTCATGGTTTGTATTCCTTTTTCTTTAACATTTGTCTGCTTACAGAAGCATAGTTATACTTCAATTTGTAATATGCATGGTTGGTCAGGTCAGGATTCCACTGTTTAAATGCATCATGGTGACTCAACCTTCATAGAACTCAGTTCTTACGTCTCAATGTCAGTGTCTTTCTACATTTTGATATTTTGTGTTTAATTGTAAGGTGAAGCCTGAGGCAGTCTGTGCCTCCCAGCAGCAATAGAACTTCATGACTGTTATGGTATGTTTTCATGTCCCACCGCTGATGTGTCCCCCTCAACTCCCCAAAGCTCAGTGCTGGTGACCTGCGCTTGTCTCACCTGTCTTTAGGAGTAGTAATCAAAGTTTCAGGTGGGGAGGTAGTTGGGAATTTTACTTTCACCATCTTTATGATGTTAGTGATCCTCTGGACAAAGCCACTTCATATAATATAAAATTGAAGATTAACACCCTGAAAAACCATAGAGACATATAATTACTAGCTGGCAGTGTCAATTCTGTTTCTACCCATACAGACAAGGAAAGTAAAACAAAACAAAAGCAAGAAAACAACACAAAACACTTCAAACCTTCTTTGAGGCATCTTTCTGCCATGGCAAGTCACGGTTGAGTGGAAATGGAGGGGACGGCTCTGAGAACCACACCTCAGCACTGCTGACAAGCCACACAAAAATCCTACTTTTCGCATGAAATGAAGATTGCCTTCGCTTCATTTACCCTCTTAAGACACATTAAAATCAAAGCTATCATTCCATTTGGCCATCTGTCAATGGTCCTGACACAGTAAGAGGGTAGACTTTGTTCCTGGAAGGGGAGGATGTTTTGTTGTTGTAACAAATGGTTTTTGACTTAAGAGACAGAAATAAATCAAGGAAATTTATATAAGTTGGGGTGAAATGTTAGGTGCAATTTTCTAAACAAAGAATTATATATGGATGAATGGTAATAAATAAAACACCACATAAACATTTTAAAGAAATATGATAAAGATGAAATAATTTAGTGTAAAGTCATCTATTTGGAGCCATTCCTGCTCTCACGGAATGCACAGGACTGTTTTTTACTCAGTAACTTGCAAACTCAACATTGAATGTCAAACGGAAAAGAGAGGCTTCCCATATCTTTCTTGAAGCTTAATATCTAAACTTTTGTTTAGGGTGGGCCAACAACCAGAAAACAGGGTTACAAAGGCTCCCAGACAACTGTCCTCCTGTTTAGTAACAATGCAGTGCCCTTTAACAATGGCTTGGAGTTTTAGATTGAACATAATGAATCCAGTTTGCTGACCCTGAACTCAGCCAAGCACTGCAGCTGCAGGTGGCACTTAATAGATTTTGTGCGGCCACTGTCTTCAGAGCCATCCCAGGGAAGAGGGTGCCCTGCAGTTCACTGACAAGCACAAGCTCTTGTTCCCACCACCAAATTCCAGATATGCTCCCTTGGCTCATTACTTGTGTTAGGTGAAGCTCTTGCCTCTTGGATGAATGTTACAGGGGACCCTGAATCCTTCAGAAAGAGTAACTATTCAGTAGCCAGAGAGGCATGATTCTACAGACAAGATTCTATACAGAGATTGGTGATGCAATCTTTAGAAAAAAAATTGGACAAATATCAAGATAAAAGTCATGAAAAGTATGTTATTTTTTAAAAGATAGCAAAATAATATAAGAATTCATTAGAATTGGTGTCATTTAAAAAGAGCTCATTTTATTTTCAAGGCATGATTTATTTTAATGAAAATATCATTTAGTTATAATCATTTTACATTGTTCCTAGAATACATAGAATGATAATAGCTACTACAAAAAGTGTAATGAACAACACTTATTCTGCCAGTTAATTGGTATTTAGTTTATGCAAAGCTTATGTCCTTATTCTGTTGAACAGTCACATACTTACATCAGTATCCTCTACAGAGAATCCCTACAGAAATGAGGCAGAGTTAAGTTTCTCAGCTCCATAGTTCTTAAGTTTGCCTGAGTAAAGAACATTTGGTTTGTCTTAGTATTAACTTATATCAGGCAAAACAAATGTTGATGAATTCACATTGGAAAATGCAGTCAGTAATAACTGGAATAGTTTCCTAGAGATTTTTGCAGATTTCTTTCAAGATTCTCTTAATCACTGTTTTTACTGCTGTGAAGAAACACCATGACCAAGACAACTCTTACAAAAAGAAACACTTAATTGGGGGGGGGGGGGGGAGGGTGCTTGTAGTTTCAGAGGCTTAGTCCATTACTATCATGGTGGGGAGTGTGGTGGCATGCAGGCAGGTACTGGAGCAGAAGCTGAGAGTTACATCCTGATCTGCAATAGGAGATTTATTAGAATGGCTTTCAGACTGAGGTCCAGTTAGTCTAATAATGGCCGTGTACCAATGGAAAGTCCAAGAATACAGTAATTGTTCAATCCATTAGGCTAGATGTCTCATCTGGTCTCCAGTATATGCTGAAATCCCAAAGAAGCAAGTTCTAATGTCAGTGAAGAAATGGATTTGCCAGCAAGAGTGAAAGCAAACAGGCAAAGAGATCTTGCTACTTCTATAGGTTAGGGTGGGAGGATTGTAAATGATTATATATATATATATATATATTAATATATATTATATATAATATATATATATATATATAGAGAGAGACTGAAAGCAGAAGGTGTAGCCCAGATGTATCTTCTTACCTTGGAAGATCTAGATTAAAAGTGGATCTTTTCCAGATATAGTCAGATTGACAACAAGAATAGCCATTACCAGGCCACCCCTTGTCTACTTGATGCACAATCATATCTCTTTATATTATGCTTAATTTCCAAATGAGAAGGATAACAAGGTCATAATTACATCTAGCATGATATAAGTATCCTTTGTACAACCACAATTTGAGCTTTGTGGTTGCCCAACAGAAGATTCATAAGTGTACCCAGACACTTGTGCTATAGTTTATTCCAGATGTAGTCAAATTGGCAACTAAGAGTATCTATCACAAACACCAAAACAAAAAATCTAAATCGTCATGCAGGATAGTACATATCACATCTGTAATTCCAACACCAGAATGGGCTGGGGTGGAATGATTAGTGGTTTGAGATCTTGTCTCAAAACTTAAAATGAAGGCAAGAAGAGAGAGAGAGAGAGAGAGAGAGAGAGAGAGACAGAGAGACAGAGAGAGAGAGACAGAGAGAGAGGAGAGATGTGAAAACAATGAGTACATCTGATTTTGTTCAGGTGTGCTTCTTCTTAATCTTTAGTACATCTCTTGGCTGTTCATGACTTTATAGACATATCTTGTATAGAGGTTGGCCCCCTAACTTCTTGGCTATTCAAAATTAAGGACCAATCTCCTTGTTCAATATTGCCTAGGAGTTTGCCAGAATTGTGCCTAGTCTAAATGTTTAGAGGCTGCCTTATCCTTTCTGCCTAGTGTCAGTGAGTTTGGGAATCATGCTTGTGGCTAGTGTGCCAGACTCTGCAGTCACTGGCTTTGCCTTATCTAGTGTCTGGATATTGAATGCCTCTGAATCCAAGTCTTTCTACCTAATTGTTCAGGGACTTAAAATATGTGCTTAAATATATTTTATTTGAAGCTGTGCACCCATCTCCCTAAAGACTTCCACTCATACTTCCTTGGTAGACAACTGTTCAATTCACTGGTAAATGGACTTCTCCCTACTACCTCTCTTGCTATGGCCATTGTCCTAGTCATGTCCTTGGTACCTTTTTTTTTTTTTTATAAGTACATTATTTTTTTTTCTTCAAATTACATCTCAGTCACAAACCTTTCCCTATTCCCCCTTCCTGTCCCACCCTGCCACCCTCTTCCCCCCCAACAACTTCCCTTTTCAATCCAACAAATGGTTCTTTCTCTTATAACAGTAAATTCTATATAAAACAGCAGAATTAAATATGCCACATTTATGAGAGTTAAATGGCCCAGTATACCTTCCCAATGTCCAGTTCATACATATTTGGCCCCTGATTTTAACCTTCTACCATCTAAACATCTCCATGAGTTTAAAGTTCTATAACTGACTTAGCTTTCATACTAACTTGCATCACTATTATAACCATCTTCTTAGATCTAGAATGCCCTCTTGATTCCTAAACAACTCAAAATTTAGCTATGAGACTCAAGCTGTCTATTCTTCAACCACCTCAGAGAGCTGAGAAGGATAAATATATCTGATTATATAGGAAGTGCAGGGCCTGCAGCTTCCAATACTAAGAAATGACAAACCAGTGACTACCTGGACAGTTCCCATTTTCTCTCCATACATCCCAGCATCAGTCTTCAGCCTTTTGGTCCTGTTTCTCTGACAGACATTTATTGTAGAGCAGGGATTGTGAAGGACTAACCTACCCTGTCTTGGCAGAGCTAGGCTGTCGACTTCCCTGCTACCAAGTTTTGTCCTTTTTGGACAGCAGTCTGTCTGCAGTTGAAGCAAAGAGTTTTTACATGCCAAGAGATAGGCTTGCCACTAATTCAACCATCTCACACTGGAGATTCTTCGATGCTTATCTTCTACTTGGAGTAGAATAGGGGGTGCTGTCAGGAGCTGATATGTCACGATATCAAAAAAAATCTTAATTTAAGACCACATCTTTGAATGCCATATTCTGCATATCTCTTGGGGTTTTTGAAGATGCCCTATCTATCTCTTGTATTTAGATAAGCAAATGTTGCTTGTCTCTTAACAACTTGATTACTGAGTAGCTTAGAGAATATCTGTGATAGACTGTCATAGTAGCTAACAAGGTGACATGCATGCATGACTAGGAGTTTGTTTTTCTTAACTATCCTAAACAGTTTAAGATGGTTGGTATCAAGAGGCCAGAGCTTCACATTTCATTTTTAAGTATCTCTAGGTATGATGCCATTAGGAAGAGTTACCTTTAATTTGTATGAATATACAAAGATCTATTCAAATGTGGCTAAATATACTCTTAATTTTGTATCAATATACAAAGATCAATGCCTATGTGGCCCAATACAATCTTAATATTGCGTCCATATACAAGAGTCAATACCATTGTGGCCAACTATAATCCTAATTTTGTATCAATATACACATATCAATACCGACGTAGACCAATACAATCTTATTTTTGCACAATAAACAATGGTCAATACCACTTTAGCCAAATATACTACTAATATTGTATCAATATACAGAGGTATAAGGGCATATTCAATAATCTGACCCTTCTTCTTGGTCCTTCCTGTGCTATGTCTATGTCTCAATTTTTCTCAAGTCTGTGCATTCCTACATAGGAGATAAAGAGGGATACAGAAAAGGGAAAGAAGGAATACCCTGGGTCTAACCTCCAAACCCCATTAAACAGGACCATTTAACAACTTGTAATCTCTTCCCCTAAATAACAGAGTTTTCAGTTGTCCTTCAAATAACCAAAAAATGGGGGGGTGCAGAGAAACACCCTTCCCACCCTCTGGGTATGGGACGTCGCTCTCTTAAAATGACTTCCTGCTGATTTGGGTCATAGTAAACCTGTTTGGGGCCCGAACCAAAATGGAAAAATGGTTAAAAATATTAGTACAATCCTTTTATGTTCAGTCCTTCTGTTCTCAGCTGTTTAGATGTCCTAAGGAGTTTGTAGGCAGAAGCTGAACTTCCAGGCTTTACTGAGGTTCTGGCTGGGGCATTGTGTAGAGCTGAAAGGTCTTAGCGATATTGAGTTGTTGTGGTTGTAGGCTTTTGATGGAGACAGCTATTGTGGGAGTCTGTCAGGCTGAATCATCTGGGTCACTCGTCTTCTTTTGGTGTCTGATTCTGATATCTGCTGAGGTTTCCGTTGTCCAGTTGTCCCTGGGTTCCTTGAATGGATGCTTTGATTCTCCTGGAAAGATAAGAACAGAGCCCTGCCCTAATCCTCACTCAGGGACAATCACCCTCTTTTTTTGGGGGGGATGGCTACTCCAGCTTGCTTCCTGGGTCAATTTGCTTGGAAAACCTTTTCCCAGCCCTTTACTTTGAGGTAGTGTCTATCTGTGGTAGTGAGATGTGTTTCTTGTATGCAGCAAAAGGACGGGTCTTGCTTGCTGATCCACTCTGTAAATCTGTGTCTTTTTATTGGGGAGTTGAGACCATTGATGTTGATGGATATTAGTGACCTGGGGTTGTTGTTTCCCATTAGTTTGGTATAGGTGATGGTCCTGTGCCTCTTTTGGTTTAGTTGCTGAGGGGTTTTCTATTCCCTTTGTTTTCTTGGGTGAAGTTTTCTTCTCTGGGATGGAATTTTCCTTCTAGGATTTTCTGTAGGGCTGGGTTTGTGGGGAGATATTGTTTAAATTTGATTTTGTCATGGAATATCTTGTTTTCTCCATCTATGTTGATAGAGAGTTTTCCTGGGTATAGTAGTCTGGCTGGGCACCTATGATCTCTCAAGACTTGTAGGATATCTGTCCAGGCCCTTCTAGCTTTTAAAGTTTCTGAGGAGAAGTCAGGTGTAATTCTGATGGGTTTGCCATTATATGTGACTTGGCCTTTTTCTCTTACATCTTTTAATATCCTTTCTTTGTTCTGTACATTTGATGTTTCAATTATTATGTGGCGAGAGGAGTTTCTTTTCTGATCTAATCTGTTCGGTGTTCTGTAAGCCTCTAGGATTTTTATTGGCATCTCTTTTTTCAGGTTTGGGAAGTTTTCTTCTATGACTTTGTTGAAGATATTTCCTTGACCTTGGGGTGGGGAGTCTTCTCTTTCCTCTATGCCTATGATTCTTAGGTTCCGTCTTTTCATTGAGTCCTTGATTTCTTGGATGTTGTGGGTGAGAGATTTTTTAGCCTTCTCATTTTCTTTGGATGTTGCAATGATTTCTTCCATCGAATCTTCCAGGCCTGAAATTCTGTCTTCCATCTCTTGCATCCTATTGTTGATACTCACATCCGTAGTTCCTGTTCTCTTCCCTTGGATCTCCACTTCCTCTTTTTACTCTGACTGTGTTTTCTTTATTGTTTCTATTTCTATTTTCATGTCTTGTATGGTATTGTTCGTTTTGTACATTTCCTTCTCCAGCTTGCTTGAATTTGTCTGAAAATCTTTCATTGCTTTGTCCTTTTCCTGTTCAAGCTCTGTAACCTTGGCTTGGAGTTCTTTAATGATGTTGTTCATTGTTTCAGCTTGTAAAATTGTGG
Source organism: Lophiomys imhausi (assembly GCA_907164525.1). Taxonomy (NCBI): domain Eukaryota; kingdom Metazoa; phylum Chordata; class Mammalia; order Rodentia; family Muridae; genus Lophiomys; species Lophiomys imhausi. The sequence goes on from CAJQZJ010034075.1 coordinate 2,342,682, forward strand.
CTTCTTTGAATTCCTTCATAGATTTAAGTTCTTCTTGAAGGGACTCTATCATTTTCCATAATGCAGAATTGTCATCATTTTCATATGTTACTGTTGGTGTGTGGTCATCCGAATTGGATGAGCTAGGATAATTCTGCTTTGTTGGAGTCATATTTCCTTGATTTCTATTTTTTCTTGGACCTTTGTCCATGTGGGTGTGTTTAGCTGTCTGTTCTTGTCCTTTTCTGTGCTTGGATCCACTCATACTTCCTTGGTAGACAACTGTTCAATTCACTGGTACGTGGACTTCTCCCTACTACCTCTCTTGCTATGGCCATTGTCCTAGTCATGTCCTTGGTACTTTTAAGATAATTCTTAGATTTGTCACTCAACTTACTTTATTTCCAAATCTGTGCCAACTTGGACCATGAAACGTTATATATTTAGATGTACACATTCCTATATAGTAAATAAATAGATATTTAAATATATCAAGTGTTTTAATTACTTTTTTATTGACATCACCAAATATATAAGAAGGTGAAACTTAAGGGATGAATGGCTATTTTAAAATATACTTTAAGGGATATAGTTTTCCAAAACAGGGAATGCATGGTGGTGGGAGTGTAAAGTGCTTGGTCATGTGGCCTCTACAACCAGGGAGAAGAGAGAGGAGCACAAATGTTCAGTCTTCAAAGCCTGAAGCAACCTGCTTCATCTAACCAGACTCTACTTCCTAAACATTCTACCCCCTTCCAAAACAACATCCCAAGTTGGGATCCAAATTTAAAAATACATAAGTCTATGGTGGACATTTTATACTCAACTCACAACATTGAGTGACATAATTAAAGTTTCAGTTAGTATGAATTAAACTATAGACAAAATTATACTATAACAGCCTTAGGAATAGAATATGTACATGAATATGTAAAATATTTATCGGTATTATATTTGGCATTTATATTCTTTATATAATGCTATATATTACATATTTATTTATTGATATACTGAAAAGCAATCACTCCCATTACCAAGTTAAAGCTGTCATTGCCTTGTACATGTGTTTCCCTATAGCTCCCACCTCTTACTTGCTGTTAAAAAAAAAACAGAGAATTAGTAGTTTTCATCCCAGCAGCAATGAACCTACAGCATGGGAAGATAGAGATAAGAGACCCTGACAGGGCATAAAAATAAGGCAGATAGCATAGGCCTGTGTATGAATGTGGTGATTACATATACAGTCTCACCCAGGACACAAAATGAACAATCATGCTAACTGTGATGCAGGATGATTCACAGAAGCAAGATCCCAGGTCTAACAGAATGTTGTGTCAGCCCTTCTGAAATGGGCAGCAAAGTTCTCTCTCTCATCACAATAGTGCGCAAGGACAACTTATTTAAAAAAAAAAAGTCTGTCTCCCTGTTTTCAGGATTATGGGTCTGTATTGTGAATGTGGACAATATTATTAATATAAAGTACAATTCTGGCTACAGTGATGGTGTTTGATGAGATCCTTGAAACATTAAAAAGAAAAAATCATGAAAAGAATAAGGCTGGAATAGACATTTGAAGCTTTTAGTGTGTTTTGGAAGTAGATGTATGTTATTTCCAGGCTTTGGATCAGAAAGCTAATGGAAACTCTTACTGAGGTGAACAGACAATGTGAGGAAGAGATCCAGCTGTTCTTTGCATCTGTTGGGAACACACATCCGAACAAAGGCAAAAGAAGTTGAGACTGCTTGGGTCATTAATGACTTTCACACAGGCAGAGGGAAAAAAGAGATGGCCACCCTCAGACACTCATGAATTGGAGGTAACTTTCATTTCATCCATTCTTTTCCTGAGAGGTTGACATTATAATAATGAAAAACATGGCAGGTTGGAAAGATATGAATTGAGTGTGCACATTTGTTAGCATTGCTAGCTGTGTGAGTCCTTTTGTTGGTGGAATAAGTGCTCCATGATATTGCCATCATTTCATGCCATTTATATTAGTGTTCTGAATGGCACTACAAATTATATTACATTATCTCTTACAGTTGATTAACATATAGTCAATTGTATCTCATCAGTTAGTTAAGATTCTTCTTAGAAAAAATATTTGCTCTTCTTTCCTTCAGAGATTTCAAATCCTATGTATTTCTCCCAAACAATCAAGTATGGATGAATAATATACTGACAGATAGGAAAAATAAAGTGGAGCTGGTCTGAACCCTTAAATGTCCCATGCAGTCTTTTCTTTTAAAAAGCAATAATTCATTTTAACTAACAGATAATAATTTTATATCTTTATTAAGTACTGCATTATAATATTTTAGTGTATGTATGTATGTGTTTGCCTATGTATTGTTTTATTTATTTTCTCAGAGTTAGGGCCATCTACTGTAGCTTAAAATTGACTAGCAATTTCCTTGTGGCTTAGTTAGGGTTGCAGTGAAGAGACACCATGACCACAGCAACTCTTATAAAGACAAGCATTTAATTGGGGCTGGCTTATAGTTCAGAAGTTAAGTCTATTATCATCACAGCAGGCTGTATGGTGGCAAACAGGCAGACATGGTGCTGGAGAAGCAGCTGAGAGTTTTGCATCTGGATCTGCAGGAGGCAGGAAGAGACAGTGAGTAACTAGGCCTGGATTGAACTTCTGGGACCTCAAAGCTTACTCCCTAGTGATGCACTTCTAGTTACCCCCTAGTGATGCACTTCTAGTTACTTCTAGTTACTTCTAGTGATGCACAAAGCCACATCTGCTCCAACAAGGTCACACCTTCTAACAGTGCCAGTCCTTATGAACCTATAGGAGTAATTTTTATTCAAACCACCACATCTTGCCTCCACCTCCCAAAGGCTTGGATTACAAGTGTATGCCACAATACCAAACTTGGTACATCAATGATACAAAGCATTTATGTGTGGTGATCATTTGAGCACATTTATGTTTCTTGACAGAGATAACTAAAGAGGCTCATTTAAACTCATGATTCAAAGGCTAGAGTGAGAAACAACAGGGAAGAGGTGTGTTGGTTGGGTGACTCCACTGGAATCGGGTAACCATGAGAGCAGAAAGTGAGAGCCCCTCACATCTCAGCCGATCAGGACAGAGAGCTGGACGAGATGAGGGCTTGTCTGCAGTTCTCACACCTATTGACTTACAGCTACCAGCGAGGCCCCATGTCCCCCAGGCTCCACAGCATCTCCCAATAGACAGCAGCTGGAGATATTTCATATTTAAACTATGTTACTATTCACCTCAAACATCATTTCTTTGTGACAGCATTTTCAATCTTTTCTTCTAGGCATTTTGAATTAAGTGATACAAAATTGCTAACTATAATCACCATCCTGTATAAGACAACTATTCCTCCTGTCTGGCTGTGATCTTGCTCCTGTTTACCAATATCTTCCTTGCCCCATTTACCAATACCCTTCCACTCCTCCCTCCCTCTCCTTTTACCCTACCCTTCAGCTCTCTGGTAACAAGGCTACACTATTCTGTCATCCCCAGTCTCTCTCTGTTTCATAGGCTTTATAGAAATTTTCAGCATGAAAAAGCAAATGATTAAGTACAGAGCCCCCAAAAACTGAAGATGAAGAACTTGAGTAATCACCACCAAGCCCCCAAGAAAAAAAAGGCATTTGCTATTGTTTCCCTTACACTCTGCAAGAGTGCACCCTCTCCAGAGCTCTACAGAGGAGGCTGTGCTCTGAACAGTCCCAGTCCAAGTCTCCCAATCTTCCTCCTGTCATTTAACCTCCTACAACTTCCCTCCATCTTTATACTTTAAAAAGTGTATCATTAAGATAACAGGATGTCTTTTGTGTAAAGAAGGGCTACTGATTTTTTTGAATTGATTTTGTATCC
>CAJQZJ010034075.1:2346536-2391810 GCA_907164525.1 Lophiomys imhausi
GCTAAAACTTCAAGTACTATGTTGAAGAGATATGGAGAGAGTGGGCAGCCTTGCCTACAAGGCTTTCACTACCCTACCAGCCAACTTGAGCCTTCGAATGTAACCACTCACTCTCTTCATATGGCTCCCTGAAACCTGAGAGAACCACTCAGAGCAGTGACAGAGAGAACAATAACATGGCATGGACTTGTACTTAGCTGTTCTTTGCCACTTTTTACCTGATTGATTAGCCAGCTTAAATGCCCTTTAGTAAATAAATAGTACTTTATGATATTATTCCATGTACTATTACCAGTAGTATTCTTATTAGCAGTTATTAACTAAAGAAATATTTTGTATTTGTTGACCACCGAAGATGTATATTTAACATGTAACTATTTAAAAATGAGTTACATTTGTTATGTACTTAGAGTACTGGGTTTAACTTTAAGCTCTTTATGTGTGGTAGCTCACTTAAGGCTCATAACAATACGATGAGGTCATTTTTAGGCAGCTCTGCTGTAAAGATCTTCCTTTTCTTCCTGTGTGGGGTAGCTCCTGTCTGTAGTCTCAGTACTTGGAAGGCTGAGGCAAGTGGATTGCTGTAGGTATGATGGCATCTCAGGTTACAAGGTAAGCTTCAGGATAGCCTGGACTACAGAGCAAGCCCCTGCCTCAGAATACCAAAGCAAACTGAAGCAAACCAATCCCCAAACAGCAAACAAACAAACACTAAACAAGCAAACAAACAAGCAAGCAAAAACCCAAATGTTCAGTTTGAACAAAGCGGTTGAGCAGGCATGTGATGCCATATAGTCTTAGATTGTTCCTTGTTCTTTTATTTAATTTTTCACAAGTTTACTAAGATATGGCAGTGGCAACTGTCCTTGATATGCTAATATTTTATGATCTGAACCCACCCTTTTTCTTTTTTTTGAAAACTGCTTTATAAACCTCAGTTTCTCTCTAGACTTGAAGCTTCATGATTTTCCCCTTTTCACGTTAGTGTGTCTACAGCCATGTGGGTAAGACTTCATAGGTATGGCCCCATTGACATAATTAGGAATGGAATCTCACTGTAAATTTCCTATTCCTCTGACTCTAACAATCTTTCCACTTCTTTATTTGCTGTGATCCCTGATCCTCGGTGCAGTAGCAGTGTTGTGGATGTATAAGTTGTGACAGGCGCCACATGGAAACTTGTTTAAAGAACTGCAGAGAGCTAAGGGATGCCATGAGTGGAAGAAATAATCTCCCTAGGAGTGAGTCCCCAAATGCCAAGTGGTCACCCCTGAAATCATATACATCCAAGTAGCTTACATGGGCTAGGCAGGTCATATTTACAGATTATGGATATGTGCTGTGCACATGCACATGCACATGCACACGCACACGCACACGCACACACACACACACACACACACACACACACTAACAAAGAACTAGAGCTCATGAATTTGAGAGAGAGTAAGGAGAGGTGCATGAGAAGGGTTGGAAGAAAGAAAAGAAAATGATAAAATGATGTAATTATATTTCAATTAATAAAATAAGTGTATTTAAAAAAAAACTAAGTTTCCCCTCTTCATTCTTTTGGAGGTACTATTTTCTTTGCAGAAACATGTATTCAAGATATCTGAGAGCTGGTAGTGTCTGTTTGTGTCTCCCATCCCCAGGGAGCTAAGCTTCCCTCATCTTGCCTGAAGGCCTGTTTGGTTTTTTACTTCCTAAATGTTGTTGTCTCTATAAGCAACCTAGGAATCCCTGGGGACTGGAGACTTGAGCTGATCCTTAGAGATTAAGAACCATGCTTGCCTCAGGATACGATTATGATATATAAAGTTTGGGCAATACTTTTTCTAGTTCTTTCACATTGTAGCTGGAATCTCATTCATGGAGCCCCATTCTACCTGTAACAAAACCCAGGGTTAAGTACCATGAAAAGTATGGAACAGGAAAAAATAGCTTCTTTAGCACCTCAAGAATTCATTATGGAGTATATTTGTACATCAGCCTAAGTTAATCCTAATGGCTCTATTATTAATGTTGCATTATCATTTATGCATAACCCAAACTCAGTAAGAAACACTTTCATTATATCCTATAAATTCTATTTCTAAGGTCATTTCATCATAATTTCAGATGACCAACATTTTGTAATTGTAGTAAACAAGAGGTAAACTTGGTTTAAAGGACATGAAGATCACTAAACTGATTCTTTATAGGGTCCTAGATAAACTGAAGGTCCTTGCTCTAAAGTTTCACAAGGATGTAGGATCATGGGGATCATAAAGAATACTACTTATAAAAATTAATGAAGAGGTTTAACTTAGACATTTTCAATTATCAAAAATTTTAAGCATATTAAAAGTAACTTATATTTATGTGTGCTTATATGACTGTAAGCCTTTTCCTTATATATATGATCATTGTTCGGTGTTTCTCCATTTCTTCCTTCAGCATGCACTTCAAAAAATTTACATTCTTCTACAGATACATGATTTCACTGTCATCCTCAACATTAGTACTGATTTAAACAATTATGAATTATTGAGTCTATTCAAATTTCAGCCATTGTTGTCAATGTATTTTTCATAGTTATTTCCTTAAAGAAATTAAAATCAAGACAATTTAAAGATGATGCACTTCTAGAATTTCTTAACCTCTTAGATTTCTTGCATGCATAATTATTCTGCTGACTTTTGAACTGCTGGATCCAATGTCTTTAGATATTTCACCTCTGACCTGTCTGATCGTTTCCGTCTGGTTCTGTTCCTCTTTCTTCTGCAGTTCCCATAATCTGGAAGTTAGATCTAAAGGCTTGACTAAATTCAGGTTAAGTATTTTTGGCAGCAATGCTCACAGGTGAAACTGTGGAAATTATGTTGTATTATATAAGCAGATTCAGAATGCTTGGTTATGCTTCAGTGACAATGACACAGAATCAGTGTTTTTCACAAAAATATTAGCCTTCTAACTCTAGTCTGAGCAGATCTTAGCATTGCTATTTGTCAAAGATAACTCTCGCATTGTCTTCATGATTCTGGAATGTTGACATTGGCAACCTTCGTTTGTATGAGTTTCAAATAGTTTCTGATAAAGCTGACCTACTAAAAACCACTCTCGGCCATTTATACTTCATCTTAGGCCATATTATTAGATTACATAGGATTGATCCATCAGGGTACTAGAGATGAAAATGACAGTCTCAGTGGGAAAATCAGGCAGTCAACTTGGCAGATAGTACTGTGATTTCTCAATTATTTTGTGGTGGGCTGCCTGTTAGTGTAGGCTAAGGAGTTGATTTGTGGGTAGAAATGGAAGTGGGTGAAAATATGAATGGATTTTTAAGACAGTCTGGCAGTTGGGACCGTAGCAGAGTACTAGATCCAGTGGTTGACATGCTTGAGCCCCGGAGTATCATTGCCAGTGCCAAAATGAATAAGGAAATATTCTAGGTTTGTGATTAACAGAACAGCAAAAATGCACTGGAGGGTGAACCTGCCAGCCTGAGACATTTATGAGAGAGTTAGAAAGTGGTTCACTGTCCTCTTCCAGAATCTTCATGTTCATTCACCATAGCAACTTCTTAATTGAGTTTCTCTGTTCACAGAGTAAAATATGACTTGGGAAGAGGAGGCACTGACAGACCTAGAACACTATTCAGGCTTTTAAACTTTGTATGACTCAAAGTTGCTGCCTTTAAATTTATTTTCTAGTGTGTTACCATCTGTTGGGCTGGACAAGACTTCCTGGTCTCAGTTCCTGTTGAATCTGCCATCTAGAAATGGAGGAGAGGAAGTAATAGTGATGTTGAGTGAACAAATGAGTGAATCACCAAGAAAGAGCCTGGAAGCATCATGTTTCATTGTTCCTGTTGACAGTTTTAATCCTCTTACCTGTCTTTGATGGAGTTCATTGATAGAGGATGTGCTGACTGAACGAGTATGAAACGTATCTCCTAAACCAACACCTTTCAGTTGTGAGGGCCACATAGGCCATTTTCATTTATCCTAGGGATCATTTGTAACTGTCTCACATGGCTTTAGGTGTATTTTCTTTGGTCAGACATTTTAAAGATGAGAAAGAAACATGAACGCTCTTCACTGAGACGTTTTGTTGTTCTGGTAATAATAGTATATACCAAGTCAAAAGAATTTTTTGGCACCTACACAGGCAGTAAGCTTTGTTAGATGAAAAATAAGTCCACTTAGAAAACAGTCTTCCTGGATTTCTCTCCAGAGAAAATACTGAATGTGTAAAGCATAAAGAGTTCCGGATGCTGACCTTTGAAACTCTCCCCAAAGCTACATGACTGCTGATGGGAAGACATGAAAAATCATTCCACTTATAATAAGATACCAAGTGGGCCTGTCTTCTTTTAAAACATGGCATTTAAAAATACATTTACTTCTATTATGGACTGCCCTAACCTGCACAGGTTGTTGCATATGACATATTACTGGAACAATGTTTTAGGCAACATGCTGGCAGCACGGCAAGCCAAGAATAAAGTTTATAGTTTTGTTTCTTCAATCTCAGACTCACACGATTGACAAAGATTTTAGATCTGGCAATTTATTGCAAATGTTCTATAAACTGCCTATTAATTTTATGCCTACTGTGCAGTGGAATTGTTTAATATGAAGAAACGAGGAGGAGACAGAGATGAAGATTATTTCCTTTCATAGGCTATCTTTTCACTTTACCAAAATCTTTTGTAGTCCATTTACATATGAACTTATGGGTGAAGAGGCAGACTTGGGGAGAGGCAAATATTTAAAGCCTGGTATTTTCTGATACTAAAGTAGAGAAAGGGAAAAGTGAAAAAGAAAGGTATACTAATGGGAAGTCTAGTAGTTATACTTTGTTGAGTAATTGTTCACCTTGTCTTGGATTTCAGAAGAAGCAAGGGACTAGAAAAGAATTGGTCTAGGGAAAGAGTTGAATCCATCTTATTGCTGTGACCTCTATTGCAGTTTACATTATGAACTCAAAATAAGCTTGTTTAATATTTCATTAAAATGCATAAACTATATACAAGCAGTATCATGGTATATAACACACTTGCAAGTCTGTAGTCACATGTGGGAGATTTCTGTATTCATGAAGGGATGACCTTCATACCCAAGTAGAAGATCATCACTATGTGCAATACTATATCATTTTATTCTGTTTATGTACCAGATGAAAATATAATATGAATATCCACCTATTGATCAAATGTATTACCAGTTGGAGAGGGCATGAAACTGTCTTTTTCTAGTAGGTTGAGGTGCGGATGGCTGCCCCAGTGACTTAGCAATGCCATTTCCAATTCTGCCTGTCCAGCATTTACGTTTGTGGCTCTGAAATTTGTCTTTCCTTATACAACTTTGTAGAACAGTAATTAGAAGACTGGAGAAGCTTGATTCCATAATCAAAGAGAACATGGGTAAACGGTGGAGAAAAGGAAACGAGGAAGAACAGGAAGGAAGTTAGTAAAAAGCAAAGGAAATGACAAAATGCCACCAACAACACAAGGTAATAGATCTTTGAGCCACTTGAGTAACATATGGAAAACTCTTCAAAACAAGCAGCCTCAAACTGGGCGCTGACTCCGTGAGTCCAGGACTGGCCTTGGAAGCACAAGGGCTTGAGTTAGATCCCTGAACCCACATGCTTGTAATCCTGTTGTTAGGAAGGCAGTCAGGTGGATTCCCAGTGTCACTGACCTGCCAGCCTCAACTAATAGGTGAGTTCCTGTCTCAAAAAATAGGTGGGTCACTACTGAAGGACACCTGAGGATGCATACAATCCCAGCACACACATAGTTCACACACAAATACACATACCTACATACACACACACACACACACACACACACACACACAGAGACAAACCTACACACACAGAGAGAGAGAGAGAGACAAACCTACACACGCACACACACACACACACACACACACACACACACACACGAGTGAGAGAGACAAACCTACACACACACACACAGAGAGAGAGTGAGAGTGAGAGAGAGAGAGAGTGAGAGAGAGAGACAAACCTACACACACAGAGAGAGATGGGGGGGAGGGAGAGAGAGAGAGAGAGAGAGAGAGAGAGAGAGAGAGAGAGAGAGAGAGAGAGAGAATTCTTTGGGATTTGAGTTCCTGACTAAAAGGGGTCCTGAAGAAGCAAGCTGCTTAAATACATTTGTCATTTGTTTTAGGTGGTAGGACATAGGCTGATGATTTGGATTTAGAAACTATTTAATCATAGACGATGACAAAAAAAAAAGAAATCAGTATTTTAAAGTTACATAGGAGCAGGATTCTGTGCTTAGTTGGACCTAAGAAACGTTCTTAAAATTACTTTTATTAAAAAAATGGATTTTTTCCTCCTTGGTATGCTACTATATTAGTCAGAGTTTCCTAGAAGGACAGAAACAATATAATATATAATACATACATACAAACACACACACACACACACACACACACACACCCTATACACACACACATATGGTTCAATTTATGTTGAGATTACCATAATAGTTTGATGATACCTGATAGACTGAGAAACTGGAAGTTGCTCCTTCCTTGTTGCTCAGTGTCTCAACAATCATAATCCCATTGACTGTCTCACACTGGAAAGGCCAACAACAGGGTAGTTCTTCAGTCCACAAGGCAGGGTACCTCAGTAGTCCCAGTCTGGCAGAGAAAACCTGGAATGTTCCTGGGAAGCCACTGGTCCTTCTTCCATGATGGAAGCCTGGGAATGCTGGGTCTGATAAAAGCAAAGGATGCAGCAGGAACAGCAACAGGGTGAACAAGTTGGTAGCAGGAGGAATGTCCAAGAGAACAAAAGGGGGGAAGCTCTTCCTTTTCTCATGGCCCTCTGGACTGCGACCAGAATGTGCTGTTCAAAATTAGAGTGAATCTTCCCACATCAGTCAAGGTAATCAGGAGAGTTCTTCAGGTGAGACTCTCTACTCAGGGGATTCTAATTTGTGTTAAGTTGACATTAAAACCAACCATACTAGGTAGTTCTTATATTAACACTAGTTACAAAATGGCATATTTAATCTCAACAATTTCTTCGTTCATTACACACATGAGGTATGTTTTTATCATTCATCATCAAAAGAAGAAAACCCAATGAATGCTCGCTTGGGAGGAACTATAGTAAACAGTACCATCATGTTAACACATTTTGATTTTTAATGTATTGGGAGGAAGTCAGTTCAGATAAAAGAGGGGCGTGGGCAAATTTCTGCTTCCTACAAGGGAACTTTCCTTTCCAAGTAGTCCATGTTTGATAATATAGAGCACTAAGTGCAATAGGAAACCAAGACAACAAGTAACAACTGTCTTCTACCAGCTTATGTTTTTCAGCATCACTCCACTGACCTAAAGGACAAAGAATTCTACACTGTCTGTAAGGGACTATCTTACATATCACCATCCCCCTCCCTCCTCTCCTCCCAATCCTACCCTCCCACCCAATTCCCCTATACCACTCTGCCTGGTACCAATTCATCCTAGCACATCAAATTGCATCAGAACTAAGTGTCTCCTTTTCCACTTAGGCAGGACAAGGCAAGTGTGATAGGAAAATGAGCTCCAGAGGGAAGCAACAGACACTGAATATGAAATAGTTCCCACTCCAATTGTTAGGGGATCTACTTGAGGACCAACCAGTATATCAGCTTCATATGTGTGGTGGGCATAGGACCAGTCCATGCAAGTTTTTGATTGGTGGTTCAGTCTCTATGAGCCTCCTTATGTCTGAGTTAATTGGATATGTGGGTCTTCTTGTGGTGTTTCTAATCCCTCCAACTCCCTCAAATCTTCCCCTAACTCTCCTCAAGACTCCTTAATTTTTGCCTAATGTTTGGCTGTGAGTCTCTGTATCTGTTTCCATTATCTGCTGGATAAAGCTTCTCGGATGGCAGTAATGTTGGGTTCCTGTCCAGATCCCTCTCTCGATCCACTTCTGATGTCTATTTTATATCCACTACTTAGAGGGATTCACACATCATCCCTTGAGCCCTTTTTGTTACTTAGATTTTTTTAGTTTTGTGGATTGTATCATGGCTATCCTGTACATATTGATGAATATCTGCTTATGAGAGAGTAAATTCCATATATATCTTTCTGTGTCTATGTTAGCTCACTCAGGATGAACTTTCCTGATTCCATTCATTTGTTTGCAAATTTCACGATATTCTTGTTCCTGATAGAAGAATAGTAATGCATTGTGGAAATTTACCACTATTTCTTTATCTGTTCCTCAGTTGAGGAAAATCTTGGTCATTTCCAGTTTCTATACATTACAAATACAACTTCTATGAACATAGTTGAGGAAATATTTAGGGTATGTGCCTGGGAGTGGTATAAGTGGGTCTTGAGGTAAAACTATTCCCAATTTTCTTGGAAAGGGTCAGATTGATTTCCAAAGTGGATGTACAAGTTCACACTCCCACCAGCAATGGAGGAGTGTTCTCCTTTCTCCACATCCTCGCCAGCATGTGCAGTCACTTGAATTTTTGATCTTAGTCATTCTGAGAGATGTGAGATGGAATCTCACAGTTGTTTTGATTTGCATTTCCCTTATGACTAAGGATGTTGAGCATTTCTTTAAGTGCTTCTCAGCCATTAGAGATTCCTCTGTAGTGAATTCTTGGTTTAGCTCTGTACATCATCTTTTAATTGGATTATTTGATTTTTTGGTGTTTGATTTATTGAGTTCTTTATTTACTTGGATATTAGCCCTTTTGTCAGATGTGGGGTTAGTGAAGATCTTTTCCCAAACTGTGGGCTCCTGTTTTGTTCTATTGACAGTTGTCTTTGGTCTTACAGAAGCTTTTCAGTTTCATGAGGTCCTGTTTATTAATTGTTGATCTTAGTGTCTGAGCTATTGCTGTTCTGTTCAGGAAGTTGTCTCTTGTGCCGATGAGTTCTTGGCTTTCCCCCATTTTTTCTTCTTATATTTAGTGTATCCAGATTTATGTTGAGGTCTTTGGTCCACTTGGACTTGAGTTTTGTGAAACGTTATTGAATATGGATCTATTTGTATTCTACATGTAGACATCTGGTTAGACCAGCACCATTTGTTGAAGATGCTTTCTTTTTTCTGTTGTATGGTTTTGGCATCTTTGTAAAAAAATCAAGTGTCTGTAGGTGATTGGGTTTATTTCTGTGTCTTCAATTAGATTCCATTGACCAACCTGTCTGTTTTTATGTCAATACCATGTGGTTTTTATTACTATTGCTTTGTAGTACAGGTTAAAGTTAGGAATGGTGATTCCTCCAGATATTCTTTTATTGTATAGGATCATTTTTGCTATCCTGGGTTTTTAATTTTTCCACATAAAGTTGAGAATTGTTCTTTCAAGGTCTGTAAAGAATTGTGTCAGGATTTTAATGGGCATAGAATCTGTAGATTGCTTTTAGTAAGAGGGCCATTTTTACTATGTTAATCCTACAAATCCATGAGCATGGAAAATCTTCCCATCTTTCTAATATCTTCAATTTCTTTCTTCTGAGATGTGAAGTTTTTGTCAAACAAATCTTTCAGTTGCTCAGTTAGTGTTATGCCAAGTTATGTTATACTATTGGTGGCTATTGTGAAGGAAGTTGCTTCCCTAATTTCTTTCTTGGCTCATTTATCATTTATATAAAGGAGGGCAACTGATATTTTAAGTTAATTTTGCATTCAGTCACCTTGGTGAAGGTGTTTGCCAGCTGTAGGAGTTCTCTAATAGAGTTTTGGGGTCACTTATGTACACTATCATATCATTGCAAATAGGGATAATTTAACTTTTTCCTTTCCAATTTGTATCCCCTTGATCTCCTTTAGTTATCTTATTGCTCTATCTAGAACTTCAAGTACGGTATTGAAGAGATATGGGGAAAGTGTACAACCTTGTCTTGTTCCTGATTTTAGTGGAACTGCTTTAAGTTTCTTTCTAATAATTTGATGTTGGCTGCCGGTTTGCTGTATATTGCCTTTATTATGTTAAGGTAGGAGTCTTGTATACCTGATCTCTCCAAGACTTTTTACCATGAATGGATGTTGGATTTGGTTGAAGTCTTTTTCAGCATCTAATGAGATGAATATGTCTTTTTTTTTTCTTTCAGTTTATTTATATGGTGGATTGACAGATTTTCATATGTTGAATTATCCTGGTATTCCTGGGATGAAGCCTACTTGATCATGGTGGATGATATTTTTGATGTGTTCTTGGATTGAATATGATAGTATTTTATTGAGTATTTTTGCATCAATGTTCATGAGGGAGATTTCTCTGAAATTCTTTTTCTTAGTTGAGTCTTTGTGTGGTTTAGAGATCAAGGTAAACATGGAGTCATAGAATGAGGTTGCCATAGCTCCTTCTGTTTCTATTTTATGGATTAGTTTGAGAAGTATTGGTATTAGCTATTCTTTGACTATGTGGTAGAATTCTGTTCTAAAACCATTTGACTCAGGGCTTTTTTTGTTTTGGAGAGTTTCAATAACTACTTCTGTTTCCTTAGGGTTATGGGACAGTTTAATTTGTTTATGTTGATCAATTTTGATAGGTGGAATCTATCAGGAATGGCATTCATTTCATTTAGATATTCCAATTGTTCTGGAGTACAGACTTTTGAAGTAAGACTTCATGATTTTCTTTGGATTTCCTCAGTGCCTGTTGTTATGTCCCCCTTTTCATTTCTGATTTTGTTAATTTGGATACTCTCTCTCTGCCTCTTAGTTTGTCTAAGGATTTATCTATCTTGTTAATTTTCTCAAAGAATCAGCTCTTGGTTTCATTGATTCTTTCTTTTTTTTTCTCTTTATTTCTAATATATTGATTTCAGCCCTGAGTTTGATTATTTCCTGTCATCTACTCCTCCTTCATGTGTTTTCTTCTTTTTGTTCTAGAGCTTTCAGAAGTGGTTTAAAGTTGCTAGTATGATATCTTTCTAATTTCTTTTTGAAGGCAGTTAGTGCTATGAACTTTCCTCTCAGCACTGATTTTCTTGTGCTCCATAAGTATGAATATGTTGTGTGTTCGTTTTCATTGAATTATAGAACGTTTTAAATTTCTTTCTATATTTCTTCCCTGGCCCAGCAGTCATTGAGTGGAGAGATGCTCAGTTTCTATGAGTTTATAGGCTTTCTGTTGCTTATGTTGTTGTTGAAGTCCAGCTTTAATCCATGGTGATCTGATAAGATACAAGAGGTTGTTTCAGCTTTCTTGTATCTGATGAGGTTTACTTTGTGACCAAGTATATGGTCAATATTGGAGAAGGTTCTGTGAGGTACTGAGAAAAAGGTATATTATTTGGTGTTTGGATAAATTGTTCTGCAGATATCTGTTAGATCCATTTGATTCATGATGTTTCCTAGTTTCATTATTTCTCTTTTTAGTTTCTGTCATGATATCTGTCCACTGGTGAGAATGGACTATTGAAGTCTCCCACTATTAATGTGTGGTGAATAATGTGTGTTTTAAGCTTTAGTAATGTTTGTTTTATGAATGAGGATGCGCTTACATTTAGAGCATACATGTTCAGAATTGAGATGTTATCTTGGTGGATTTTTTCTTTAATAAGTATTAAGTGTTCTTCCCTATATTTTTTGATTAAGTTTAGTTTAAAGTCTATTTTGTTAGATACAAGAATGGTTACTCCTGCTTACTTCTTGGGTTCATTTGCTTGTAAAAATATTTTCCAGCCCTTTACATTGAGATTACATCTATCTTTGTTGTTGAGGTGTATTTCATGTATGCAGTAGAATGATGGATCCTGTTTTCAAATCCATTCTGTTAGCCTTTGTCTTTTTATTGGGGAATTGAGTCCATTGATGTTGATAGATATTAGTGAGCAATGATAGTTAGTTATTGTTATTTTGATATAGGTGGTGGTAGTGTGTGTGTGTGTGTGTGTGTGTGTGTGTGTGTGTGTGTGTGCATTTACCTTCTGTTGGTTTTGGGGTTATTTATTTTCTGTGCTTTTCTGGGTGTAGTTAGCCTCTTTGGGTTGGAGTTTTCCTTTTAGTACCTTCTGGAAGGCTGCGTTTGTAGATTAGTATTATTTAAATTTGGTTTTGTCATGGGATATCTTGTTTTATCCATATATGATGATTAATGGATTTGCTAAGTATAGTAGTTTGGGCTGACATCTGTGGTCTGTAAGGTCTGCAAGATATCTTCCCAGGCTCTTCTGGCTTTAAGAGTCTCTGCTGAAAAGTTGTGTTTAATTATGATAGATGTTCTAAAAATGTCAGAAACATTTTAGATTTAACATTTTCTTTTACCAATGTATCAATTTCTTCAATTGTATCTTCTAGGCCTGAGAGTCTCTCTTCCATTTCTTGTAATCTGTTGGTGATGCTTATGTCTGTAGTTTCTGTTCTCTTCCCTGGATTTTCTATTTCCAGAATTATCTCAGATTGTGTTTTCTTTATTGCTTCTATTTCCATTTTCAGATTTTGTACCATTTTATTCATTTCCTTCACTTATTTGATTGTGTTTTCCTATAATTCTTTACAGAAATTATTCATTTCCTTTGCCTGTTTGTTTATATTTTCCTGCATTTCTTTTTTTTATTCTTTTTTTTCCTTTATTTTTTTATTTCTTCAAGTTACATCTCAATTGCAGTCCCCTCCCTATTCCCCCTCCAGTCCCACCCTCCCACCCTCAACCCCCCATCCTCTTCCCTTTTTTTTTCTTTTAAGTTTAAGGTATATTTTATTTTCCCCTACAGTTTCCCCTTTCAGTCCAACAAATGGCTCTTTCTCTTATAATAATAAATACAATACAGTACAACAGAGGTAATTAGGCCACAGTTATGAGGGTTATATGGCTTAACGTACATTCCCAATGACCAGTCCATATGTATTTGGTACGTGACTTTAACATTCTACTATCTAAACATCTCCATGAGTTTAAAGTTCTATATCTGACTCAACATTCATACTAATTGCAACACAATTTTAAAAGTATCTTCTTAGATCTATAACACTCTCTTGACTCCTAAACAATTCAAAATTTAATTATGAGACTCTAGCTATCTGTTCTTCAATCACCTCAGAGACCTGAGAGGGATAAATATATCTGATTTTATAGGAAGTACAGGGTCTGCAGCTTCCCAAACTAAGAAATGACATACCAGTGGCTACCTGGACATTTCCCATTTTCTCTCCATATATTACAGCATTGATCTTCAGTCGTTTGGCCCCGCTTCTCTGGCAGACATTGATTGTAGAGCAGGGGTTATGAAGGACTTACCTACCCTGTCTTGGCAGAGCTAGGCTGTCGACTTACCTGCTTCCAGGTTTTGTCCTTTTTGGACAGCATTCTGTCTACAGTTGGAGCATGGGGCTTTTCCTACCAAGAGATAGGCTTGCGACTAATTCAATCATCTCCCACTGGAGATTCTTCGATGCTCATCTTCTACTTGGAGGAGAATAAGGGGTGCTGTCAGGAGTTGATATGTCTTGATATAAAAAAAAATCTAAAGTTACGAAAACATCTTTGAATGCCATATTCTGCAGATCTCTTGAGGTTTTTGAAGATGCCCTATCTATCTCTTATATTAGGGTAAGCAGATGTTGCTTGTCTCTTAGCAGCTTTATTTCTGATTACCTTAGCAAGTAACTATAATAGGCTGTCATAGTACCTAACAGAATGACTGGCTTGCATAACCATTAGTTTGCATTTCTTAATTATCCCAAACAGTTCATGACAGTTAGTAGTAAAAGGCCGAAACATCACATTTCATTTTTTTTCTTTACCTCCTAACCCTTCCATCCCATTTCTCTGGGGTGGGGTGTCCTTACATAACAGTCCCTCATCTCAGTTGAGAGGTCGTATGAGGGCCAAGAGCCTCTTCATTCATTGGGGATCTATGAAGCAGTACCATCAGTGAAAAGTGTCTCACTGCCTGGGAGAGAGAACTACTAAACAAACAAATCAATAAGCATACAATAGATAAAAAAGACTAAAAAATAGAAAAATTTATAACTATAATATATAACAAATAAATAAAAAATAAAAATTAAAAATAAGAAGTCTATGTCCAAGTTCCCTTTGGTGTGTTAGTTGTAGTATTGATACCTTCTACTATATAGCTAAAATCCTACTATAAGTGAATAGATGCCATATGTGTCCTTCTGAGTCTGGGTTAGTTCACTCAGGATGAGCTTTTCTAGTTCCATCCATTTGGCTGCAAATGGCATAATTTCATTGTTCCTGATAGCTGAATAATATTCCATTGTAAAGATGTACCACAGTTTTTTAACCCATTCTTCAGTTGAGGGACATCTGGGTTGTTTCCAGTTTCTAGCTATTACAAATAAGGCTGCTATAAACATAGATGAGGAAACTTCCTTACGATTCCGTGAAGAGGCATTTGGGTGTATACCCAGAAGTGGTATGGCTGGGTCCTGAGGCAGAGCTATTCCAAGTTTTCTAAGATATCGCCAGACTGACCTCCATAGTGGTTGCACATGCCTGCACTCCCACCAGCAATGGAGCAGGGTACCCCTTTCTCCATACCCTCGCCAGCATGTGCTGTCATTTGAGTTTTTGATCCTAGCCATTCTGACAGGTGTGAGATGGAATCTCAGAGTCGTCTTGAGTTGCATTTCTCTGATGATTAAGGATGTTGAGCATTTCTTCAAGTGTCTCTCAGCCATTAGGGATTCCTCCTTTGTGAATTCTCTATTTAGCTCTGTCCCCAATTTTTTTGAACTGAAAAGCTTCTGTAAGGCAAAGGACACTGTCATTTGAACAAAACGGCAGCCTACAGACTGGGAGAAAATCTTCACCAACCCCACATCTGACAGAGGGCTAATATCCAAAATCTACAAAGAACTCAAGAAATTACATGCCAAGAAACCAAATAATACTTTCCTGCATTTCTTTAAAGGGTTTATTCATTTCATTCATCTATTTGATTGAATTTTCCTGTATTTCTTTAGGAGATTTATTCATTTCTTCTTTTTAAGGCCTCTATCATTATTATAGGGTTTGATTTAAGGTCATTTTCTTGTGCATTGGTTTTGTTAGGATAACCAGGGCTTACTGTAAGAGGATTGGTGTGCTCAGAAGGTGCCAAATTGCCCTGGCTCTTGTTGGTTGTGTTCTTATGTTGGCTTTTAGTCAATTGGTTGTGTTTGGCTGTTCCTGGGTGTTCTTTGTGTAGCCGTCCTGCATGTTCCTGTGCTGTGAACTTGAGTATTCTTGGTGCTGCAGAACTGATGAAGACTAGTGGAACAGTCTCTGGACTATAGTGCTCAAAGGGATAGCACAAAGCTCAGGGTGCCTGGAGGTGACCCAGGGGACTCTGGATGATCCTGGTGCAGGACGCCTAGATGCTACTGGTTAACAGGCCTAGTGTCAGCTTGGATATTCTTGGTGCAGCTAATCTTGTGGAGGTTGGTGGAGCAATGGTCCCACGATTAAGCTGGAGTTTCCTGGTTTAGCAGGCCTGGGTATATCAGGCCTGGTGACCTCTAGATATTCCTGAAGTTGCAGGCTTGGTGACCCCAGGTGGAGCAAGTCCAGACAATGGAGCTTGGTGGAATAGCACGCAGCTCAGGGCAGCTGAGCAAGGCCCAGTGGCTTGGGTGGGTAGGCGTGTAAGGGGAGCCCATGTATAGCAGGGCCCAGAAGGTACAGCTGGATGATCCTTGTATATGAGGCCTTGTATCCTCTGGTGGAACCAGGTTTTCACAGTGGGGCTTAGGGCAGAGCACTTAGCTCAGGTTGATGGGGCATATCCTAGAGCACTGGGTAGGTCAGGGATTTGTGGGGAAAGGGAAGAAAAGGGATCCAACCTGGATATTCCTGAAGTTGTAGTCCTGGGGAACCCAGGTGGAGCAGGTCCAGATGATGGAGCTTGGTGGGACAGTATTCAGCTAAGGGAGGCTGAGCATGGCCCAGTGGCTAGGGAGGGCAAGTGCACGGGGCAGATAGCTATGGAAACCTGAATGCCCCTGGTGTATTGGGCCTGGTAACCTCCTGTGTCACATACAGATTTTTATTTAATATCTTGAATGCACATACATCATCAGTGCTCTCTCCTGCCTTACTCTTTCATGCAAGGACTTAATTATATTGTTTATCAGTAAAACCACAAGCACCTTTGACGCCAGCTTCTAGTACTCTTATTTCTTTGTAGTCATAAGGGATAATAAATAGGAAACAACAATAACAGAATCCTACTCCATGAAGTTGTCTGGGAATCTCTGAGCAGTGGCATTGGGAACCTGTACTACAACTATGCCCATGTCTAATGCCTTCCCTTATAACTTCTTATCATGAATTACAATGATGAAGTTATCATAAGTAACAGGCTTCAAATGTGTTTTAATGTACTAAAACAATTTCATAAGTGTTCCTTGCCCTTGACATACATATGATGGGAATACACCCATTCTCATGCCAATCCATACATAGCATAGACTAACATATTTGAGTAGTCCAGAATTAGACTGGTCTTGATCAGGTCTGTTTAATTTCAGAAAATTAAATTAAGTCTATAGAACCCATGAGTGGGGGTGTTTCAAGAAATAGAGGTAAGGATACAACAAAAGTGAGCCTCATGAGAGTATCTGCTGGATTTTCCTGTTGTTTGCAAACACTTGTTCCAGGCCTGGTTATTGTCACTTCCAGCTAACATGCCACTTAACAAAGGCTATATTGACACTAGAGATCCCTAACACCTATCTTCACCCTCCCACCTGCTCACATGGACTGGGGCACAGCACTGCTCCCCTCATTTGCCAATAGGATCAAAAATCCTTTGACTGGGTGAGTTCTTGTAGGCTGTGGAATGTACTCTTCCAAAAGATGGATTGGGCTGATAGGAGCAGGGAAGCCAGAGAGAGATGAACAGCCCGCTAGAACATAGAACATCGCTGTATCACTTTGGGTCTGAACTGCTGTGAAGCTTGACTGGAGATGCTGGAAGTTGTAACTAGTCATTTGAAAAAGAGAAGGGGGGCTGCTAACTTAAGAAAAGTTTTTGATTGAACACAACATAAGCTGTTTACCATTATTAAAATAAAAGGAAGACATTGAGAAAGATTCTTTAATATTTTTACAAAATATTTTTCTTCCTAAATTATTCCTCAAAAAAATTGCTTTGGTGTAAAAAGATTCCCCCAGTAAAGAAAAATGTGATTGTCTGAGAGAAGCTACTTCAGTGAGAGGCTAAAATGCACTCTAGGGACATAAGCATGATTTAAATACAATTAATTTGACTAACTGCGTTTTGCATTAAACACCACAGTTATAGTCTGTTCAAACATTAGAGCTCTATTTTTAAAATATGTGCATATATTCCTTATTCTTTTGTATTTTCAATGGAATTTGAAGGTCGTGGTTGGAAAATACTCAAATTATATTTAAAAAAAAAACAATTCTAAGCAACACCAATTAGCCAAAGAGTATTAAATAAATTCCATAGCCATGGGACTCTCAAGACTGAGTGCCTACAGAGAGAGCAGAGGAGGGGGAAGGGAGTTGGAGTTGGGGTGACAGATGATTTTGTTAGTAAATGTACAAAGAAGTTACTCTGTCACCAGAAGCTGGCTCTACAGGCCATCCTGTCAACTTGAGTGCTGAACAGAAGAAATCACTGGGATCACTTAACAAACAAGATTCACTGCTTCTTCTATGGGATATTTCAGGAAAAGCTTTAAAAAATCTAGAACATCAGTGGTGTGCTGAATATTTGTCTGTGATGCCAAGGAGGATGACCACTTCAACCTAGGAGCTTGAGATCAGCCTAGGAAACACTATGAGACCTTATAGCCAAAAAGAAACTGTAAATTATTTGCCTATCAACTTATAGCCTAATTCTCTGCTACTAATTTGTTGAAATTTATTTGTTATGAGGAAAGCTCTTATAATTCACATTAAGCTCAAAGATTCACTACAGCCTAGGTTAGTCTTTAAAACATTAACAAGTCTCCCCCCATCACACTTTGAAACCTAGCAAAAAATAAATAAATCTGCAATAATGAAGGTAAGTAGGTCATAAGAATTCTTTCAGTATATTTACTCAGAGAACAGGATGAAAGATAAATAGCAAGAACAAAAAAGACTTGAATTGTATGATTAACATTTAGGCAAATAACATTTACAAATTTGCACACACTAATACAGAATATATATTTTCATATGCACACATACTGTTTATAAAAATGATTACATTCTAGAAAAAAACAGTTTTCAATAAAAATTTGATGGTGGGTGTTATGGCATGCTGCAATATGGTATGCAGTTGAAACCGTCTTTAGAGGAAAATACACAGTAGTAATTCCACATAGAAATAATGATGGATTGAAAACTTACGGTTTCTTTTAGTCATTTAAAGATAATAGGAGAACAGAAAATGAAACTTAGTGAAGCTTAAGGGAATATACAGAAGGATAGGGCCAATGTTGGACAACATAAATTCTCTTTTAAATTACTAATGCAAAACCTTATCTTCATTCATTCTAGAGGGGGCTCTTATACTATTCTAGTCCTTCCAGACAATACTCTATGTCCGTGAATGTAGCTCTATAGCCTTTGGCTGTCACTCAGATCACACGACAACAAAGAGTTCTTTCTATTTTCCTTAGCAATTGATTGTTGGCCCTCATAATCTTGTTCCCTCTCTCTAAATACATAGGTGTCTGATCCCTGTTTGGTGGTACAGTAGCTCTTTTCAGGGCTTAATTGGTAACTTCTATCCGCTTGTACTTTCAAAATAAATGAATCCCCACAGGATTCATCTGAACTTTAATTTACAGACTTTGTCTGTTGGCACTAGGCCAACACATTTATGAATGACAAAGCTCTGTGGGATTCTTATTCAAGTTGACTTCTCAATGGATGTAACAGCAAATCCATATGCTTTTTCTGCATTGAGTATGTTTGGTATAAGCACAATTTCTTATGATAAGTCTGGAAAGTAAAAGTGGCATATAGAGAGCCTCAGAGAAGAGATTTTCAGTGAAAATGATGTTTACACCCAGAAAGTCACCAATTGATATAAAAGACACTGAACTTTGAAGGATCCTCAAGAGCTGATAAGACGTGAAAGTGGAAAAATGGCAAGTGTTGTTACCTCCTAGCTTCACAGTCTGAATTATGAACATGAATAAATAATGTAATAATTTAGATCTAGACAGTGTTTTTCATGGAATTCAGTGCACAAATTGAAGTATAATATCCAAGATGTGGTCCAAATAGTGTAGTGTGGTATAGGCACAACTGCTCCTCAGAAGGACGATTATTTAATGGGCCCGAAGTCTCCATCTAATATTTGATGGTCATTTGCTTGCCCAAATTCTGCTTGCAAGCAACTAAAAAAAAAAAAAAAAAAAAAAACCAGCAAACAAAAATCTCCATCTTTATCACTTAAACTTTTGTCAATCTAGGTAACCCAAATACTACTCATAGAACTAACGAGCTTAGACTTGAATGTAAAATGCTTTCACTCATCTTTCAAAAAATCTATCTTTTTTTTATAAATACTTTATTTTTTTTCTTCAAGTTACATCTCAGTAACAAACCCCTCCCTATTCCCCCTTCCTATCCCGCCCTTCCACCCTCTTCCCCCCAGAAGTTTCCCCTTTCAGTCCAACAGATGGTTCCTTCTCTTATAACAGTAAGTATTATACAAAACAACAGATATAAATATGCCACATTTATGAGAGTTAAATGGCCCAGTATACCTTCCCAATGTCCAGTTTATACAAAAATCTATCTTTTTAATTACCTCACATTCCCATTAGAATTTTTCTCTTTTCTTTCATCTGGCATTTAGTTTACAGAAAATTCCCATTTCCTACTTTCACAATTAATTTTGAACCTTCCAGTCATCCTTT
Source organism: Lophiomys imhausi (assembly GCA_907164525.1). Classification (NCBI taxonomy): domain Eukaryota; kingdom Metazoa; phylum Chordata; class Mammalia; order Rodentia; family Muridae; genus Lophiomys; species Lophiomys imhausi. Next base: position 2,366,367 of record CAJQZJ010034075.1, read on the forward strand.
CACATCATGGTTACTCCTCCTCATTTTGCATCTTTGGAAAATTCAGTAAGTCATATCCTCTGGCCAATATTTACAGAGTGACATGAGAAATATGTATTATGCACTGAGAAATCACTTTTTTAGTCCCCAACTGCAAACGTGACGTGACTCATTCTGCTAAAACCGACTTTTAAGAGTCTCTTTGATCACTTTAGGATCCAGACTGGAGACAGTTGCTGAGGTGACACAGAGGACAGATAGCAAGGGATTGGATTCTGCATTCAGAGTGGACAGCAAATCAAGGTGCCTTACCTTAATGGATATTCCTACTCCAGCGAGTCCAGCAGTCAGAACAGATCTAGCACAGTATAGGTAAGAAGGCCCGGGAAAGAAGTTATCCCGAGAAAGGAGCAACTCTGCAGGAGCAGCCCCACATGGTGTGTGAAGTTGTGAAACCAAGTAGCTGTGGGACTCAAATGAAAGAATAGCATCACATTGAGCTCTGTCCCCAAGAGTCTCACAGTGGACACACAGAGATGGCTGCCTGGATCGGCTGGCATTCTCAGCAGGGTCAGGAGGAATGTGGACTCCAAGTGGCTCAGGATCAGCTCCATAGTGTAGCAATGTGGCAAAGTGAGTGCAGTGACTTGTTAAAAGCATGAAATTCACTGGTTTTGCTGGTATAATATCCAACTATTACAATGTATGTTTTAGAACTCTGATTGAAAGCAGGCAGGCAGGCTCTCACGGTTTTTCCAGTGGTGCATTTCTGGAGTAAGGTTTTCAGTTCTGTTCTTGCTGATATCTTTTTTTATAGTATTTCTTTGTTACTTCAGGTTACATTTCCATCACAGTGTCCTCTTTCTGCCCCTCTCAGTCTCTCCCTCCCATCCTCTACTCCCATCCCTTCCATCCCACTTCTCTAGAGTGGAGTGTCCCTATCTTGCTGATATCTTAATGACTCTCAAATAAATTGTCTCAGGACTGCCTTTGGTCAGTAATTCTGTCCTAAGTGGTCACAAACCAAATGATTAATAATTTGTTCTAATATTTGAGGTATTTTAAGTTTTGATGATGAAACACTCGATGAAATCTTTCTTCCTTTATAACCTTTTCTTTCTAGAAATGAATTATGGCTAGTGACCTACATTCTCCATATGTTCTTAAAAACTTGATGACTTTTATAATCTCAGGCAAATTTCTGCAGGCCATTGGGATATGATTCTTTCATAAACTATTATTTACTTAAACTAAATTGTTAATTTCTCATAGCCTCTTTACCAAATTGATTTTATTTCATTCTCAAACATTCTTTATACAATTTTTATCCATCCTATCTTCTTCCTTTTTTCCTTTGACAGAGATTCACTATTGCTATAATTCTGTCATCCTCTGTCTCATTAAGTGTTTACCAGCATGCTAAAATATAAAAGACTCTCAATACAATAAATACTTAATAGTTTATCTTGTCACACAACAACATCACAAAGCCACTGTCTTGGGGATGCTGGAGAAATGTCAGATATCTTTGGCTTGTCATTTCACCATCTGCTGCTCACTACAGCTTCTGTTTTGAACCTTTGCCTAGGCACATAGATGATTCATTTTCTTATGGTACTGATGACATTTTCCCAAGTGTTAACGCTCAAGCTTCTGGTTAATCAATTCTTGGATCATACAGACATTTGAGCTTGGTGACTCTTGCTACAGGATCCATGTGTCGTTTGTGAGGGCTCTGGGCTCAGGTCTTTAGTGTGTGGAAGGCTTGTGACATACTGGAGTGTGATAGGTACAGTGTTGCCAGGTTTTCTTCTGTAGTGAGAGGACCTTCACTGAGAGCATGTGCCGTTTTCTCTTGCTAACCAACTGTTCAGGACCTGTGTAAGAGTTAACTCTTTTTCAAGGATTTACAAGGCTTTTGAGAAAAGTAGACTAATGTTATGCCAAAGACTGAGAAAGCCAAAATTCCCAACAAAATTTCATCAACAAGTCATTCATTCTGAAAATTCCAATGAATGGAAGACCCTAGAGAACATTCAGCACCATCTGAATAAAATAATTAGATGCTGGAGTTGGAAAGGAGCTTAGAAATAACTTAGCACTTCCCTTCAACTTAAATTGCAGGGGAGATGAGTCCCAGAGAGAGTGAGTGATGTGCTCAAAGTAGCTCTCAAAGTAAGTTGTCATCTGAGAACTAGACACCAACACTGTGACAGCTAGCCTTGACAAGATTACTTTGGAGGGATTCGTTCATCCTCACAGGCTGTTCTTAGCAAATACTGTATACAGGTCAGAAAGAGGCAGGGTGTGGTATTAAAATGAATGAGAAATTTCCAGCTGAAATATGAACTTTCCTAAGCGAAATACTGTACGGACCCAGTGGAAGGAACTTTCCATATGTCTTGTGAGTGGTGAAATCTGAGGTTTAGTGGGACTTGCATGGAATGATGTTTGGCATGACTGGTGATGGCAGGGGTGAAAAGGATGGAAAATGGTGAAGCTAACTAATGGACACACACGACTATTCTAAGTGGTCAAGGTAAAGGTCAGCAAGGTGATTCTGTCATCAGTAAAAAAGAATTTTGTCTTTCTGTTATGATGAATTTATAGACAAGGGGTAGATAAATATTGTTAGGAAGAAAAACTTCTGTGAAAACATCTGTATTTCTCAAGGGGCAACTCACTGACGACAACATCTCTTGATCCTCGATGAATCAGATGCAGTTTCTATATTGCCATGATCCTACTCGACAGATATAGCCCTGGACAGAGGGTCTCATTGCAGGAGTGTAACTATACATAGAAAGGATTTTTTGTTGTCTTTGTTTCTCTGAATCTGTTTCTCAGAGGGCACCTGTGATGAAGTGACGGTACAATACTGAGTTGTGCGACACACTGGATCATGGCAGATTGACTTCACTATTTATAGGATTATGAGACAGTCTAACCTTTCAATGTATGTCACTTGTCACACTTGCCACCATTTTATTTCTTCTCCAACAGCTAAGAAATTTGCCCTTCAGTTTTGTATACCTCTCCCTGAACAAATGCAGGGCCACTGCCACAGCAGCATGCGGCGACTTTCAGAAGTTTGCTTCTCTTGAACATGCATAACAAGTCAGCAGCTTTCAAGAGCCATGCTTTGACAAAAAAAAAAAAAAAAAAAAAGATTACTTCTAATGAAAAGAACTCTACATTTGCCATCTATTACAGAAATGCAGGCACACAAAGCTTGGAGCAAAAAGACAGGACAGAATAAATCGGCATTGTGTTGAATCACAAAAAAAAATGCTAGGACGAAAAAGGCACAAAAGGCACTGTATTGAAGAAGGATATAAGGTCACAGTGGAGAGAAAAAAAGTGAACTACAGTGATGAGAGAAGGTGAAATGTAATGGTGTGTTTTTAAGGGTAGGTACTGCAGAAGCCTAAATCTCAGAACTGTTAACAATCAGCTCCTGAAGAACAGTAACACCCTGAACGTGGAGCGCTGGAAGTCAGGGGATCAGAGAATGGAAAGGAAGTGAATTTATACTCCTGAATTTTTTTGAATAATTGTACTTACTGTTATAAAAGGAACCATTATTTAAATTAGAAAATACATAGTTTTTCAATTCAACGAGCAATCAGGTAGAAAATCTTGTACGGAAAAAAAGTTGAAAAGTAATAAAAAGAAAAGCATCAGCATCCTCTCTTTATTCTGGCAGTCACGTCCAGCTTTCCTCTGCAGCATTTGTGCAGCATAGACTCCTTTCTCTCACGGTCGGGGTCAGTCAGTCCATGTTAATTGTTGAATTGTTCATGTGTTCTGTGGGGCCATTTTATAGCCATGGCATTAAATGGACTGAGTTGTCTACAGGTAGTTGGTTTTGCTACTTCTTCCCTGACATTTGATCTAACTCTTCTCTAGATACTTCAGGGTTAATAGGGTATGAGATTTGCATAAACAGGGGTGTAATATAGCCAGTCTTCTAGGAGGAACACACTGGGGAAGGGAGAAGCAGCAAAAAACAAAACAAAACAAACAAACAAAAAACCCAAACAAACAAACAAACAAACAAAAAAAAAAAACCCAGAAAACCAACAAGTGCTCTATTTGTGATGGTTTTCTGGCTGTAGCATGTGTCTGGATTCCACACTCCAGGAATCTTGCATCTGTCTGCATCTTTTTGCAATGCCTTTTTACCTGATCCCGAGGGTCTATTTAAGAAACTCCTCTCTGTTTCTCACAGCAACTCCTTTGCTGGACTCTGAAGTCATACCCTGTTTGTGCCTTCCTAGATGGCACTTCAGGGGTAAGGGTCACAACTCTTTAGAATGTCTGCAGTTGAATGTCTGCCAAAGAAGCCACTGCATACATAGAAAGTCCCTTCAGGAGTGTGATTTGAGGAAAATCTGCCTTCTTCCTGCTGTGGGAAATGACATGTGACAGGTATAGTTCACTTCTTATTTCTCATGACAACATTCATAGCACGGAATTCCTTACCCAACCACCCCATCTGCTGAATTCAGTATTTAAACAGAACCCATACCCTCATACTTTACCTATTCTGGCATATCCTGAAACATATATATATACATTAATTGGGGATAATCAAGTAATTATGAGTGGTTGAGTTCAAGTGTGAGTCCTTTTTGCTGCCATGGAGTGTTCCTGGAGCCTGTCCTCTCACGTGGAGATGAGACAGAACTTTTGGCATTTCTCAGGGTTCATTGGTTAATTCCTCCTCTTTTTTTTTTTGACAATATCCTGCTTTTTTTCTGATGAAAGTTTCACACCAGCTCCAACTCAAGAGATTACATCTCCTATGTTAACACACACAATCAAAGCCTTCATTTCAGCAGGTCTTCTGCTCTAACGAGTGTTTCATCTTTCCATCTGTGGAGAAGCTTTCAGTTCAAACTTCTCCTCTTTGTCTGCCCCAGTTCCCCAACCTGGTGTCTACCTGCACTCTCCTGCTCAGGGTACTTTCCTCTGAGGCCAGTTTCACTCTTTCCTCCTGATACTCTATCAGCAGATGGTCAGGTGATACAGTCTTCCTGCATGAGACACTTTCTTAGCATCACTTTCTGCACACCACATTTTGTTAGATTTCCTTTTATCAATGGCTCCCCCCTCTTCCTCTTCCTCTTTCTCCTTCTCCTCCTCTAACCCACTGCCTCCTCTTCCCACTCAGTCTTCTTACTTCTCTTCATTTTTCACGATGGGCATCAAATCTAGCATCTTGGGCATTATAGGCATGAACTCTACCACTGAAAGTCAATCTCAGTCTGAAAAGGCTTCTCAAACATTTCCTTTTTCCTTTCAGGGACGGGGTTTTGGACATTGAATCCAAGGCCTCATTCATGCTTGCCTAATGCTGTCCCACCAAGTTCACTTTTAAAATAAGAATCATTGAGATACTATTCACATAATTCAGCTCACCTTTCTCAGATGTCCAGTTTGATGATTTGGGCAAATAAAAACCTCTTGATAGTTCAGCACCATGGCTACCTAAACAAGACCTGAATAGGGACAATGCCAGTAGACATGCTAACATGGAAGGAGGAAATCTCATGGGGTCCAAACCCTAGCCACAGTACTGGAGACAATGATGGACTGTAGAAAGTGGGAGAAGTAGTCTACCTACTGGGCAGGAGCTCCCAGATTGGTTATCTAATACCAAACAATCACCCCTGAAATCATCTCCATGCTGTCAACACTGAGCAGATTCAGCAGGTTATATTTACATTTTTCTACAAATGCACCCAGATGCACATGCACACGCATGTACCAATAACAATTAAAAAAGAGGAGGCCAGAAATTTTGGGGATGGCAGTGATGAGCAGAGTTAGAGGAAGAAGGGAGAGTGGAGGAAAATGATGTAATTATATTTTTCATGAAGAAAAAGTCCTGTAACTTCATCCTAAATGCATCTTTGAGGGATACTTCTACCCAATTTAGTTTCCCTCTTGCCTCTCTGTCATCAAAGCACCCCCACTCTAGCCACTGACAATTATTGATCTAGTTTTCTCCCTAGAGTTCTCCATTTTCTAGAGTATTTCCTCATTGGTTATGTTAGAGGATACTGCATTCTTTTTCACTTAGCATAATGTCTTTGAGAGTCTCCCATCATCACATTTGTCAGCAGCTCATTAACTTCCACTCAATGGATTTGCTGCAATGTACTGTCCTTTCTTCATTAGATAGGCATTTGAGTTGCAAGGGATTTTGGGGATTATGAAAAATTCTGTTGTAATGTTTTCACACAGTTGTTTGTGAATATATATTATATATAATATATACATATATTCCTTTTTCTTAGGTATACTGAAGATGGTCTTTTAAAGAGTCCAAAATTTTAAAAGAATTTAAAAAGAATTATTTTTTTTATGTTTTGTACCTCAGTGTTCTACATCATAAAATGCTTTCCCATGGGCTTCTTAAGGTTTCACAAACGGCCTATGATCAAGTTAATGTGAATTTTTGTAGTGAATGTGATGAGTTGAGATGTTTACTCTCTGTCTTCCTCATCTCTCTACTTTCCTTGTTCTCTTTTTGCTCTCTCCTTTTCTATTTCCTTCCCTCATATTGTTCCTTGTATGATTTTTTTTCTTCCCATTTCTACTTTCTTTCCTTCTTTCCCTTCCACTTCTGTCAGACTCCTTCTCTGATCTTATCCTCTGTCTATTTGTGCTTTATCAGATTTCTCTTACGCCACTGATTTCTTCCCTGTCTTTTTCAGATCTGCTGTGTAGAGAAAATTACTGCTATGTATCTGTCTGACACTTACCTAGGTATTAATTGTCATATCAGTAACCTCCAGGCTGACCTCATTCCTCTATTCTCTTCTTGGTATAAATTTACCTATGTATGTAAATTTTATATTGTACTATCTCTATATTTTTTGTTACATTGATCTCAAAGTGATTTAAATGAAATGTTCTTACAAATAAAACAGCACCTAACTTTTCATTTTAAATTAACATTTCAATAAAATTTTGTTTGATCGCTAGTTCCCATGATATAATTACCATGTATAAATCAGTCTAGATTTCGGTAATATTACTAAATTAATTAATATATTTATCTAGTACACGCTTTTATTTGATCTAATTGTCATATAGTTTGTCAAGTAAAGACACTATTTCTTCAGTTCTAGTATTAAGATCTCACTTTCTGTATCCATTCTTTCTTTTCTCCCTCCCTCCCTTTTCTTCAATCCCGCACTATTTAGTGCTGCTGTGGCCTCAGTCATGTTGAATGAGAGCAGTAATAATGGGCCTCCTTGCATTGTTCTCAGTCTTGGGAGGAAGATGTTCACTACAGCGTCATTTTCTGTGCAGTTGAGGTCATTTGACATTAGTTGCCACTCACGGACAGGTTTCTCTCATTGGAAAAATAATTTTACTCCTATTATGATACACCAAAATTTTATTTTTAATTAGATTATTCTAAAAGTATCTTGACTACTCTCGAGCTAGCCATATGATTGTCCCTTTCATTCCATTGATCAAATAATTTAAAAAATTCCCCAATAGATTAATCTTCACTTCTGAGATTTGCTTGCTCTTGATATATTTTATAGTTAATACTAGGATAGGCTGTAAACCTTTTGTTCACAATGCTTGTCAGTAATATTGTTTTCAGTCAGTATGTAATTCATTATTATTTTTACAGTCAACAAGATTGTCTGAGTGACTGTTTTAATGTAGAGTTGAAAAGGATTTGTATTGTTACTTTTGACTAAATTAGTCTATTCATGTTAATGAGGTTATAGTTGTTTAAATCTATTTTACTCTTTCTCGTCTGTTTTGTCTCTAATTCTTGTATTATTTTCTGTGAAGGGGTTTAAAACCATCCAACTACAGCTGAGGGTTTGTCTTTCACCTTTTTTCCTGTTGATTTTTGTCTCAAGTGTCTTCTAGTAGGGACATTGGAATCAACCCAAAGAAAATTCACTAGTTTTAACTCTTTAGCTTTGGTGGCTTACTAAGATTTTACATCTTAGCACACCCAGAAGTCAGGTAGGAATAGCAACAGTCCCCACCTCAGAGGATCACCATGCCACCAAATGAGGCAAGGCACTTGAACAGCTTAACACAGAAACTTCCATGTACTAACCAGTCATCAAATGTTTATTGACTATTACAAATATATTCTCTAGTTATATCTTTCAAGTATTAGTAGGTTATATCTATTATCATTTCCATTTTATAAATTTAGTTTCTGAGAAACTAAATAAGCTGTTATTATACAGCTAGGAATTTCAGTTCATTCCTCTCACTTCAAAACTCTAGTTTTAGCTGCTGCATTAAATTTAAAGTTTCGTCTTAAGAAAAACAAATGACAACAGTTAAGGATCAAAAGTGTGTCACAATTAAATTGTAAGATATTTGTTATCAAACTTGAAAGAAAATTCTATGAACTTAAATGATGCATAGATTTTTCTCAGCACTGAAGAATATAATAAATTTGTCATGGTGGACTTCTGAGAATGCTGAATTTTAAAGAATATAATCTTCTTGACATCGTGTTCGTAGAAACTATACCAATGGACTTAATATAACTACTTACTATAAACAGAAAATCTACAGTATCTAACAGATAGTCATTCACTCAATTTTGAGAAGAAATTTAATGATTTAGTTTAGCTTGCATCCCACTGTCCACCATATAAACACAGTTTGTGGAGTCTTGGTGTGATTTAACGGTCAGAACCAAGGAAACGGTGATTGTAGTAGAATCTCCTGGAATTGTTTACATTGTTTGGCTTCCACACTTCTTAATATTAGATTTACCCATCTTTCTTCAACTCTCCATAGCTTTATTCTGTACATCAGTACAGTCAACTATTTGGAATTATTGAACTGCCTAGGAGAGGTGAAAAGGCAGTCTCCTTCAGAGGAGAGGGATTCAGGGCTTGATCCTGCTCATTGGTGTAAGTTTCTGCTTCTCCTCACTTTGCCATCTCTCTTTGCTGCTGTGCTTCTAAGCTGTTCATGTTTGCTCACTTTGGGTTCTCCATCCATCAACATCTCTCTCTTTGACTTAGTAAGCAGTACTGCTTCAATTCCAAGATATTCTGCAAATACCTGCTGTCTGCTTCGCTTTAACTTAATTCCAGCAAACCTTCAAATGTTCCCCTCCTGTTCATCTGATCTTCAAGGATTTAGAATTTCTTGAAGAGGAGGTAAAGTTCAAATATGCCTTCCTAAATTACAATTCTTTTTTTAATTACGTTTATTTATTACTTCAAGTTATATCTCCATCACAGCATCCTCCCTCCACCCTTCTCGGTCTCACCCTCCAACCTCTATCTCCTACTCCTTCAGTGTGGGGTGCCCCCACATCTCAGCCCCCTCAGTTCATCAGTCATATGAGAGTTAAGAGCTTTCTCTTGCACTGGAGGCCTACATGGTAGCTCCACTAGGACAAAGCATCCCACTAACAGGTAACAAAGTCCATATTCCTGTCCCTTTAGGTCTGTTAGCTGTAGGATAGTTACCCTGTACCATATGGTTAAAATCCAGTTATAAGTGAATAGATGCCATGTGCATCTTTCTGAGTCTGGGTTAGCTCACTCAGGATGAGCTTTTCTAGTTCCAGCCATTTGGTTGCAAATTGCATGATTTTCTTGTTTCTGATGACTGAGTAGTTTTCCATTGTGTAATTATACCACAGTTTTTTGTTTTGTTTTGTTTTTATCCACTCTTCTATTGAAGGCCATCTGGGTTATTTTAAGTTTCTAGCTATTACAAATAAAGCTTCTATGAACATAGTTGAGGAGATATCCTTATGGTTCTGTGAGGAATCTTCTGGATGTATGCCCAGGAGTGGTATGGCTAGGTAAGCTATTCCAAGTTTTTTAAAATATTGCCAAACTGATTGATTTCCTTAGTGGTTGTACAAAATTGCACTCCCACCAGCAATGAAGGAGTGTTCCCCTTTCTCCACAACCTCATCAGCATGTGCTGTCATTTGAGTTTTTGATCTTAGCTGTTCTGATGTGTGTGAGATGGAATCTCCAAGTCATCTTGAGTTGCATTTCTCTGACAATTAAGGATATTGAGCATTTCTTTGAGTGCCTCTCATCCACTAGAGATTCATCCTTTGTGAATTCTCAGGTTAGCTCTGTACACATTTTTTAATTGAATTATTTGGTTTCTTGGTGTTTAATTCATTGATTTCTTTTTTGATAATGGTACTCATATAGAAACAGACCAGTTGATCAATGGAATTGAATTGAAGACCCAGAAATAAACTCACACACCTATAGTTACTTAATTTTTGACAAAGAAGCAAAAATCATACAACAGAAAAAGGAAAACATCTTCAACAAATGGTGCTGGTCCAACTGGATGTCAACATATAAAAGAATGAAATGAGACCCATACTTATCACCTTGTACAAAACTTGAGTCCAAGTGGATCAAAGACCTTAACATAAATCTGGACTCACTAAATCTAATACAAGAGAAATTGGGGAAAAGCCAAGAACTCATCGGCACAGGTGACAATTTCCTGGACAGAACACCAATAGCTCAGGCTCTTAGAACCTAATCAATAAATGGGACCTCATGAAACTGAAAATCTTCTGTAAGGCAAAGGACACTGTCATTAGAACAAAACGGCAGCCTACAGACTGGGAAAAGATCTTTACCAACCCCTCCTCTGATAGAGGACTAAATTGAAATTCTTTTTGGCTTTCATAGAGGATGAACTAAACCGACTAAAATGATTTCCTGTTTGACACTGAGAATGTACTCTAATTGGACTGAAGAAAATGCCTATGAAAACAAAGTTCAGTATGACATAGTGCGAAATCAAAGATAGAGCAGAACTTTTGGAAGGATGGGCAAAAAGTGTTACTAGGATAGTATTGGCTTATATCTTACTAGTCGGAGTACATTCAGCTATCTCTCTGTCATCTTTGGCTTTGGTTTATTCCACATTCGATGGAGCTTCTGCATGCAAAATAAAGCCACCTAGTTAATTTCAGCTTTCCTTGAAATTGTCTTAGATTACATCCTTTCCCCTCCCTCAGTGTTCTCAGAAGGCCTCACTGGTTTCTCACACATTTTGCTGTGCTATTACTTCATGGACCATTCTGTTCTGTCAAGTTGCCAATAGCAGTTCTTGTTGTGAGTGTCACATGGAGTCTCTGGATGCCAGTCTTCTAGCAAATGCTCCAATCAGTGCTTAATCCAAACTAGCCTGATGTTACTGGCTTATGCAACATCCAGAAAGCCCAGCAGAGGAAAAAGTACAGATAACTGAAAATTACCTAGCTAGTTTCAAGCCACATATACAGATAGTCTAATACTAGACATAGCCCAGCTTGCCCAAACATACCTGAAGTGCTAACACTCACATCATCAAAGAAGCATACATTTTTAATTAATCAGCATACACGGTAACTAATAAATCTGAATTGAGCCAAAATTTAATTACTAATATACTTGGATGCATCTAATCAAATTTTGTTTTACTCAATTTATTTTACATATCTTAATGTATTCATAAAGGGAACACACCTGTGTTATCAATTATAAAAGTAATATCCACACAGATCAAAGTAGGGACCTTTGGTTGTGGGTAACTAGTAGCCAAATGATTATGTTTCTTGAAAGGGTTGTGGTATAAAAATAATGCCTTAAGTGTAAAATCACTTAGGGCATTTGAAATGACTTTAAATGTTATATCCACACTTGGAAATTAATTCAAACTGTCTTATTACATGTCAATATAAGTATATAGCTTTAATGAAACTGAAAAATACATTTGAATTACAAGAAACCACTCATGCAGAATAATTTATGCATAGTACTGGTCTCCAACTTGAAACTGATTTAATACTAATGTTAATGAAGTCTAAAAGAAAGTGAATAGTAGAGTGAGTTTCCTTTGCAGCAATTTGCAGAAGAGTTTTTTTTTTTTTCATATAATAGAACTTTAAAAGAAATTTCCATTGGAGTGTCTCTGGAGAATTCGAAGAGGAGAGAAGAAAATTGCAGAAAGATAAGGGTGAGGAACTAGAGAAGACATTATTATCTTTCTTTGTAGAATAAACATTTTCTTGTTTATTATTAATTAATAATGGCTAAATGTTAATGTGAAACTCACCTTGTGCATACCTTAAACTAAACAGAATGCTAGCAATGGAAACAATAAATACTGAGATGTTTTGCAAGTGTGCCAGTGTTATTGACCCATGCACCTTTGCTATGAACTCAAAAGAATACTAAGCACAAGGCAGCAAGCGTGATGAGTCATCATTCTCAACATATAAATAAAATAAAAATGTGTTTCATCATTGCAGTTCAACATATTTTCCAAAATGGTTACAGTGACAGGGAAGCATCATCTCAAGGAACTGAGCTATTCAGTGAGTCTACTCGCTTTAATTTCATGACCATCTTTATTTGAAAAATGAAGAATTATATATATGATTATTTACCCCTTTGACACCAACTTATTTGAAAAACCCCTTGTTTTAGTTCAACTGTAAAGTAAACCCTAGTTTGATACCTATACAGCATCTACATAGCAGAGGTAGACCCTGAGCAGAAGGCTCGTTTGTGGAATAAGGAATATTATCAGTGTTATATATTCAGAAGATTCAGCTGCCTTGTAAAGTCTCCTGGCTGCTGCTGAATTGAGAAGGATAGAACTATCCCCTCTCACCTTTAATTCACTCAGAAATCTAAGCAGGACAACTTTTCCTCTGTAATTTTTTTTTTGTGAAGTGCCTTTCTGTGCCTGTTTCTGGACATTAGGTTGTCAGCTTATGTCAAAAACATAAAGAATGGAAATTTTGTAATTAATCTTTGGAAACTAAATATTTCTATTTCTATAAAGTTGTGTTTGTGCTTGCTCCAGGCCAGCATCCTCTTATTTCTCTGATACTAACATATTTAAATTACCATTTTACTAATGAGGCTTTCTGCTTTGGTGGCTGTTTTGTCTCTAGGTATATGAATTTGGGGGACTATATCCTCAAAATATGTTCCTTTTCCACAACTTACTACTCATTTTCCATTTTAAAATGCAACCCCGGCCAGACTTGCCTGTTCTCTAAGCAAAGCCTAACAAAACACCATTCTGGTTCTCCCTGTGGGATGTAACCCAGAAATAATCCTAGCCTTCTTCACAGGTCTCACTTGGTTCAGCAAGTCCACATCAGATGCCAGTTTTCCCATGAAGCTCTTTTACTCTGAGTCAGAAACAATGACCCTTTGCTGTGAGTCTCAACAGCAACATTTGTACTTCTCTAATTATAGGAACTGATAGGCTTCTTTCTAAATTATTGCGTGGTTTTGAAGTATTTTGTTGTAGAAAATGAATTCAAACTAAGTTGCCTGCGGTCAAATAGTGACCTTGAACCATACCAGTAGAAAGGGTTTGAGCAATTAAAAAAAAAAAACTTTTTTGAAGTAATTTTTCCCATCATTTGTGTAAGATATTAATTGTTACAATGGGAAAGAGTGAATAATATATCTGAAACTCCACACACACATATGTAGTTATTATATTAGTTTATTTTATTACAGATTTCCTAATGTCTATTGCTGAGCTTTTAGGAGCTAAGAAAATAAAGTATTTATTCTTATGTGTGAACCATGCTATCTCAAAATATATTTGCTGACTAAATGTATGAGTCTTACATGCAAAAATGAATGCTTTGATTTAAATTTTTCTGTATTTTATTTCCTATGAAGCTGTGGAGAGTTAAATTTTTTGATTGGTTCATGCTTATTTAGTCACCCATAAATATTTACTGAGCATTTATATGCAAATATAATAGTAGAACCAATGAATGGCAAATTACACAAACTTTGTCCTCAAACTCAGCATTCTTGGAGGATTGGAATATGCCTCGAAAGCACAAAGACACTGTGGGGCAAAGAATGCAATATGTTTACTCAGAATGATCTGAATCTCATTTTTTCTTCTACAACATCTAAAGTATGATCTAATTCCCAACTGAAGTGTTTTCCACGAATGTAATTATAGTAGCCCTAATAATGCTGCATCATGACTTACAATGCTGTCCCAAATGATGCATTGTTTAAAAATGATACTTTGTATATAGGCATACATTAATAACCAGATAGACACTAGTTTTCTTTTCCTAAGAAACTATGCAGCGATTTAAAATAGTGACTTTAGCTAGATGTTAAAACAAGCAATTAAGGCATATGTGGAACAGTAACCCCTATGTTATTTTTTCTTCATTCAAAGAAGAAAAGTTGCTCCCTGCTAAGTACAAGATGCTATCATGAATGCAGTGAAAAATATGGAATATGGCTTTGAAGTCTGAACAGCTGATAATATACAGATATATTTAGAAGTAATGATGATATTTACTATGTCTGTGTGTTTCCAGAAATTCAGTTAACTGTCTGTGGTGTTCATAGGGACTGGCAGTATGTTTTTATCCTGAGGGATTTTTGAATGTCATGTGGATTTTTGTTTCAAGTTGAGCTTAAAAGGACAATACAATTGAAAGCTGGGGTTGCAAATTGTACTTATCAGTTAAAAATAAAAATAATGGTTATGAGAGAATGTATCACATGCTCAAAGAATAATGAAAACTCTTATCCTTTTGGATGAGGGTACATTTACAAAGCTTAGATGAGAGTAATCCAGAGTAGATTGGATTGTTTTTTTGGATTGGGGTGGTGGAGTTGCTCATAGTATTTCCACTGAATAAAATAGAGGAAAGGATACCATTGATGGTATCCATGGAGAGTAATAAACAAGAGATCTAATTGGGCTAAAGCATCACAGGTTTGAACAGATGAGTTAGAGTTTAACATTGAGAGACATTAACATCCAGTAATCTGGATATCAGGTTATTTATATAGAAATAAGTTCTCCTTTATGGTGATGGTATAGGGATGAGAGGAAAAAAGATCAAGCGGAAAGGATTGCTTGTTCTCACCCCTGCCTGAAGACAAAACTGCACTAAATGTAAATAGTGAGAAACGGGTCCTGCCTTCATTAAGAATCTACAATTGGGCTTGGGGAATGATGATATCAGGATTTTATTTTAACCATTTCTCATCTCCACAAAATGAATTACATGAATTAGATTATAATCTTAGTTAAGTAATTGGTGTCAATTTTTTTACATCTTACTCTTAGACGAGATAGAACTGGAGCTTAAACTCCTTTCCTCCTGCTCGATAGATTGCAGATGAAAGAAACTTCATTGTTAGTCCCATGTAAGAATAGCACAGAGCACACACTGAAGCTTTCTTTTATAACTGACGAGAAATCCTACCAAAACTGACAGACATTCTCTGGGAACACACAGACCACTTTGAACAGTGAATCTGGTAGGCTAATTAAAGATCTATTCTTCATCAGCTCCTCCAAAACCAATTCTCCAGTCTTCTCCCCAACTCTGTAGCAGAACACATGTTGCAAACTATTCTTCTTCTCTTGCCACCATATCCAGTTCATCACACAGTTCTTCCTCTCCAAAATTCCCTTTCCCTCACTCATTACTTTTTCCAAGCACCCAACCCCAGCAGGCTCTCCTCGGGAACTTGCAGGCTACTCTAGTTTAGCTGGAACCTGATAGGAGAGAGAGAGAGACAGAGAGAGAGAGAGAGAAAGAGAGAGAGAGAAGAATAGAGTTGAACTCATCATCACAAGAAAACACTTTATGAACAGAGCACCATTAGCACAGCCATTAATAGAAAAGATTAATAGATGGAGCTTTATGAAACTCAGAAACTTCCGGATGGAAAAGGGCATTCAGTAGGAAAAAGTGGCAGCTCATAAAATAGGAAAATGTTTTACCAATTATATATCAGATAGAGGGCTAATATCCAAAATATATAGAGAACTAAAAAAAAAAAACCCTAGATATCAAGAAAACAAATAACCCAAGTAAAAAATGAAGTAGGGTTCTAAACAGAGAATTCTCAAAAGATGAAGGTCAAATGGCTGAAAAACATCTAAAGAAATGTTTAACATCTTTATTCATCAGGGAAAGGCAAATCAAAATTACTTTAAGATTTCATCTTATACCTATCAGAATGGCTAAGAGCAATTAGACAAAATGACAACTCATGCTATGATGTGGAGTAAGAGGAACACATATCAATTGTTGGTGGGAGTGCAAACTTGTACAACCAGTATGGAAACCAGTATGATAGTCCTTGGGAAGATAGGATTAGATATGCCTTAATAACCATTTATACCACGCTTGGGCATATACTCAAAGGATACTAAAACCTACCACAGAGACACTTGTTCAAACTTGTTCATTGCTATTGTCTTCATAATAGCCAGAAAGTGGCAACAACTTAGATATCCCTCAACAGAAAAATGTATAAAGAAAATGCAATGAATTTGCACAATGGAGTATAATTGAGCTGTTCTAACTGAAATCACCAATCATGAAGGAGACAGAAACCCAGCTGGTTATCTTTTGTCACCAAATGAAGTTTCTAGTCCTGAACTCGGTTACATATAATTGAGCTGTTGGCCAAAGGGGACTCATGGGAATTCCCAAGGAACCTAGGCTGTTGCCAAGACTATAGGTTGCCTGCCACAAGCTGATGGCAAGGTACCAATGATGAAGACAACAAATAGAAAAGTCATTGAACATGCAGAAGTTGAGTTGATGCCTACAGATTCTTCACCCCATTTGCTAGTGTCTTTGGTACAGGAAGGTACTCTGCACACTACCAAAAGTGAAAAGTGAACACTACCCAAGCCACGCAGACTTGGATTGATTATGGTGTCCTGCCTACAAGATATGCTAGTGGTGGTACAAAAGTTGTGGGATTAACCAAACAATGTCTAATTTGCCTTAGACCCACTCCATGAACTCCATGAAATGAGCACATATTTGATACTGCTTGGATGACCAAGAGTCTGGGACTCAGTGATAGCTCAGTGACCTAGGATAAAACCAAACCCTAGTGCTCTATATCAAACAAAACAACAACAAAAGTAGCAATAAAATGATTCCTAATACCACTCTGCTATAATCAAAAATCAGTGCCTTGTTCAGCCATCATCAGAGTAGCTTCATCCTTCAGCAGATGTGAGCAAATGCAGAGACCCACAGCCAGACATTATTCAGAGTGAGAGACCTTGGAACACTCACCTATAAAGGTATGTCTCCATCAAATCTTTCCTCTTGGGTGTCAGGAAACTCAGAAGAAAAGGAAGAAAGAGTGTAAGAGTCAGAAGGAATGGAGTACTCTAAGAAAACAAAGCCCTCTAAATCATCATGGACAAAGTACAGATTAACTCACAGATATGGGGGTAACATGCACAGGTCCTGTACAGGTCTGTACCAGGGCCTTTGCATATATATCAGTGTTTTTATGGGATTACAGAGAGTTTGTGAGTGTCTGGGTCTCTGTTTCTTGTGCTTTCTCTTGGAATCTTTTTCTTATATTTGTTTTGTCCAATTCCAATGTATTAGTTTTTGGTTTTACTTAGCATATTTTATTTTGTTATATAAACAAGAAATCCTAGCAAAAATTTAAACTTTTTTATTCTTTAGATAGTAAAGATGAAGTTCAATATTAGGGCAAGATGTGGTAGTAAAATGATTTTTAAAGTAAGATATCTTTCAACATAAGCCATGACCTCTATACAATCATTAGGAAACATGTGCATGCACGTGCATGCATGCCAGACACACATACACACAAACACACTTATACAAATGCACAATGTATAACAATGGAGATTATCCCAATACATTTTTGGATGATGGAAAACTGATAAAGACTTGGAAGACTTGGAATCAGAGAAGAATAATTTTCAAGGTAGTTGGAAAGTCTCAACTAACCAGTGAGTGGTCTGAGATCTCAGAAATGATAGGTAACTATGTTCATGATGAAATGTGGTATGAGACAGAAAACTATGGTTTTTGAGGGTTTAAAAGTACAGCAAGTAGTTCATCATGCCCCTTGAAACTAATTGATCAATGGAAGTATAAGGGAAGTCTTTTCCATTATGTCCTAATTCTCAAAACTTTTCTATGTCTTTTCTTAAGATAACACTTTCTCATGACCTACCAAAAATAGTAAACAGTGACTCTAAAATGATGAATGGAAAAGATCTGTCCATCAAAAAGTTTGGTAAAAGACTAGGCAATATGTAGTAAAATTTTTTTCATACCAGGAAATTGGTGAACTGTCAGAGAGGGAGGTATCTGGCATTTTCGCTATCATAACCAAAATGGAGACAGTCTTATAAAATAAAATATTTCAGTAATGACAGAATTTTCAATTATTCTAGGCACACAATTGTGCAACAAAGAGGAAGGAAAACAAAAACAATAATATGAACAATGTAGGTGAATGAAAAATGAGAAAGGAAAGCTAGGATAGAGAAGGGAGAACAGGGACTATGAACAACAAAGTTGGATGAGAAGCAATAAAACTTCCATATAAGATTTGACATGTTTGTTTCAGAAACTATAAAACATAAAACAAAACAAAACATTTTTAAAAAGTAGTAAAGCCAAGATGTTTTTATGTCAACACATATTTTAAGATGGTAACCTTTTGAGAAAAAGAAATATTAGGTTGGCATTACAATGATTATGAATGAATATTGAAGTTACAAATGATATCATTGGTTAAATACAGGTGATTTATTAAATTTTATGGCCAGTATATTTTACTAAAGATGAATAATAGTGCCTTTTGTCATACAAATATACCAATCTAGTAAAATAAGTAGTTAGATAGTTAAAATGTTTAAAGTTTCACTTAAAGAAAAGTGAATGCCTTGTTCCACATTCTCATACATTCTTTGGGAAATATCTCAATACAACACTTGAATGAAGAGGGTAAATCAAGCACACAAAATACCCAAAACAAATCCTGATTTACCCTGAGCTACAAGATACTATTGGTGGGCCAAATTGTTCTTCATAAGAATTTAGTGAGTGCAACTAAGTTCAGATATAATTTATTAGAGTTTCTTTTGCTTGTATTCACCATGATGTAGTTACAGGTCTCTAGTTATGCCTAAGAATTGAAAGTTACATAAGATAAATAACTGGATAAAACCACACAAGTCATAATTTATGCATTTAAAAATATCATGAGGACTATTCACATATAAAATGAATAGCCAAAGAAGTGGATTACATC
Source organism: Lophiomys imhausi (assembly GCA_907164525.1). NCBI lineage: Eukaryota > Metazoa > Chordata > Mammalia > Rodentia > Muridae > Lophiomys > Lophiomys imhausi. Next base: position 2,385,467 of record CAJQZJ010034075.1, read on the forward strand.
AAAGGCTTATATTTCAGAGTTCACACAAAATAGTACTTGTGATAATATGATAATACCAAAGAGTTTGAGCTAGAGTAGTTAGTTGTGGAAAAGTGTCTGATATGCCAAGATGTTAGTTTAGTCAGATTTGCCTGTGCAGATTTCTCTCGATTTAGACTTCCTCTCTGATGACAGTAGTATCTCTCTTCCTCTTGATACATTGTGGACTCTTGTCATGTCCTGTTTTCAGGAGCCTGGAGAAAGGTCATAATATCTTTTCATCTGCTGCTTTTCAGGAACCTTTACTCAAAGTAATTGCTTCACCAAAGTGGCAAGTGCTGAGGTCGTATGCTATGAGTTTTGCCAAAATTGGCTTGGTAAAGCAACTAAAACTAATGAATACTGGTTGGGAAGACATATCATGCTTTTTATGACATGTAAAACTAGAAGTTCTTTTCATACAATGCATTATAAAGATTTTCTTCAAGTCCAAGTTAGACATGTCATGGGGGAAGATTCTTCCTGCCAAGGCCTCTGATGACTTACTCCATAGGATTCTCAAGTTCATTGTCCCTCTATGATTGCTGTTGTATTCAATGGCTTCTAATTGACTTGCAGATTATAACTTTGTATGCTTTGCCTTGCTGCCTGGAATCAGAGTACTTTCAGAATTACTGAAATGTTATTTCTAGAACATATATTTCCCCAAATATGGTTAAAGATTCTATACCTTCTCTTATACCCTTACTGTGAACCAACCACTTTTTCTAAGATAAGGATGTTTTAAAAACAATACACAGGGGAGGTTTTATGAAACAAATAATTTAGATCCTAGTATATGAGGAAAATCCATTATTTTCTTTGGATTTATGTAAGCTCTCTTAATGGAAGAAATAATTTTGTTGCTATAGATTTTGTATCTAAGGAGGAAAAAAAGACAGAGGATGGGAAGCTGGATAGAGAGATAGGAGAGATATTTAAAACAAGTTTTGAATCATGAGTTAGTTGTTAAGACTACTGGAAATTGGCTGTCTTCTTCCCTCACCATTGCATAATGGAAGTTTTTATTTCTTTAAATACTCAGTTGTGTTATGTGAAAGTGGATTTTTGTTTTTGTTTTGCTTTGTTTTGTTTTTTTTTTTTGTCTTGGTTCCAAGTGTGGGGAAATGCTTTATTCACTGCTGAAAGCAGACTTGTGAGAAGGCTCATGATCTTTGTCAGCTGATAAACAGACTCATGAAAGAGCATGTGAAATTTATCAGCTGGAAACTATCTCGTGTGGAGGGGGCATGGTTTTTGTCAGCTGGAAAACATCCTTGCACAGACTCTGAGGGGGTATAAAGAGGAGCCTCCATACAGAGAAACAATGCTGTTGCTTAGCTTTGCTCCTCATCCCTTTACTTCTCATTGTTTCACTTTGCTTTGAGATGCTCATAGAAACACTCCACAGAAGTTTGGCTGCTGATGTTTGTTGTTTGCTCCAATTGTTGATGGTTCTTGCTGCTGTGTTTGCTGTTTGACAGGACTTCTGGAATCCTGATGATGAAGAGTAGAGTCAACCCGAGGAACTTCATCTAAAGAGGTCTACACCCTCTATCCCTACTAACTGTCTTTCTCCCATACCTCAGGTCAGGGGTTGGAAGGGAGGTAGAGCCATTAAGAAAACCACAAATGTATATGAGTACTCTATCTGCAGGAACACCTGCATCCAGGAGAGGACATTAGATTACATTGTGGACGGTTGTGAGTCACCATGTGGTTGTTAAGAATTGAACTCAGCCAGTGTGGTGGCACACGCCTTTAATCCCAGCACTTGGGAGGCAGAGGCAGGTGGATCTCTGTGAGTTCGAGGCCAGCCTGGTCTACAAAGCAAGTCCAGGACAGCCAGGGCTGTTACACAGAGAAACCCTGTCTCGAAAAACCAAAAAAAAAAAAAAAGAATTGAACTCAGGACCTCTGGGAGAATAGCCAGTGCTCTTAACCACTGAGCAATCTCTCCAGCTCCTGACAGCACCCGCCATTCTACTCCAAGTAGATGATGTATATCAAAGAATCTCCACTTGGAGATGGCTGCATTAGTGGCAAGCTTGTCACTGGGCAAGAGAAATCCCTTGCTTCAACTGTACACAGAATGCTGTCCAAAAAGAACAAAATTTAGAAGGAGGTAATTTGACAGCCTAGCTCTGCCAAGACAAGGTGGAAAAGTCCTTAATAATTCCTGCTTTAAAATTAATGTCTGTCATACCAGTGGCTGCCTGGACAGTTCCCATTTTCTATCCATACATTACAGGATCAATCTTCAGCCATTTGGTCCCATTTCTCTGACAGACATTGGTTGTAGAGCAGGAATTATGAAGGTCTTACTTACCCTGTCTTGGCAGAGCTAGGCTGTCGACTTATCTGCTTCCAAGTTTTGTCCTTTTTGGACAGAAGTCTGTCTACAGTTGAAGCAAGGGGTTTTTCTTGCCAAGAGAACGGATTACCACCAATTCAATCATCTCCCACTGGAGATTCTTCGATGCTCATCTTCTACTTGGAGTAGAATAGGGGGTGCTGTCAGGAGCTGACATGTCTCGATATCCAAAAATCAAGTTAAGAAAACATCTTTGAATGCCATATTCTGCAGATCTCTTAGTTTTGGAAGCTGCAGGCCCTGCACATCCTATATAATCATATATATTTATCCCTCTCAGGTCTCTGAGGTGGTTGAAGAATAGATAGCTAGAGTCTCATAGTTAAATTTTGAGTTGTTTAGGAATCAAGAGGGTGTTCTGGATCTAAGAGGATATTTTTAAAATTATGAGGCAAGTTAGTATGAAAGCTGAGTTAGATATAGAACTTTAAACTCATGGAGATGGTTAGATAGTAGAATGTTAAAGTCAGGTGCCAAATACATATGGACTGGACATTGGGAATGTATGCTAAGCCATATAACTCTTATAATTGTGGCCTATTTATTTCTGTTGTTTTGTATTGTATTTATAGTTATAAGAAAAAGAACCATTTTTTGGACTGAAAGGGAGAGCTGTTGGGGGGAAAAAAGAAATACCTTAAACTAAAAAAAAAAAAAAAAAAGAAGGGAAGAGGATGGGGGGGTTGAGGGGGAGGAGGGTGGAAGGGTAGGACTGGAGGGGGGAGTAGGGAGGGGATTGTGATTGAGATGTAACTTGAAGAAATAAAAAATAAATTATTAAAAAAAATAAAATAAAATAAATTAATGTCTGTCAGACGTACTGGACCAAAAGGCTGATGATTGATTCTCCAATGTATTGAGAGAAATTGGGGACTGTCCAGGCAGCCAGTTGTCTGTCATTTCTTAGTTTTGGAAGTTACTTACTCTGCACCTCCTGTTTATTCAGATATATTTATCCTTCTTAGGTCGATGTGAAGATCCAGAAATAGACACACACACTTATGGCCACCTAATTTTTGACAAAGAAGCCAAGAAGGCACAATGGAAGGACAGCATCTTCAACAAATGGTGCTTGTCCAACTGGATGTCCACTTGTAAAAGAATGAAATTAGACCCATACTTATCACCTTGTACAAAACTTAAGTCCAAGTGGATCAAAGACCTTAACATAAGGCCGGTCATATTAAATCTACTAGAAGAAAAAGTGGGAAAAACCCTCGAACTAATTGGCACAGGTGACAACTTCCTGAACAGAACACCAACAGCTCAGGACCTGAGATCAGCAATCAATAAAGGGGACCTCATGAAACTGAAAAGCTTCTGTAAGGCAAAAGATACTGTCATTCAAACAAAACGGCAGTCTACATACTGGGAGAAAATCTTCACCAACCCTACATCTGTATAGGGCTAATATCCAAAATCTGCAAAGAACTCAAGAAATTAAATGCCAAGAAACCAAATAATCCAATCAAAAAATGGGGGACGGAGCTAAATAGAGACTTCACAAAGGAGGAATCCCTAATGGCTGAGAGACACTTGAAATGCTCAGCATCCTTAATCGTCAGAGAAATGCAACTAGGATGACTCTGAGATTCCATCTCACACCTGTCAGAATGGCTAAGATCAAAAGCCCAAATGACAGCACATGCTGGCGATGGTGTGGAGAAAGGGGAACCTTACTCTATTGCTGGTGGGAGTGCAGGCTTGTGCAACCACTATGGAGGTCAGTCTGGCGATATCTTAGAAAACTTGGAATAGCTTTGCCTCAGGACCCAGCCATACCACTTCTGGGTATACACCCAAATGTCTCTTCACAGAATTATAAGGAAGTTTCCTCATCTATGTTCATAGCAGCCTTATTTGTAATAGCTAGAAACTGGAAACAACCCAGATGTCTCTCAACCAAGGAATGGGTTAAAAAACTGTGGTACATCTACACAATGGAATATTATTCAGCTATCAGGAACAATGAAATTATGCAATTTGCAGCCAAGTGGATGGAACTGGAAAAGCTCATCCTGAGTGAGCTAACCCAGACTCAGAAAGATGCATATGGCATCTATTCACTTATAGTAGGATTTTAGCTATGTAGTAGAAGGTATTGATACTACAACTAACACACCAAAGGGAACATGGACATAGACTTTTTATTTTTTATTATTTTTATTTTTATTTATTTGTTTCTCTATTTTGTATTCTTTTTTATCTGTTTGTCTGCTTATTTGTGTGTTTGTTTTTTAGTTCTCTCTCCCGGGCAATGAAACACTTTTCCTTGGTGGTACTGCCTCGTAGACCCCCAATGAATGAGGAGGCTCTTGGCCCTCATACGACCTCTGAACTGAGATGAGGGACAGTTATATAGGGACACCCCACCCAAGAGAAAGGGGATGGAAGGGTTAGGGTGTAAAGAAAAAAAATGAAATGTGAAGTTTCGGCCTTTGCTACTAATTGTCATAAACTGTTTAGAATAATTAAGAAATGCAAACTAATAGTCATGCAAGCCGGTCATTTTGTTAGGTACTATGACAGTCTATTATAGTTACTTTCTAAGCTAATCAGAAATAAAGCTGCTAAGAGACAAGCAACACCTGCTTACCCTAATATAAGAGATAGATAGGGCCTCTTCAAAAACCTGAAGAGATCTGCAGAATATGGCATTCAAAGATGTTTTTTAACTTTAGATTTTTTTATATCGAGACATATCAACCCCTGACAACACCCCCTATTCTACTCCAAGTAGAAGATAAGCATCGAAGAATCTCCAGTGGGAGATGATTGAATTCGTCACAAGCCTATCTCTGGGTAGGAAAAGCTCCTTGCTCCAACTGTAGACAGAATGCTGTCCAAAAAGGACAAAACTTGGAAGCAGGTAAGTCGACAGCCTAGCTCTGCCAAGACAGCGTAGGTAAGTCCTTCATAATTCCTGCTCTACAATCAATGTCTGTCAGAGAAATGGGGCCAAATGACTGAAGATCGATGCTGTAATGTATGGAGAGAAAATGGGAACTCTCCAGGCAGCCACTTGTAGGGAGTTAGATAAATTAAATTAGATTTAGAAAATATATAGGGGTTTCTGATACTGTCTCTTAATTCGGGGCATGAACAGCATTATCAGCATGTGGACTAAAAACAGGAAACAAACAGGAGACTTAATAGACTGAAAAACAAGGTTGAAGTCAGGAAAAACAGGAAATACTCAATAGACGGAAAAACAAGGTTGAAGTCAGGAAAACAGGAAAGACTTAATGGAATTGAAGAAACAAAGTATCTGGCCTGACATTGTTTTCAGCTGCTAAGTGGGCAGGGCCCAAATTAAGCTGAAACAGAGTTCCTCCTATTTAAGGACAGTGCATGGAGCCAAGAAGGAGAAGAGGCCCCTGATGCTAGAGAGCTCCAAGAGTCCTGCTGAAAAAAGTGCTGGCATTTCCCTAAAGCAGAAAAAAGTTGGTGAGCAAAGAAAGCCTGAGCAAGACACCAAAAGGCCAAGGACTAAACCCTGTGGCTCAGCTTTTGCCTAGAGGGGTTTGATCTGTCCGAACAGTGGCCTAAAGGAAACTGGGCCTGGCTTTAAGGACTGAGGCAGAGCAGCTGAGTTCCTGATTCAAAAGAAGTAAGTTGGCCTGCAGACGACTGGGGTCTCCCACAGAGAAGAAAGAATGAAGCCTTATTTAAGGTGAGACTGCAATAACCAACTTACCCTGATGAACCTGCATCTGAGAGATCCAGAAAAAGGACTGCTAAGTGTGTTTAAGAATCTACAACATGGTAGCAGGGAAGTCGACAGCCTAACTCTGTCAAGACAGGGTAGGTAAGTCCTTCATAATCCCTGCTCTACAACAAATGTCTGTCAGAGAAACAGGACCCAAAGGCTGAAGACTGATGCTGGAATGTATGGAGAGAAAATGGGAACTGTCCAGGCAGTCATTGGTATGTTCTTTCTTAGTTTTGGAAG
>CAJQZJ010034075.1:2402757-2430671 GCA_907164525.1 Lophiomys imhausi
AGAGAGAGAGAGAGAGAGAGAGAGAGAGAGAGAGAGAGAGAGAGAGAGAGAGAGATGCACAAGTGAGATTCAAAGATTTCTTTTGAGAACACACTTCCAATGATAGAAAGACCTCAACGTGCCAGTGCCTCTCAGTGGCGCCACTCTGGGGACCAAGTTATGGACACAAGAACTACTGTGGAACTCTTATCCAAACCAAAACATTAGGTGATTCACTGATCAATATTACAAATAACAGAGGAGACTTAATTTTGTCTTCATGATAATAACCTATTAACTATGGAAGTGGACTAATATCCACATAGAAGAGGGATTTTTCTAGCAGATGCCACCTCACTCCCAGTCCCTGCTCAAAGGATAGCACAAGGCTATCATAGACACAAATACATTAATTTATTGCTGGTTGTGTGTACTCACTTCAAGGACAGGGCATTCACATCCAGTGTTGTGGCCTGGGATGAACACTGAGTAACATAAATTGTATTTTCTTTTTCTAACACTTCTGTGGGGGCTCAGTAAGGAGGGGTCTAGATGAGAACTGAAACAGAGCTCGAGATGGGAAGAGTCTCAGGCTGACCAAGCAGTGAAGTTGATTAACAACAAGACACTAGGTGGAGATCCGACTCAGGCTACCCAGGCCTTGGAGCCACTTGCAGTCTAAAAAATCCTTCTATTTCCAAGTTATTGTGACTGTACTGTGACCTTTAGGTTTCTGAAAGTCCATGGGATGATTACTAGCACACAATACAGAAGTGAGAGGAGGAAAGTAAATAAAAATTTATTCATTTTCACTTTATAATGGAGCACAAATTCTTGGTAAAGCAACACCAGGCTTGATAGGATTGAGCATTTGCAAAATTTAGGACTATAGGTTGGCTTCTTAAGAATCAATGTGAATAATGACAGATTTCTAGAGAATACTCCTAGATTCAGCCCATTCCTGATGGTTTCCAGAAGTCTATTCTTCAGTAAGCTCTCACAAAATTTGAAGCCCAGGCATAAGCTGTATTTGTGTCCAGATATTTCCAAGCCCCTCACTTGGCAGATGAGAAGACACATCTTCAAGACACATTCTGAAATCTAATGGCTAATGTACAGGATGATTTGAACAGGACTAATTTCTCTGGTTTGCGTTCCAGGCCAGCAATTTTTCTTCATTGACATTTGGAACATATATTAGCAGACTAAGCTCTGCTAATTCTTTTTTTTTAAATAATTTATTTTTTATTTCTTCAAGTTACATCTCAGTCACAATCCCCTCCCTACTCCCCCCTCCAGTCCCACCCTTCCACCCTCCTCCCCCTCAACCCCCATCCTCTTCCTTTTTTTTTTTTTTTTTTTACTTTAAGGTATTTCTTTTTCACCCCAACAGCTCTCCCTTTCAGTCTAACAAATGGTTCTTTCTCTTATAACTATAAATACAATACAAAACAACAGAAATAAATAGGCCACAATTATGAGAGTTATATGGCTTAGCATACATTCCCAATGTCCAGTCCATATGTATATGGTACCTGACTTTAACATTCTACTATCTAACCATCTCCATGAGTTTAAAGCTCTGTATCTAACTCAGCTTTCATACTAACTTGCCTGACAATTTAAAAAATATCTTCTTAGATCTAGAACACCCTCTTGATTCCTAAACAACTCAAAATTTAACTATGAGACTATAGCTATCTATTCTTCAACCACCTCAGAGACCTGAGAGGGATAAATATATCTGATTATATAGGAAGTGTAAGGACTATGGAATTTGAGCTTTATCGTGTATACACTCCTATGATTATCTCCCTTTTATTAAAGTTGGAGCTAACTGGAGAATGCTAGTAGATATACACTCTTAAAGAAATGCTAGCTATAAATGACAATGCCCTCCAACTTGGTTTGTTGATACCACAGGCATGAATAGGGATAGATCTTAAGAAAATAAATACTGTATTTGTCATAAGTACATGACTTGATTAACAGAGAAATATTCTAAGATGGTTTTCCAAGGGGAATATTGTTGGGTGTTTAGAGAACAGGGTTTGAGGGAAAGAGATAGAAATGATCACCCATTAGGCAGAAGTCATGAGGTTTGGTCTAATAAAGGGGAGGCAGCTCTGCTGGGGTCAGAAGTAAGACTTCAGCTCTCCTGGGCAGAGCTGAGCTTGTTCCTCTAAGGTCCCTGTGAGAGAGTAGAGGAGGAAGAAGTGCCATGAGAAAGTGGGCCCAACGTCATGTGATGTCACCTTTCTAGACCAAAAGACATTGTATTTTTGCATGTTTCTGGCTGAGGAGGGTGTTTGAAAAGTTCCAAGGACATTTCTGGAAAACAATGGGCCTTGTGGGTGTTAAGATGTGACTGTAGCCTTTATCCTTTCAGGGCTTTGGTATGTTGAAGGGCTCCTTCCTAGAAAGCTTTGGAGGACATTGGCTCTTTGTAAAAGCTGAGAGGAGGAGGGGAGTCTCTGGGTGTGGCCTAACTGTTCTCAGCAGCATCTGTGAGCAGGGAGAGACTGTACCTGGAAGGTCTATGTTCTAGCAAATTCTACCAAATAAACAGCATTTTAATGTCATTTATTATTTTACTTTGACCAAAACGCAAGCAAGCTATTTCTTTAAAAAATAACAACAATAGGAGTGAGATGGAATCTCAGAGTTTTCTTGAGTTACATTTCTCTGACGATTAAGGATGTTGAGCATTTCTTCAAGTGTCTCTTGGGCATTTTAGATTCCTCTTTTGTGAATTCTCTGTTTAGATCTGTTCCCCATTTTTTTGAGTGGGTTACTTGGTTTCTTGGTGTTTAATTTCTTGAGTTCTTTATAGATTTTGGATATTAGTCCTGTCAGATGTGGGGTTGGTGAAGATCTTTTCCCAATCTTTAGGTTGCCTTTTTGTTTTAATCAGAGTGTCCTTTGCCTTACAGAAGCATCTTAGTTTCATGAGGTCCTATTTATTGACTGTTGGTCTTAGAGCCTGAGCTGTTGGTGTTCTGTTCAGGAAGTTGTCACCTGTGTGGATGAGTTCAAGGCTTTTCCTCACTTTCTCTTCTATTGGATTAGTGTGTCGGACTTTATGTTAAGGTCTTTGATCCACTTGGACTGAAGTTTTGTGCAAGGTGATAAATATGGGTCTATTTGCATTCTTTTGGATATTGACATCCAATTAGACCAGCACTATTTGTTGAAGATGCTGTCCTTTTTCTATTGTATTGTTTTGGCTTCTTTGTCAAAAATTAAGTGACCATAGGTGTGTGAGTTTATTTCTGGGTCTTCAGTTCAATTCCATTGATCAACTTGTGTGTTTCTATACCAGTACCATGCTGTTTTTATTACTATTGCTTTGTAGTATAGCTTGAAATCAGGGATGATAATACCTACAGATGTTGTTTTATTGTACAAGATTGATTTAACAAAAGAAAGCATGTGCTGGTGAGGCTACAGAGAAAAGGGAACACTCTCACATTGCTGGTGGAAGTACAAACTTGTACAACCACTCTGGAAATCAGCCTGGAGATATCTTAGAAAACTTGGAATAGCTCTACCTCAAGACACAATCATACCACTCCTGGGCATATATCTAAAAGATTCTTCACCAATCCACAAAGACATCTCCTCAACTATGTTCATAGCAGCTTTATTGTAATAGCTAGAAACTGGAAACAACCCAAAAGTCCTTCAACTGAAGAATGGATAAAAAACAAAACAAAGCAAAACGAACAAACAAACAAAAAACTGTGGTACATTTGCACAATAGAATACTACTTAGCTATCAGAAACAAGGAAATCATGCAATTTGCAACCAAGTGGATGGAACTCAAAAAGGTCATCATGAGGGAGCTAACTCGGACTCAGAAAGATACACATGGCATATATTCACTTATAACTGGATTTTAGCCATTATAGTATAGGTTAACCATCCTATAATCAATAGACCCCAAAAGAGCAGGAACAGGGACTTGGTTACCTGTGAGTGGGACACCCCACCCTAGTGGAACTGCCATGTATGCTTCTTGTGCAATAGGAAGCTCTTAGACCTCTTGTGACTAACAAACTGAGGGATCCTGATACAAGGAGACACCCCACACTGGAGGCATGGGAGGGGTGGGAGAGAGGTTTGAGGGTGGGAGGGAGGGGCCAGGAGGGGGTGGATGGAGGGGGTGGCAATGGAGACATAATAAAGTAATAAATAAACATTTTAAAAAACCAACATAGCAATGTGGCTAGGGAGAAGACAGGGTGGTTATGAGCACTTATTGCTCTTGTAGAGGACCCAGGTTTGCTTCCTAGCACCCACATGGTGGTCACAACCCATTTGTAACTTCAGTTCCAGAGGATCTGCCCTCTTCTGTCCTACATGGGTACTAGATATATACTTGGTGCACAGATATACCTGCAGGTGAAACACCTGTACCTATGAAACATAAATAAATAAATCTTCAAAAAACTAGCCCCCAAAAATGCGCATATTTATATATTACCTATAAATACCACTTGCTCACTTTGTTCAGTTTTACTCATATGATTCAGGGCTGACCGTTTGGTTACTAAATAATCAGTTACGGGACACATCCGCAATGTTTGTTACTGTCACTCTCACTCACCCTCTCCTATATTTATCTCCCTCCCCACCTATTAAAGAGCATCTCCCCTTCCAATTCACTTTTATTTTGTGATTATCCACTCAAAGGGTCCTTCCTCTTGCCTCATGGTCCCCTTTTCAATTTTCTGGCTTCTGTAGTTGTCATAGGTTATATTTTGAGAACTGAAAATTTAGAGCTAGGCATCTTAGATAAGAGAGAATATTTGACATATTTCTTTCTAGGTCTAGTCACTTCACTTAATATTTAGTTAATATTTTCTTGGTCTATCCATTTACCTGAAAATTCCATGATTTCATTTTTCTTTACAACTGAATAATACTCTATGCTGTATACGTACCATATTTTCTTTATCCATTTGTCCCTTAAATGACATCCAGGTTGTTTTTATTTTTACCTCATGAATATATCAGTAATGAGCTTGGCAGCAGAAGCACCTGTGCAGTAGGATGTCGAATTTTTTTAGGCATATGCCAAACAGTGGTATAGCTAAGTCATGTGGCAGTTAATTTTCAGAATTTAGAGACTTCTCCACATTGATTTCAAGAACTCTACCGGTTTCTCCCCATCATCTCCAGCATTTGCTTTCAATTTCTTGATTAATCTTACCCATTCAGACTGGGATAAGACAAAATCTCAGCTGTGTTGAGAATTCTGTTCAGGTCAATTTGCCCAGTTTTTGGATATATTTATGTTTTTGTAGTTCTTTTTGAAAATGTATTCTGTATAGTAAATGTCTGTCAAGTATAAAGCTCAAAAAGGTTCTCTCCCGTTCTTTGGGCTCCTTCACTTAATTGTTTCTTTAGTTGTATAGAAGTTGTTTAGTGTTATGAGTTCCACTTATCAATTGTTTTTCATTAATATTGGGCAAATGGAGTCCTATTCAAGAAGTCCTTTCCTACACCTATGTCATATAGGGTACTGCCTTTTTTTTTTCTAACAGTGTTAGTGTTTCCTTTTACATTAAATTCTTTGATTCATTTAGAGTTAGCTTTTCTGCAATAGATATGAATATAATTTTGTTCTTCTACACATGGACATCCAGTTTTAACAACACCAATTCTAGAGGATGTTGTGTTTTCTTCAGTGTATGTTTTTAGTATCATTGTCAACATTAGAAGGCTGTAGTTATATACTCATGTCTCTGTATTCCTTTTTGTTCCATTGGTCTACATTTTTGAGCCAGTACCATATTGTTATTGTTACTAAAGCTTTGAAATACATCTTAAGATTTGGAATGGTACTTCTTCTAGAGCTGTTCATTTTGCTAAGAATTGCTTTGACTATTTAGAATCTTTTATGGTTTTAAATTAGATTGTTTTTTGATTCCTGAAGACAAATGAGCTGAGAATTTTGATTGGAAAGCATTGAATCTTAACTTATGATGGGATGGTCATTTTCACAACACTCATTTCACTAATCTATAAGCATGAGGTATCTTTTTATTTTCTAGTTTTCTCAGTCTTTTTCTTTGGAGATATGAAGTTTCCATTGTAGGGTCATGGTCATGGTTATTCCTAGGTATTTTATTTTATTTGAGGCTATTGTGAATGGGACTGTTCCACAATATCCATCTCTGATTGTTTATTGCCAATGTATATAAAATAAATTGATTTATGTAAGTTCACTCTGTATTCTGTCATGCTACTGAACTTGTTTATCATTTCCAGAAGTTTATGAGTTTTCCCACAGTTTCCAGTTCTTATAAAATTTATGAGAGATTGGCTGTAGATATTCTTTGAAAGCCTGGTAGAATTCTGGGGTAAATCTATTTGAACTTGGGCTTAATTTAGTCAGAAGACTTTTTATTACTATTTCAATTTCTTTATTTTTATTGGTCTGTTTAGTTTGCTTATTTCTTCTTGATTTAAATTTGGTGATTTGGATGAGTCTAGAAATTCATCCTTTTTTTAGATGTTTAAACTTAGTGGAGTAAAAGTTTTTAAATTACTCCTTTATAGAATTCTGAATTTAGGTGTCTGTTTTGATGAGTATTTCTGATTCTGCTTATTTAAGTCCTCTATTTTCCTGATTTTAGGCCAAGGGTCTGCCTATCTTGTTTGTCTTTTTAAAGAAGCTGCACTTAGACTTTTAAAAAATCTTTACATGGTTATTTTTTATTCTACTTAACTAATTATCACTCTGATTTTTATTATTTATTGCTGTCTAGTGGGTTTGGGTTCTGTTTTGTTTTGTTTTTAAATAATTTTTATTAATTAATTTTGTAAGTTGCGTCTCAATTAAGTCCCTTCCCTCCTCCCCTGTAGTTCCCTCAGTCCTTCCTCCTTCTTCCTTGTCTCTGTCCTCTCCTTCTCTTCAGATGAGAAGAGCCCCACATATTAAACCCGTTCAGTTCATCAGTCACATGAGGGCTAAGAGCTTCTTCTGGTACTGGGACTTGATATGGCAGCCTATCTAGGGTAAGGTGTTCCACTAACAAGCAACAGGGTCCATGACTCACTTCTGGGTAGAGATTTTCATAGGACAGTTATGCTAGGTTCCTGTCTGTTTGGGTCTATAGGTTGTAGGACAGTTGTCCTGTGCTTTATGGTTAATATTCACTTATAAAAGAGTACATACTATGGGTATTTTTATGGGTCTGAGTTAGCTCACTTGAGCTTTTCTAGGTCCATCCATTTGGTTGAAAATTGCATGATTTCTTTGTTTCTGTAGCTGTGTAGTATTGCATTGTGTAAATGTACCAATTTTTTAAAATTAATTCTTCAGTTTAAGGACATCTGGATTGTTTCCAGTTTCTGGCTATTACCAATAAAGCTGCTATGAACATTGTTGAGGTGATGTCTTTGTGGTTTAGTGAAGAACCTTTTGGATATATGCCCAGGAATGGTATGGATGGGTCTTGTGGTAGAGCTATTCCCAATTTTCTAAGATATCACTAGATTTTTAGTTTTATCTTTGGATTATTTATTTGTAGTCTTTTTGACTTTTTAAAAAAATACACTTAGAGCTGTAAATTATCCTTGTAGTGCTGCTTTTAGTGTTCTTAAAGATACTGTTATGTTGGTTTTTTTTTTTTTCATTTTCATTCAGTCCCAGAAATATTTTGATTTCTCTCTTGACCCATCCTTCATTCATTAATGAGATATTTAACCTCCATGTATTTGTGAACTGAGTAGAGATTTGTTTGCTGTTGATTTTAAATTTATTGTGTTATGCTCATATAAGATATGTGGAATTATTTTAACATTATGAATTTCTTAAGATTTGCTTCATTTCCTAGGTTTTGATCTATTTTAGAAAATCTTCCATGGGCTACTGAATGGAAATTATATTCTCTTGTGTTTTGGTAGAATATTCTTTTTTTTTTAACTGAAGCTTTTTATTTTATTTTAATATTTATTACTTCAGGTTACGTCTCTCCAACACAGCGTCCTCTTTCCACCTTTCTCAGTCCTGTCCTCCTACCCTCTACCCCCTATCTGCTCCATCCCACTCCTGTGGAGTGGAGTGTCCCTACATAACAGTCCCCTGCCCCAGTTCAGCAGTCATATGATGGCCAAGAGTTAGACATGTTAAATGTGATGTAAAATGACATTTAATTCTGATGTTTCTCTGTTTATTTACTTGTTCCAGATGATGTTTCCATTGAAGAAAATTGGCAATTTAACTTACCTACTATAATTAGGTTGATGTTAATCTGTGTTTTTTAATTATATTAGTAGAGTTTTTATGAAATTAAGTACACCAGAGTTTGGTGCATATACATTAGTATAGTAATGTTTTCTTGGCTAATTGTTCCTTTCATTAGAATAAAGTGCCCTTCTCCATGTATTCATTTAGTTTTACTCTGAAGTCTTTATTGTCAGATATAAATATAACAAAGCCTGCTTGCCTTCTGGTTCCATTTGATTAGACTATGAATAAGATTGGAAGGTTGAACTTGGAAGAACTGAGGGGGAGATGAAGACATGCAGTTAGCTTACCTGCTTTCCTACACAAGGAAATTTCAAGTTAAAAAACACCAACAAGAAAAACATTATGCATTATTGGTCAGATCCAAAGTCTAATCATTTCAGTTAATTTCTATGTAGTTAAAATAACCATTCTGAAGGTGTGGATCATCACACTGGATTTTACACTTTTACTAGTAATTATATTTATACACTTATCTACTACACACATACACCAAACAATAATGAAAAAATCAAGTACAGTATTAAAACTAGAAAAACAATTGTTGCTATATTTTATATCTTCTTTTATGTCTCTTGTGTCATTATCCTGGACTTCATCCTTCCTGAACACCTAATATTTACCCTGTATACATACTCTATATTATATACCAATTGTACACACATGTACAATTGTTTATATACATACAAATATATATGTATATATTATTGATTAAGATATGCCCATGAAAAATATTTTTTTGAATTTTATACATTTTATGTCATTTAATATTATACATTCTATCCATCCATTTTCCTGCAAATTTTGTGAGTTGAATTTTCTCTAGATTTGAACAGTATTCCATTTCTTTATGTGTACCATGTTTACATTATCCATTCATCTGTTCCACAGTGTGGTTAATACTTTTGTTATGATAGTGAATAAAGCAGCAGCAAATATAGATGTGTAAATAAATCTGTAATATGGTTTAGCATTATCTGATTATATGCCCAGAAGTAAAATAGCTAAAACATTTTTTATGATAATTTACTTTTTTATTTCTTCAAGTTACATCTCAATCACAATCCCCTCCCTACTCTCCCCTCCAGTCCCACCCTTCCACCCTCCTCCTCCTCAACCCCCCATCCTCTTCCCTTCTTTTTTTTTAGTTTAAGATATTTCTTTTCCCCCCAACAGCTCTCCTTTTCAGTCAAAAAAAATGGTTCTTTTTCTTATAACTATAGATACAACACAAAACAACAGAAATAAATAGGCCACAATTATAAGAGTTATATGGCTTAGCATACATTCCCAATGTCCAGTCCATATGTATTTGGTACTTGACTTTAACATTCTACTATCTAACCATCTCCATGAGTTTAAAGTTCTATATCTAACTCAGCTTTCATACTAACTTGCCTCACAATTATAAAAATATCTTCTTAGATCCAGAACACCCTTTTGATTCCTAAACAACTCAAAATTTAACTACGAGACTCTAGCTATATATTCTTCAACCACCTCAGACACCTGAGAGGGATAAATATATCTGTTTATATAGGAAGTCCAGGGCCCGCAGTTTCCAAAACTAAAAAATGACATACCAGTAGCTGCCTGGACAGTTCCCATTTTCTCTCCATACATTACAGCATCAATCTTCAGCCATTTGGCCCCATTTCTCTGACAGACATGATTGTAGAGCAGGAATTATGAAGTACTTACCTACCCTGTCTTGGCAGAGCTAGGCTGTCGACTTACCTGCTTCCAAGTTTTGTCCTTTTTGGACAGAAGTCTGTCTACAGTTGAAGCAAGGGGTTTTTCTTGTCAAGAGAAGGGCTTACCACCAATTCAATCATCTCCCACTGGAGATTCTTCAATGCTCATCTTCTACTTGGAGTAGAATAGGGGTGCTGTCAGGAGCTGACATATCTCGATATCAAAAAATCTTAAGTTAAGAAAACATCTTTGAATGCCATATTCTGCAGATCTCTTGAGGTTTTTGAAGATGCCCTATCTATCTCTTATATTTAGATAAGCAAATATTGCTTGTCTCTTAGCAACTTAATTTCTGAGTAGCTTAGAAAATAACTGATAGACTGTCATAGTAGCTAACAAAATAACACATTTGCATGACTATTAGTTTCCCTTTCTTAATTATCCTAAAAAGTTTATGATAGTTGGTAGCAAGAGGCCAAAACTTGACATTTCATTTTTAAGCATTACTAGGAACAATACCTTTAAGAAGCGTTACCCTTAATTTTGTATCAATATACAAAGATCAATACCTATGTAGCCCAATACAATCTTAATTTTACATCAATATACAAGGGTCAATACCTTTGTGGCCAAATATAATCTTAATTTTGTATCAATATACAAATATCAATACCGATGTAGCCATATACAATCTTAATTTTGCATTAATATACAATGATCAATACCAATTTAGCCAAATATAATATTAATTTTGTATCAGTATACAAAGGCATAAGGCCATATTCAATAATCTGTCCTTTTTTCTTGATCGTTCCTATACTATATCTATGTTCCATTTTTCTCAAGTCTGTTCACTCCTACATAGGAGAGAAAGAAGGATACAGAAAAGAAAATAGAAAAGTCCCTGGGTCTAACCTCCAAAACCCATGAAACAAGACCATTTAACAGCTTGTAGTCTTTTCCCCTAAATAACAAAATTTTCTATTATTTATCAAATAACCAAAGGGGGGGGACACCCTCCCCACCTTCTGGGGATGAGACGTTGTTCTCTTAAAATGACTTCCTGCTGATTTGGGACACAGTAAACCTGTTTGGGGCCCAAATAAGAATGGAAAAATGGTTAAAAATATTAATAGAATCATTTGATGTTCAGTCCCTTTGTGCTCAGCTATTTAGATGTCCTACGAAGTTCATAGACAGAAGCTGATCTTCAGAGCTTTACTGAAGTTCTGGCTGGAGCAGTCTGTGGAGCTGAACGATCTTAGCGATTTTGAGTTGTTGTGGTTGTAGACTTTTGAGGAAACTGCTATTGAGGAAGTCTGCAAGGCTGGATCATCTGGGCCACTCGTCTTCTTTGGTGTCTGATCTGTTTTCTGCTGAGGTTTCCGTTGTCCAGTTGTCCCTGGTTCCTTGAATGGATGCTTTAAATCTCCTGGAAAGATAAGAACAGAGCCCTGCCCTAATCCTAACTCTGTGACAATTACCTTTTTTTTTTTGGATGGGGGGGTCAGGTAATATTTTTCCTGGAGAAAATTTGTTTTTTTGACAATATATAAAGTATTACCTTTCAATCTGGATTAAAGAAGAAATTATTTTGATATTTTGGAGCTAAACAAACCTTTAGTGTATATATTTTGAGATCTCAAAGGACAATTTGTTTGAATTGCAGCCTGCCTTTTGTAAATAGCTTTTAAACTTAAATCCTTCCAAATCCTATGTGCCTGTCTCTGCATTTTAGTTTTGGGATCAAAGACATGTGGTTACCAACTGATGGGATTAAAGATGTGCTCCTCCACCCCTGGATCAAAGTTTTTCTCTGTTTAGAGCTTGTTTTGTATCAGGCTGACCTTGAGCTCTGAGATCTGCCTGTTTCTGTCTCTAGTGTGTTGGGATTAATGATGTATTCTTCCCCATGATGGGACTAAGGGTGTGCACCATCACCACCCTGTTTCTTGTAACTCTAAAATTTATAAGACAACTAACTCTATAGTGATCCTCTGTCTCTGCTGGAGGTAAAGGCATGGGCTAACACCATGCATTATTTAACCTTAGCTCTAAGTTTTTTCAACTCTTGGAGGTTTGTAAAACCAGGTTGAACAGCTGTCAACATTAATTTATTTACAGTGTTTTAAACCTGTTACCTGCTTTTTAATGCCAAACCATGTAAATAGCCTATACCTCTACAAGAAAAAAAAAAAACTTTTAAGCTGCGATCAAGTTTGTGTAATCTCTGTAGCCACCTGCAGTCTAATATTCTAATCTGAATTTAAGGCCATTTTCCTTTCATGCCAGTGAGGCAATTATACCTTTGGTAAATTATAGTTTGAAAATTTTATATTGTATTTTTATTATATTTTTAAGCTTATTAACTCTTTTCTTAAAAAAGTATTATTTACTTCTAGAACATAGTTTCCTACCTCCTCCCCTTCTGGCCCCTCCCTTCCTCTCTCCTTCTTTCCCTCTCTCCTTCCCTCTCTCTGTCCTTCCCTTCCTCCCTCCCTCCTTGTTCCTCTACTTGGTACTCTCCTTCTCTTCAGATGAGGTGGGCCCTCACATATGATACTCTCTCAGATCTTGCGTCATGTGAGGGCCAAGAGCTTCCACTTGTACTGGAGTTTGATAAGGCACACCATCTAGGGTGTGGTGTTCCACTAACCTGCAGCAGATTCCATGACTCACTGGTGGGTAGAATTTTTCCTAGGATAGATATGCTAGATTCCTATCTATTTGGGCGTGTGGGTTGTAGGATAGTTATCCTCTGATGTATGGTTAATATCCACTTATAAGGGAATATATACCACGTTTATCTTTCTGGGACTGCGTCAGCTCACTTAGGATGAGCTTTTCTAGTTCCATCCATTTGGTTTCAAATTGCATGATTTCCTCATTTCTAATAGCTATGTAGTATTCCATTGTGTAAATGTACCACAGTCTTTTTTATCCATTCTTCAGTTGAAGGACATCTAGGTTGTTTCCAGTTTCTGGCTATTACAAATAAAGCTGCTATGAACATTGTTGAGGCAATGTCCTTGTGGTTTTGTTTCGAAACTTTTGGATATATGCCCAAGAGAGGTATGGCTGGGTCTTGAGGTAGATTTATTCCCAGTTTTCTAAGATATCTCCAGATTGATTTCCAAAGTGGTTGCACAAGTTTGCAGTCCCACCAGCAATGGAGGAGTGTTCCCCTTTCTTCACATCCTCGCCAGCATGTGCTAGCATTTGAGTTTTTGATCTTAGCCATTCTGACAGGTGTGAAATGGAATCTCAGAGTTGTTTTAAGTTGCATTTCCCTGATGACCAAAGATGTTGAACATTTCCTCAAATGCCTCTTGGCCTTTAGAAATTCCTCTTCTGTGAATTCTCGGTTTAACTCTGTACCCCATTTATTGATGGGGTTATTTGATTTTTTGGTGTTTAATTTCTTCAGTTCTTTATATATTTTGGATATTAGCTCTCTGTCAGAATATGAGTTGGTGAAGATCCTTTCCCAGTCTGTAGGCTGCCGTTTTGCTCTAAGGACAGTGTCCTTTGCCTTACAGAAGCTTTTCAATTTTATAAGGTCCCATTTATTGATTATTTGTTTTAGTGCCTGAGCTATTGGTGTTCTACTCAGGAAGTTGCTACCAGTGCCAATGAGTTCAAGGCTTTCCCCTACTTTCTCTTCTATTAATGTTAGTGTATCTGGATTTATGTTGAGGTCCTTGATCCACTTAGACTTAAGTTTTGTACAGGGTGATAAGTATGGATCTATTTGTATTCTTCTACATGTTGAAATCCAGTTAGACCAGCACCATTTATTGAAGATGTTTTCCTTTTTCCACTGTATGTTTTTGGCTTCTTTATCAAAAATTAAGTGACCATAGGTGTGTGGGTTTATTTCTGGGTCTTCAATTCGATTCCATTGGTCAACTGGTCTGTTTCTATACCAGTACCATGCTGTTTTTATTACTATTGCCCTGTAGTACAGATTGAAATCCGGGATGGTGATACCTCCAGATATTCTGTTATTGTACATCATTGATTTAGCTATTCTGGGTCTTTTGTTATTCCATATTAAGTTGAGAATTGTTTTTTCCAGATCTGTAAAAAATTGAGTTGGTATTTGGATAGGAATTGCATTGAATCTGTATATTGCTTTTGGTAAGATTGCCATCTTTATTATGTTGATCCTACCTATCCATGAACAAGGGAGATCTTTCCATCTTCTGATATCTTCTTCGATTTCTTTCTTCAGGGACTTGAAGTTCTTATCATACAGGTCTTTCACGTGCTTGGTTAGAGTTACCCCCAGGTATTTTTTATTATTTGTGGCTATTGTAAAGGGTGTTGATTCCCTTATTTCTTTCTCAGCCCATTTATCATTTGTGTAAAGAAGGGCAACTGATTTTTTTGAATTGATTTTGTATCCGGCCACCTTGCTGAAGGAGTTTATCAGCTGTAGAAGTTCTCTGGTGGAATTTTTGGGGTCACTGATGTATACTATCATATCATCTGCAAATGGGGATACTTTGACTTCTTCCTTTCCAATTTGTATCCCCTTGATCTCTTTTAGTTGTCTTATTGCTCTAGCTAAAACTTCAAGTACTATGTTGAATAGATATGGAGAGAGTGGGTAGCCTTGCCTATTCCCTGATTTTAGAGGAAATGCTTTAAGTTTCTCTCCATTAAGTTTGATGTTGGCTATTGGCTTGCTGTAAATTGCCTTTATTATGTTTAAATATGGTCCTTGTATGCCTGATCTCTCTAAGACTTTTATCATGAAAGGGTGCTGTATTTTGTCAAAAGCTTTTTCATCATCCAATGAGATGATCATGTGGTTCTTTCTTTCAGCTTGTTTATGTGGTGGATTACATTGATGGATTTTCTAATGTTGAACCACCCCTACATCCCTGGGATGAAGCCTACTTGATCATGGTGTATGATACTTTTGATGTGATCTTGGATCCGGTTTGCAAGTATTTTATTGAGTATCTTTGCATCCATGTTCATAAGGGAAATTGGTCTGAAATTTTCTTTCTCCGTTGGGTCTTTGTGAGGTTTAGGTATCAGGGTAACTGTGGCCTCATAGAATGTGTTTGGCAGTATTCCCTCTGTTTCTATGTTGTGAAAGAGTTTGAAGAATATTGGTGTTAGCTCTTCTTTGAATGTCTGGTAGAATTCTGTGCTGAAACCATCTGACCCTGGGCTTTTTTTGGTTGGAAGACTTCTAATGACTTCTTCTATATCCTTAAGGGTTATAGGACTATTTAATTTGTTTAGCTGTTCTTGATTTAACCTTGGTAGGTGGAATCTATCAAGAAAATCATCCATTTCATTTAGATTTTCCAATTTTGTGGAGTACAAGTTTTTGAAGTAGGACCTAATGATTCTTTGGATTTCCTCAATGTCTGTTATTTCCCTGTTTTCATTTCTGATTTTGTTGATTTGGATATTTTCCCTCTGCCTTTTAGTTAGTTTGGCTAAGGGCTTGTCTATTTTGTTGATCTTCTCAAAGAACCAGCTCTTGGTTTTGACGATTCTTTGTATTGTTCTTTTTGTTTCTAAGTTGTTGATTTCAGCCCTGAGTTTGATAATTTCCTCTTGTCTGCTCCTCTTGGGAGTGTTTGCTTCTTTTTGTTCTAGCTCTTTCAGGTATGCTTTTAGTTGGCTAGTATAGGAATTCTCCAGTTTCTTTTTGAAGGCATTTAGTGCTATAAACTTTCCTCTTAGCACTTTCAATGTGTCTCATAAGTCTGGGTACGTTGTGCCTTCATTTTCATTGAGTTCTAAGAAGACTTTAATTTCTTTTTTTATTTCTTCCCTGACCCAGATGTCATTGAGGAGAGAGTTGTTCAGTTTCCATGTTTTTGCAGGCACTCTGTTGTTTTTGTTATTGTTGAAGCCTAGCTTTATTCCATGATGGTCTGATAAGTTACAAGGAGTGATTTCAATTTTCCTGTATCTGTGAGGCTTTCTTTGTGACCGAATATATGGTCGATTTTGGAGAAGGTTCCATGAGGTGCCAAGAAGAAAGTGTATTCTTTTGTTTTGGGGTGAAATGTTCTGTAGATATCAATTAGGTCCATTTGATTCATGACATCTGTGAGGTTCATTATTTCTCTGTTTTGTTTCTGCATTGTTGATCTGTCCAGTGGTGAGAGTCGTGTGCTGAAGTCTCCTACTATTAATGTGTGAGGTTCAATGTGGGATTTGAGCTTCAGGAGTGTTTTTTTAATGAATGTGGTTGGTCTTACATTTGGGGCATAGATGTTTAGTATTGAAATTTCATCTTGGTACATTTTTCCTTTGATGAGTATATAGTGTCCTTCCCCATCTCTTTTGATTAATGTTGTTTGAAAGTCCAATTTGTTGCATACTAGAATTGCTACTCCAGCTTTTTTCTTGGGTCCATTTGCTTGGTATACTTTTTTCCAGCCCTTTACTTGGAGATAATGTCTTTTTTTGCTGAGGTGTGTTTCTTGTAAACAGCAGAATGTGGGATTCTGTTTTCGCATCCATTCTGCTAGCCTGTGCCTTTTTATTGGGGAATTGAGTCCATTGATGTTGAGACATATTAATGACCAGTGATTGTTACTTCCTGCCATCTTGATATTGGTGGAAATAGTGTGTGAGTGAACTTCTCTTCTTTTGGTTTTGCTGCAGGCATGCTATTTGCTTCCTGTGCTTTCTTGTCTGTAGTTAAACTCTTTGGGTTGGAGTTTTCCTTCCAACATCTTCTGTAGAGCCCAGCATTTGTGGTTTTTTAGGGTCTGCAAGACGTCTGTCCAGGCCCTTCTGGCTTTTAGAGTCTCTGAAGAAAAGTCAGGTGTGATTCTAATAGGTTTGCCATTTATGTTATCTGACTCTTTTCCCTAGCAGCTTTTAAAATTCTTTATTGTTCTTTACATTTAGTGTTTTTATTATTATGTGGCGGGAAGATTTTCTTTTCTGGTCTAATCTATTTGGAGTTCTGTAAGCTTCTTGTACAGTTATAGGCATCTCTTTTTTTAGATTTGGGAAATTCTCTTCAATGATTTTGTTGAAGATATTTTCTGGTCCATGGAGGTGGGACTCTTCTCTTTCTTCTATTCCTATTATTCTGAGATTTCATCTTTTCATTGTGTCCTTGATTTCCTGAAGGTTTTGTGTCAGGACTTTTTAGATTTGACATTTTCTTTGACAGATTTATCAATTTCTTCAATTTTATCCTCTGAGCCTGAAATTCTTTCTTCCATCCCTTGTATTCTTTGTGATGCTAGTGTCTGTAGTTCTGATTCTTTTCTTAAGGTTTTCCAGTTTTATGGATGTCTCGGATTGGATTTTCTTCATTGCTTCAACTTCCCTTTTCAGGTCTTCCATTCCTTTAAGCACTTTATTCATTTCCATCACCTCCTTTGCAGTATTTTTTTGTTGCTCTCTGAGGTATTTGATTTCTTCCCTTAGGCCTTCTATTATTAATATAAGCATAGGATTAAGGTCATTTTCCTTTGCTTCAATTGTGTTCGGCTGTCCAGAGTTGTCCGTAGCATTGTTGCTAGGATCTGGAGACATCCTATTGTTTTGGTATTTTTCTTTTACCATGTTCTTGTGCTGACCTTTTGTTATCCCATGGACCCATGTGTTATCTGTTTGTTTCTTTTGTTACCTGACCTTGGTGCTCAGGAAACCTCCCTGCCCTGGGAGTTGGCTGATCCTGAGATCCTGGTGTTTACCTCCAGATGGCAGGCAGTTTCCTGTAATAGACTGACTGGCTCTTGGAGTGGAGGGTGGCTGCCACTCTCCTCAACTGCTTGTGACCCAATTGAACCAATATAGAGGGTATTGGAGTGGGGAGAGTGCTAGCCTCTGAGGACCTGGGAGCTGTCAGGTCTCCTCAGAAAGGCAGGTAGAGCTGTGGTTGGTTCTGTGTTCTCCTCTGACCCAGTCGTTCTGGCTCCCCAGCTAGGCTGACTAAGCAGGCAGGGAGCTCCACCCACAACAGATGCTGGCCTCAGTGTGCCTGTTGCTGACTGCCTCAGATGCTTAGGTGCTAGGGTGAGTGACCCACCCGCCCCAGTATTTGTGGAGAATACACAGTTGCAGGCTCTGTTTGCAGGAAGTCTTGGCTCCTAATTGCTTTGGTGTGACTGGGTTAGGTCTCTGCCTCTCTGCTACAGTGTACACTCTGCTGCCGTGTTGGAAACTCTGGAAAAAATAATCTCACTTACCTTTGCTCTTGTGGTGTGGCTGTTTTTCCCTCTTGGGTGTACAGGTCCGAGTGCAGGCTGGATATCAGGCAGACAGGCAGGGCCACTGGTCTGTGGCTGGAGCCGTGGGCTGGATCCGCTCCTGGGCTAGATCTCTAGCCCGAGCTCCTCTCCAGACTGGTGATGGAGCTGGCTGATCTCAGGGTGGTGTTCCTGGGAACAGCGTGGGCTGTTTTACCTGGTGACTGCTCTCAGTGTTCGCTGTGGGAATTCAGACACCGTCTGTGTTTCACTGTAGGCTAGGGGACCTCACATTCACTCCACAGTGACTAATCTCATTCACCTACTACTCAGATGCAGTGCTCTATGGTCGGCGCCAGCTAAAACATTTTTTTTTGTTTTTTTTTTTTTTTAAATACTTTATTTTTTTTCTTCAAGTTACATCTCATTAACAAACCCCTCCCTATTCCCCCTTCCTATCCCGCCCTTCCACCCTCTTCCCCCCAGAAGTTTCCCCTTTCAGTCCAACAAATGGTTCCTTCTCTTATAACAGTAAGTATTATACAAAACAATAGATATAAATATGCCACATTTATGAGAGTAAATTGGCCCAGTATACCTTCCCAATGTCCAGTTTATACATATTTGGCCCCTGACTTTAACATTCTACTATCTAACCAACTCCATGAGTTTAAAGGTCTATATGTGACTCAACATTCATACTATCTTGCAACACACTTTTAAGAGTATCTTCTTAGATCTATAACACCCTCTTGATTCCTAAACAGTTCAAAATTTAACTATGAGACTCTAGCTGTCTATTCTTCAACCACCTCAGAGACCTGAGAGGGATAAATATATTTGCTTATATAGGAAGTGCAGGGCCTGCAGCTTCCAAAACTAAGAAAGAACATACCAATGACAAAACATTTTTTACATTTCTTTTTTTTTGTGATTTTAGTACAATTACATTGTTTTTCCCTTCCCTTTTCTCTATCCAAAGCTTCTAATAAGTTCCTCCTTG
Organism: Lophiomys imhausi; assembly: GCA_907164525.1. Taxonomy (NCBI): domain Eukaryota; kingdom Metazoa; phylum Chordata; class Mammalia; order Rodentia; family Muridae; genus Lophiomys; species Lophiomys imhausi. The sequence goes on from CAJQZJ010034075.1 coordinate 2,421,882, forward strand.
CTTTTTTCAAATTCGTGTTTTTTTTCATTAATTATTTACAGTCACACACACACACACACACACACACACACACACTTAGACCAAGAAAAACAAACATGGTATGAATTTGCTTATATGTGGATATTAGTGGTTACATCAATGATAACCAATGTATAATCTGAAGAACAGCAGAGCTTAGCTATAGAATAAGGGACTAGGCTGGACAGATACACCTCTATAGAAAAGGGAAATAGAATATTTTCCTCCCACTGGAGCAGGAGGATCATGGGGAGTGGGGAGAGAGTGGGATGAGGGAGGGAATACAGAGAGACAGCTAAATTTGAGCATAGTATGGAAACCCAATACAGCAGAAGATACTCAAAATATAAACATGCATAAATGCAATCTAAATGGAATAACTAAATAAAGGTGGAGATGTGACAGAGCCTCAACTGTCCATCTCTTGTCTGTAAGTGAAGCTTTCAGTCCCGGGACTGGATTGCATATAACTGAGTTGTTGGCCTAAGATCCCATACCCCAAAAGCCTAAGCTGTTGCCAAGACTATAGGCTGCTCTGCAGAACTGATGGGAAGGCCTGAGTTCTGAAGACAATACCTATACAACTCATTGAACATTGAAGTTGAGGTGTTGTTTACGGAGAACTTCACACCTACTTGCCAGCAAGTTTGGTACAGGAAGGTACTCCGCATGCTACCAAAGGAGAAACTTAACACTAACCTTTCTACAAATCTTTTGGTCTAACAATGGTGCCCAGCCTACAAGATATGCTAGGGGAATGGTGGCATAAATCTTGGGGGAGTAACCATTTAATATCTGATTTGCTTGAAGGCCTATTCAATGCCACTGATTGAGTGACCAAAAACTCAAGACTAGACAGCCTGTGCACCTAGGTACAAGCAAATATCACTGTTCTTAAAACAAAACAAAACAAAATAAAAAAAAACATAGCAATAAATTATGACTCCTAATGACATCCTGCTATATTCATATGTCCGTTTCTTGCTCAGCCATCATCACAGGAGCTTTCCTTCTTTAGCAGATGGGAACAAATACAGAGACCCAGAGCCACACATTATGCAGAGAATAAGAGACCTTGAAACACTCAGCACTGAATGAGATATTTCCATCAAATTCCTCCCCTCAGGGGTCAGCAAACCTTATAGAAAAGGAGGTGGGAAAATATAAGAGACAAGGGAGATAGAGGACTCCAAGAAAACAAGACCTTCTAAATCAACATGATCAAAGTTCGTATAAACTCACAAGGGCTGAGACAGTATATTCAGGGCCTGCACAGGGCCTTTCTGCAGATATTTAGCTTCCAGTTTAGTGCCTTTATGGAATTCCTGATTGTGTGAAATATCGTCTCTCTGTTTCTTGTGCCTTCTCTTGGCCTCTTTTTCTTTTTTTGTTTGTGTGTTTGTTTGTTTTATTCAATTGTAGTGTGTTAATATTTCCCTTATCATATTATATTATATTTTATTACTCTCCCTTAGAATTCTGTTAGTTTTATGAGATCAGAAAGGGAGTGGATGTAGATTGGGAAACATAGAGGGAGGGGAACCCATAATCAGGTAAATTATGGAAGAAGAAAAATCAATTTTCAATAAAAGAAGAACAATCATGTTTCTTGCAAAGAAAAAAAATGACAATATACATAGTTTATACTCTTTTCCTGCTCATGCACACTTCCTATTTACATGTACATTCATATATATATATATTCCCACCTGTATATAATTCCTACTTACACATGCATTCATCTATATCATATATAGATATATATGATATAGATGACATAACTATATAGATGATATAAATGCATAACTATAGATAGATGATAAATGGGATAGAGACAGATAGAGATAGAGATAGAATCTTCTTACTTTTCTATCTTCCCAGAAACCTCTTCCATGCTTATCAGGATATTAGATTTTTGTTTTTGAGACTGAGACTATCTTTCAACTTCTAGTTCTTGTTCTGCTTAGAAAGACTAGAAGGCAAGCTGGGAAAGAATTTGGCACCTTGTTCCCCAAAGAATGTGTCTCACAATGGGCACTTCAGCCAGTTCCCATTGCAAGGCACTTGCAGATCTTATATCCACATGTTGCACGGTATATAGTTGTACCAGGATGTATCATTCATTATCTGTTTCGGCACATTTGACCCAGAGGTTCTGCCCATGGAATGATAAAACAGTAATTTTTATATAGCCAAGTTAGACCATTTAAGTAGCGACACAGTCTACTTTGTGTTTAGATGAAGTCTATCTCAATCATAACTGGATTTGGCTGGCTTTTTTTTTTGTATAGTTTATACTATGTCCTTGAAATTATTTCCTGTGGACTATCTCACTTGTTAAATCAAGACAGAAGACTGCTTGTGTTAGCTTCTTTCCTTAACACTTAGTATGTTCTTTATGTTAATGTCAAACTATCATTAAATATTTGGCAAACACAATAATTATTTCTTAGCTTATGTAAGTAGGGAAGTGCTCGTAAAATCAAACAAAAGGAGGAAATACACAAGGTAGGCTCCATGAATTTCCCTGTAAAGGAATTAGTATTTCAAATTAAAATGCACCCTTGTCCTGGATGGTAAGGCGTGGACAAATCTCTGTGATTTATGATGGTTTAATTTTTTTCAGTTATAATTCTTCTGGTATTGGAAAGGTATCACGTGCGTGCTTATATTTTATTGAACGGCTGTATATCTAGTCCAAATAATCTCTTCAGCTACTTGTAAATGTAGTTGAGCTGACAGTTACAAATCTTGTCACACTCACAACAGAGACCTTTAAACAGGGATGAAAATCTACTGTGATTGGATAAATCACAGTATTCATCAAATGTTCTTTTGAAATTTGTAACATAGATGTTAAGTTGACACCCAATAGAACCAGTAACTCAATCTATTTTAGGGTAAATATTTACAGTCCTGAAGGCACTCAGTTTTTGTCAAATGGACCTGTGTGGACAAAAAACAAAAATAGTATATGTGTGTTAGCATTGCCTTGAATGACAGTGCATATGAGTCTTAGTATATTCTGACATTATAGAATACATTTTGCAGTCAGGTGTTGTTTGATAAATGAAATATGATTCATGGGAAGGCAGACAAAAAAAAAACCCAGATACTGTAAGCAGTAGTACACACAGTTTATATGACAATTAAAATACATTCTAATTCTCAATTTAAAGCATTCATGGAAGTTATGAGACACTGTAAAACAAGTTGGCTGTTCCCTGAAAAATTAAACAAGGAGTTATTGCATTACTGAGTAATTCTGCTTCTTTGTGTTGTTTCAAGATAATTGAAAACAAGTATCTAATATAGGAAAAAACAAAACAAAACTGGTATGTCTGGAAAGGCGTTTCTGGGAAAATAAAAGTAGGAAGCACCAGGAATTTGCCAGTGCCAGACAACAGCTACACTGGAAGAGACTGTGTAATGTGACAGTTTTAGAAGTCTGGAGTCTATTAAAGCCTAGCAAAGCTCCATGGGAGGAACGGCTGGTGTGTTACATTTCATTTCTGCAGTTAACACAGGAGCAATTATGCATTTCCCTCTCCACTGCTATGTGTCTGGATAGTCTGCTGTCTTTGGGAGCCAGAGTAGAGGAAAAGCCCTGTTCTTCAAATGTCAGAATTCCTGGCTCAGATCACTGAATGCTGCTTCAGACCACAAAGGGGCAAAGAGAAGACACAATATTTGGTGTGTCTTTTCACATGGATGCAAGCCCATCTGCTGTGCTGATATGGCATCAAGTGACTTAAAGGGTTAGTACTATTTCACTTTTCATTCCTCCTCTCTCATCCCCAGTTTGAAATCTAGACTTTAATATAGACATTAAAAAGCCACTGTATACATGGGGATAATGAAAAAGTGACTGTGCATGCTAGGGGAGAGGAGAAGGCTTAGAAATTTCTAAATATATAACTCAGGGTGATCATTGAAAGAATAAGTTGTAAAAGTAGCAATAAGAAGAAACAAAAAATAATAACAGAAAATAGAAAACCCTTGGGTTGGGAGGAGTATTTTATTAGAGTCTAGTGTTCACTATTTAACAACAAACAAACAAAACTCTCAATGTATAAAAAGTACATAGAAATCTGTCCAATTTAAAGAAAAAATAATTAATGGGAACTGTCCCTGGAAAGACATGATAGCAGGTCTACTGGGCAAGCAGGTGGAAATAGTTACAGTTCCTCAAAGAGCTAAAAGGATATCTAGAGTAAGGCATAGAAACAGTGAATGAACTAAACAGGAATATAGATGAAAAAAATCAAGACACAAAAGAGAACAAAAAGATATTCTACACTGGAAAAGTACAATTGCTAAAAACTTGTTAGAAATTCAATAACAGAGTTGAACAAGCAATAGAAAGAGTCAGTGAACATACAATATAGGATGATGCAAATGATAACGTCAAGAATAGACAGAAAAATCATGAATTAGAGTGAGCGGAGACTAAGATGCCTCTGGACAAGAGCGAATGGAGTATTGCATTGCAGGGTGTGGATGGACAAGAGAAAAGAGTATAGAACACATTTGAAGAATAATTGCTGGAAACTTCCAAAATTAGTTGAAAGATGTGGTTGTGCACTTTCTAGAAGCTCAACAAATACCAGTCAAATGACAGTAATTCAAAGTCCCATAGGAGGACATTATTATCACAATTGTGAAAGAGACAAAGAGTGAATCTTTCAAGTAGCAAGGAAGGAAAATATTACCACAAAAGAATCTTTGATGAATTGTCAACTTTCAATTATGAATATTCAAAATTTTAAAGTAAAAATCATGCCAGACAAACTACCTTTCAAAATGAAGGGAAAAACTGAAATAGCCCCAGAAAAACAGAGTGGGAAGGATTTCTGCCATTAGCTGTCCACTACTGCTGAGGAAGCTTATAGAATGAAGCATACTTTGAAAGTGACTTAAAGTCATAGGAAGAAATGAACAGCAAAATAATAGAGAAAGATCAATGAGATCAAAATTGTTTTCCTTTTGTCCCTTTCTTCCTACATTTTACTCTCCCCACCTTTTTTCTTCCTTCAAGATCTCATGCATATCAGACTGCCTTGAACTCCCTATATAACTGGTAATGACTTTGATCCCCTGATCCTCTGTCTCCACCTCCAAAATGCTAGGAGTACCAGTAGGTCAGCACTACTCTACCCAGTTCAAAAGTTAATTTCTGACAAGGTAAACAAATTTGACAAATCTTTATATAAACAGACTAGAAAACAAAACAACAACAAAAAGGCTTGAATTAATAGTGTCAGATGCAGAAGTACAGACATTACTACTTCTAAAGAAATAAAAGTAATAGGGGACTACTAGGAACAATTAATTGCATGCTAGCCAAAATATAGACAGTAACACTTTTCTCCGTAAAGTGGACCACATTATCTAATCATGCCAAAAACAACAACAACAAAAAGACATTTAAAAAAATCTATAACTGTCTTTCATGACTACTGATGCAAAATTCTCAAAACATGTAATCCGAGTTTTACTAGACATTTAGGATAATCAGACATTATATTATTTGAGTTTGATTCCTGGAATGCAAAGATGGATTAGCAAATGAAAATCTGTATAACATATCACCTTAGCAGAATGCAGGAAAATGTTCCCATTGTCCTTGATGTTGACATAAAGTAAAAAGTTATTTGACAAAATTAAAGCATATTTTCATGATTAGAATCATTAAAAAGGAAGGTAATAGATGAAAACTGCAGAAGAGAATAGAATTTAGTAACAATCACTCAGTGTTGAAAAGCTAAACACACTTCATTTGAACAAGAGGCTACACAGTCCCAGCATTTCAGTTCAACAAAGGATAGGAAAACCTAGCTTGAACATCTAGGAAAAAAAAGTGAGGTGGGGGGATGGGAGAGAAGAAATGAAAGACATATGAATTTAAAAAGATTTAAATTTTATGTTTGAAAATAATATAATCTCAAATAAAGAAAATTCTGAAGAGTCACCAGAAATCTTCAAATGAATTTGGCAAATACAAAAACTGTAAGTCAGCATACAAGTTCTACTTGCACTTGCTACAATAATGACTAACAAGTCATATTTCATCTTCATGGACTGAGAAATTCAGTATATCTAAGAAGTCAGTGCTAGCAAAGTACTCTATACTCTCAAGGCAATCTTTATGATCATGGTTTTAATACCGCCCTCAAAAGCTGTGGATTAAAACCTTGGTCTCCAAAGCAGCAGTGCTAACAGGTGGGTATCTGGAGGTGACTGTATATGAAGGCTCCATCTTTATGAATGAACTGGCACATTCACACCAATGGATAAGATGACTCATACATTATCAGGAGAGGGGCTTGTTTATGGAGTTTTGCTTCCTTTTAGAATGAGCTCTCTTGATACGTGATGCCTTCTAGCATGTTAATATGTAGGAAAAAAGAGCCTTAGCAGAAACCACCACTGTGTCTTGGGTTTTCAGTCTTACACTGTGAGCTCACCAGTCTTCTTTATTAATTAATTATCCACGCTGTTGTATTCAATTGTTGTAACAGAGAAATCAAAACAAAATAAATTATCCTAAAGTCATATAAAACCACTGCAAGCTCTGAGTAACAAAAACAATCTTGAAATAAAATGAAAGATTAGAAATCATAAGTCTCCTCTAGGGCTGTGGGTTAAAGTTTTAGACCCCAAGGGATACTACTGGGAGGTATTGGAACTTTTACAAAGTAAGGCCTAGTGGCATCCTCAGTCACTAAAATGTATGCTTGAGGGGATTATTTCTCTTCTTTCTCTTTCTCCGCTTCCTGACTCCACTCCTGCCAGGTTTGTTGTCTCATTAGAAGCCCAAAGTGTTGGGGCCAATCCACCATGAACTTTTATTGTCAAACACAAGATCCAAAAGAGACTTTTTTGTCTTTAAAAGTTAATTCTCAAGTGTTACATTGTATTGACGGAAATCACTAAAATAATTCACTTTTTTGGTTTCAAATATTATTTCAGCTTGGTTACGACTGTTGTTGCTCTTCTAGGGCCTTGGAATCAATTCCAGGTACCCATCTTGTAGCTCACAACTGTCTGAAACTCCAGTTCTAAGATATCCAGTGCCCTCTGCGTACCTTGTACCTCCCCATTCACCAAGCAAGCATGTGGTACACACAAATACTTGCAGGGAAAACACTCCAAAATATAAACAAAATGAGCAATTCTAAAACAAAATTTAAAAATCTTATTTCACCAAGTAGTTATATTCAGTATAGTGTGGTTTTTGTTTTTGTTTTCCCTTGAGTGTATAAAATTGTTCCCCAGGGGAAAAGGATCTTTTCAATAAATAGTTTTGAGAGAACTGGTTATTTGAGTGAAAAGCACTGATTTTAATATTCTATCACAAGAATTATTTGTATATTTTACAAAGAGCAAGATAACAAAAGAAAAACTGGTTTAATTAAAAAATTGGAAATTGTATTCAGCAAAAGACAGTATCAAAAGAGAGACAAAGTAAAAGACTGGAGGAATATTAGTAAATCATTGTATTGGTTGGTGTTAATTTGACACAAACCTATATTTGGAAAGAGGGACTATTATTTGAGAAAATGTCTCCATAAGATTGGCCTGTAGGAAAGTCTGTGAAGTATGTTCCTGATTAATAATTGATGTGGAAGACCCAGTTCATTGGGGTAGGTAACCCTAGATAGCATAAGAAAGCAGACTGAGTAAGTCATGGAGACCAAGCCAGTAAGCAGTGTTCCTACATTTTCTCTGCTTCTGTTCCTGCCTCTAGTTTCCTGTCTTGAGTTTTTGATGTGACTTTCCTGACAAGCCATATGATGAAATAAACCATTTCTTTTCCATGTTGTTAGGTCATAGAATTTTATAAAAGCAATTGAAATGCCAACTGAGACAATCATCTATCTGATAAAGAATCAATACTTCAGGATTAAAGATGGCACCCTGGGGGCCAAAGGACCACTCCAAGAAACCTTAGAGACCAACAGAGCCTTCTAGGGGTGACCTGGAGATGGCGGGTGACCCTGCAGAGTGTGCAGGATCCCTAGAGCCACTTTTAAAAGGTAGGTCTCATTGAGCACTTGCTTTTAAAAAGTTGTTTCATGGAACTGGAAATAAAGATGGTGGAATGGAGTGTTGAATGCTAGGAGAGAAGCTGAACTAGAGAGGTAGCAGAGGCAGCCCCTGATTCTATGTCCACTGCCACTGCTACCATTAGCAATGCTGGCCCTGCTGGAGGAATGAGAGTTCAGGACTGTGGAACATCTTGCAGGCTCCAAACATAATGGTAGTTAGTGCTCCTGGAGCCAGAGGAGGACTGCAGCAGCTTGGAGCTTTTGGAGGTACTCCCCTGAATTTGTTGCCCAAACCACAGCACCACCCTGATTCTGAGCAACAGCAAGGTATCCAAGATGAAGAATGGTTTGCTTCCTGGGATAAGCCTCCTTGAAAGACCTCTGTTGTTCGAACTGTCACTAGAGGCCATATTGGTGTCTGTGACCCTGATACTGCCACAGCATCCTGTGTTGGTGTCCTTGGTACCTGTTGCTGCCAGAGCCTATGTTGAGGCTCCTGTTCCACATGGCTGCTGGAGACTTTGTGAATGTCCATGGTCTGTGCTGTCTCAGAAACCATGTGGAAGTCTACGATCCATGCTATGAGCAAGGAAGCTTCTTTTGCTGTGGTGTCAAATCACTGAGAATGAGAGACACTGAGGGTTCTGGGATAAGACCCCACACAGAAAGAAAGAAAGAAAGAAAGAAAGAAAGAAAGAAAGAAAGAAAGAAAGAAAGAAAG